>OZ018401.1:56120545-56392811 GCA_963969585.1 Drosophila helvetica | reverse complement strand
GGACTCACTCGAACACGCACACGCACACATTCCAAGAAGCTCTTAAAGCTTCGAGCTAGGAGAAGAGAAGAGCCGTGCCGGAAGCTTTAACGGTATGCACCGTATGAGCACTCCATATGTATATTCCATATGAATATTAATGATCTTTCGCTTGGTGAGAGCTTGGATAGGAGCTCCGACGATTTTTATGCTAGGATCACCCATTTGATTAAGGATCTCCACAAAAAAGTCTCCTAGATCAAGGTATTCAAAAGGAATGGGATTGTATGGGCCTAGAAGAAACTTTACCCCCAATAAATGTTCCGTTTGAAAAGTCTCCGAGCTCCCAGTGTCTATACGGACAGGACAGGGCGGGTGTTCATACTCCATTTTAATGGGGAGCTCGATGCACATGGGCACAAGCTTGTGCCGCTCGAGAGTGTCTGTCTGCCATCTTATGGCCCACCCTCCTCCTCACACCCACCGGCAATCTTGGAGCGCTCTGACCTGCACCGTCCCCGGCTCCATCCCTTAACTAAGGGTTGCCGTTCGTCGTTCGCCGTTTGCCGTCGGCGCAATACCAAATCCGTTTAAATTTATGGCGTGTCATTGTTTTGGCATAAAATTAAGTGAGTTCATCGAAGGTGTAGAGAGGGGAGGAAAAGGGCAAGGGACAGGGAAATGGGCAGAGCGAGAGCGAGAGCGTTCGCTCGACATGTAGTTAAACATGCACAGACATGCATGCAAATTATTGCAGTGGATCCCTGGAAACGGAGGCGTGGGCGGATCGTCGGCAGTTCACACGTTAATGAAATTCAATAAACGCTGCCTACTTCCAGGCGCTGGCAACGAAGACACCAACATACACACGGGCATACAAACGCTATATGTGTATGTTTGTAGATGTATAGTAGAAAGCCCCGCCTCCCCCTTGAGCAATTGTTCATCTTCCCAAGCGAGGCCGCAACATGGAAAATAATTTATAAAATTCATAAGCGCCTTTAATTTATGAGAACATCCTGCCCCATTCCCATTCCCACTGCCATTCCGTGCACCACAATCCCTGTCCCGTCCCTCCCTGTCCCGTCCCTTCCCGTCCCGCTCCGTCGTTTGCCCCAAGCGATTCTGTGTAATTTTAATTAATGCTAAAACGGAATGCGAATGCTAAACGCCCCAGAAGAAGGCAGATGATGGAAAAGGAAGGGCAGTGAATGAGTGGAGGGCGACACAAGAATAGCCAAAGAAAGGAGAATGGGGGAAAATCAGCGAAAACAAACCCGAAAAAAAACGCAGCTAAAGAAGAAAGTTTGGAGACAATGGAAGAAAGCAACTTGACAGGAAGAGCAGACAGGGAGCTCGGAATGGCAGGGATAGAGAATGGAAAAGAGATGGGACATTTGCATTTGAAAAGGCTTAGCGGTTGACTTTTTTTTTTTGTCTATGTTCTGTGGTCCTTTCCTACAGATGGGTACAGAATTGAGAGAACCAGCAAGGAAATGAGCCGAACCGCACCGAAATCCTTTGCAATTAAGTATGCCTTTCGCTCAATGATATAGCCACAATCAGTGGTAAATCTCCATAGTATACACAAAGGAAATAAACTATAGTCGATTGATTAGAAAAAGAGATGGATAATGATCCTATTCTGTAGTACTATATGCCATCTGCAAGGGCATTGAATGGTGCGGGATCTCTTCATCTTCTTTGACACCACACTCGCAGTTGGGCTGTTGGTTCTGAAAGAGAAGACTCCTCACAGATAGAAGCCGAAGGGAGGAGACAGTCGACAGGGGGCAGGCGGCAGGCGACAGAGGACAGACGACGACAGAGCCCCGGGCGATGGGAAAAGTTGACTTTACTTATGATTAATGCCATTGTCGCCTGAATGGCCATAAGAAAAACTCAAGTTTTCTTCGTAAGGATGGCAAGGATTGGGCTTGTTTTGATTGCAGACTTTACGACTCGTACAACTCCTAAACTGCATATTAATCAGCCCTCTTTCTGGGCCCTCTCCCTCTCCCACTGTCTCTGCTCAGTCTGTGTCTGTGTTTTTGTTTGTATTGGCAACTTCTTTTATTTCGGCAAAAGTCAAAGGCCAAAAAAGGTGAACAGCGAAAAGGCGGACCCCCATGTGCTCTGGGGCGTGGCCAAGAAGTTGTTCCCCCAAATTAGATACAAAGGCGGTTTCTGTTTCTGTTTTTGTTTCGGTTTCTGCTGGCTGGGTTCTGGTGTTGCTGCGGGAAAAACGAGAAAAATCGGGGGGAAATGGGAAAAGGCCAGATCATCAGAAGCGACCAAAATGTGCATTGATTATGGGACATAATTGCAAGATAATGTTGGGCAGATTTTCATGGTGCAGGGAAAACTCTGAAATATTCCGATTCTTAAATTTTGTGAGTGGAATTCCACATTTAATGACTGCATCCTGGACTGCATCGCGTGTTTGTTGGGGTTATGGTGAATTTATTGTCAATTTATTCGGAATTTACAGGATAAGGGATAAAAGGGGATCGGATCGGATCGGGGATCGAGTGTCGGTGGGTGGAGGATGTCAGTGCCCTTAATAGTGTCTGCGCTGACGGTAGCCTGGCGGCAGATACCGCGTGTTCGGGGCCTGGACATGCGACGAGGCCGATCCCCTATAGGCGCCGCCATACGAAGAGCCGCCGGAGCTGCGTCTGCAGATTAGAGAAAAGAGTTTTGAAGGACTTGCATGGGTCTGCGGATAGCAAAGAGAACGAGAACTCACCCAGCTGGGCCACCGGCGGGAGCGGGAGCGGGAGCATGAGCGTGGCCAGCGGGCACTGATGGGGATGTGGGCAGATGGGCGCCCTCGGCGTGGAATCCGTTCTTGTCCGCCTTGTAGTTGACCGTATACTGCTGGCCATCGTCCCCGGTGTAGGAGTAGGAGCCGCGCACTCCCAGCGAGCCATGGGGCCATCCGCCGCGGAACTCTCCGGTCTCATCGCGATGGATGCCATTGCCCGTGTCGAAGCTGAAGGAAGACAGAAGGCAGAGGACATTTGAAGAATCAGTTTGGGAATGCGATTCGGATGTGGTTTCTGCTACGATTTGCAATGGAATTGCTTTCTGTCAGGATATGTCTTTGGATTGGTTTGGTTTTTTCGGATATAGCTGGGACCAAAGGGGATTTTCGCAAGGCTTGCAGAGAGATTTGCCCGTGGGGTATGGGTGTGGTACGCACCCAAAGTTGTAGTTGCCATTGGCATCGCTCTGGTAGTCGCTCCTCACGATGGGAATCTGCGGCTGCTGCTGGCGCTGATAGCCCGAGGCGGCAACGGCACCGGCCCCGGCCCCGTGTCCGGCTCCATGTATGGCTGCTGGGCGTGCATGTCCCTGTCCACTGACGCCGTGGTAGTGGAGTTGCGAGGCCTGGGGCTGGTGCTGGTGCTGGGGGCCGGGCAGATACCGCTGGCTGGGGCGGCCGGCCAAAGAGGAGGCGGGGGCGGCCAGGAGCAGGCTGGCAACGGTCAGCAGGGAGCGCCACATGCTGCACGCACTCGAATCACACACACAAACACAAAAAAGGCACTGCAACAAAAAAAAGATCGCCAAAAATAATGGCAGAAGTGGAGTGGCAGCAGATGGAGCAGCGGATTGGAGCAGGTGGAGATGGAGCGCGGGAAACGCTTGAGCGGCGACTGTTGCTGGCTCTGTCGGAGCGTTTTGGCTTTATAGTCTCGACCACAATGTTGGCCCGGCCAACACACACACACACACACGAACAGCCACTGTAGCTATGCTCAATTTTAATTGTTTTTTGTTCAACTTCTTCGACGCTTTTTTGCCGGTTTGTGTTTGTTTTTTGGCCATTTAATTAGCCAAAAGGCAGACGCGACTGCCGCTGCATCAACGAACAATTTTTGGAATAGTTTCTCGCTCCGCTGCCCCTCTCTTTCGCTCTCTGCCACTCCTCAGAGTGTTGTCTCCTTCATGGAATGTGTCTTGTTCTTGGGTCTTGTGGCTATACGGGTGGGGTCTGGGGTGCGGTTGCGTAGGGGTGCGGTGGGTGGTAGGTGGAGACGGAGACGGAGATGGAGATGGAGGTTGGAGTGCAACCCGCTGTGCGGTACATGCCACTTGGCACTTGGTCAAAATGCTGCGGCTAAACTAATTATAGCAATGGCAACGATGGCATCCACTCTGCCTCTCTGCCTCTATGCCATGGGGTTCTCCGCCAGTCAGTGGCGTAGTCTTCCAGGGATCGCAGAGGGGGTTAAACATTTAACCGCACAAGCCCCATTGTGGCCACCAAATTCACTTTAAAGATCCAATACTTTCGACACTAAGAACCCTAATAGAACGTTGTATGAAAAACTATCTGAAAGCGCAGATATTTAGGTATCAAATGATGGGATCTGCGATATCGCAGATATCTTTCCTATATGTAAGCTACGCCTATTTGGGTATTTGGATATGTGCGGGAATAGGTTCCGTTCCCATTCCCTCTCCCTCTAGCCTTTGCTAGAAAATCGAATGGACGCTTCTGTCTGCTATTATTAGCAGCAGAATCCGAAAAGCGAAGAGTAGAAAAACACACACTTTTGCGGGGTTCCGGTTCGTGGATCGAGGGGCTCTCGAGTGGCTCTCGAGCTACCCAAAAATGCCCTCACACTCGAGGGCCATTACAACAAACGCTGCCGCTTCTCGGATTCTATCAAAACAACTTTGGAGCTGGACAATAAACGATGATGGGGATCGGCTGGTCTATGCTGAGCTGATCCGATCCGATCTGAGCTGAGCTGAGCTGATGTTGATGAACAGATGATGATGACGATGATTAAGATCTGTTGCGGACGTGGATGAGAGGATAGCCCCAAAAGAAACAGTAGCACACAATCCAAGGGATTCCTCTGCGGATTTGTTCAGCGAACTCTGAACTCGGAATATTCTGATGAAGATAAATGGGTATATTCCCCTTTGGGGGTCAGCGTCTAAGATCGATCGCAGAATGTACTCTTCAATAGCCGTAAATATGGTTAACTTTTACTTTTTTCTTTTGGGTGTATGTAGTTCTTCTTTGCCATCACTCAATCCCCAGAATACGACAGCCATTCCCCATTGAGGTGCGATTAAAGTTTAAAAATACTTTTGCAACATCATCGCCTGCGGACGGACTGCAGTTGAACCCAAAAAACAGAATTCGAAACTGGTTCTCAATGGCTTGTTATGTATTCCGCGGATTTTCCATGGTACAAATTGAATTCTACTTGTTTTCTACGCAATTCTTGTTTTTTTTTCTTGGTATGTATATCCGCAATTATTATGATAATCGCAGCGAATTTGTTATTGCTGCTTGATAATAGTTAATAATAAACAGCAAAAGCAGCAAGCAGGCAGGCAGGCAGGCAGGCGGGCAGGCACCAAATACTGACCAAAGTTTCATTAATTAATAATAATAAATGATGAACATATCAAATAAAAGCGTGCGTGAAAAGTGAGGCTTCGATGTTAATGATGCTTCGGGCTAAGATCGATCATTAGTGGCTTCGTTTTTGCTGTTGGCATACCCCCACCGGACGGATGGACTCCAACTTCAACCCCCAGATGTGACCCCCCAAATTGAACGCTTCGCTGGCGTCTGAAAGTGCATAATGCACAGTTAGCTACGACACTCGCTAATGCCGTCTCATTATGTTTCATTAGCGGTGACTGTACCTCTGTTCAGAGGTTCAGTTCAGTTCAGTTCAGTTCGTTCCGCTCCTCACCTACAGCGTCTACAATACCTGTCATCCTCCTCATTCTGTTCGATTCTGCTGCTGCTGCTGTTGCTGCTGTTGCTGCTCTTCTGCTGCTCACATAATTTATGCAGCAGCGCGGGGCAATGTTGCGAGTTTTGCTAGTCCCCGGCTTAAGCGCTTAAGCGGATGTAATGCCAGCCGCAAATGAACTTGTAATTTGCTCGTGCAAGGCATCTGACACTGACGGGGCTGACGGCTGACAGTACTCAGGTACAGCTGCACGATAGTTGTTAGCTGCACTTGCTGCGCTGCTGCCTCTGCACTATTCGTTGGCTTCGAGGGTATATTGGGTTCGAGCAGGAGTACGACTATGGAGGGTATCTAATGGTCGGTATCTATTGGCAGAAGAAGGTGACACATCTTTAAGAGATGGTTGGTTTGTCAGGTTTTCGTCAAAGAAATTACTGTTCCGATAGATTACTTTCTTCACATTTCGGTAGTATATTCACCTGATTAAGATTTCCAAAAATAGAACCAATTTTTAGTTCTTAGAAATTCTTTCTTGATGGATGGCTTTGCTTCCACCAGAGAGAGGATGGAAATGCTGGAAAAAATCTCCCTTTTTAGAATCCATCAGCATTGTTGGAATACCCGTCGCACATGGAGGCGCACTCGTCTGTGGCTAATAGAATCATGAATGAAACTGAAATGTGTTCATATTTTCCACATTTTCCCTATTGAAATTGAAGTAATCGCCTTAAAGAGAGGAATGGAGAGATGGAGCGATAAAGGGAGAGAAGAGTGGAGATGGAGAAACGCAAACATTTGCGTAGGCCAGGAGCAGGAGCCTGTTCCACTTCCACAGTTCCCGTTCCAGTTCCCACAGTTTCTTTCGATGCCTGTGCCGCGATAAGAACTTCAAGTAGTCATCGACATCGACTTCCAAGCGGGGGGTTGGGTGGGGTGGGAGTCGGAGCAGAAAACGAGTATCGAGGGTGGGCCAAGGGGGATGTCCTGTCCTGCACCGTTCTGATGCTGTACGCTGTTGCTGTCAGCGTTCTTATCGAGCCCCTCATCGACCAGCCGTTGTTTCCGTTTATGATTTTCCCTTTGAACTTTTTTACGCTCTCACAAAAGACAACGAAAAAATGTCAAATTCAGCTATTTGTTTAATTGAAAATAAAGCAAAGAAAGCGAAAGCGAAGACGAAAACGAAACAGAAAGGACATGCCCCTTAGCCTTTAAGAGAGGGCGTATCCAATTGTTGTGTGTCATTAATTTAAATTAGAGCTCGATGCTCCCCATTTCGCATCGATTTGCTACTTGGCTGGATGCTCAGCCGAACGAATCGTCATCATCATCATTATCATCTCCTCCCAGCCATCATCATCAGTCAGGACTTGCGACAGGGGATTATGCGATCAGGAAGAATAATTTCAAATTCATCGGAAGATACATTGACACCAATCGCTGCACTAACAGTGTATGTATCAGTATATAGCCACTCGCTCATGCCCTTTACATATCTATGTACATATGTTTGCCTGCAAAAGAGTACTATTATTTAACAATTGCCAACTGAGCAACTAGGCCATACCAAAATGCAGTGCTGACATCGTACTATATTTCGGATGTATTGCATGTCTGTAAGAAACTACAATTTTCCATCCAAACATTTACATACAATTTCAAGTGGCGAAAAATACTATTTCATTGTATGAAAAGCAGGAAAGGATAGGATAGGATGTCAGCTAGCTCTCGATACCCTGTTCCACTGTCAATTTAAGTGAAAAACACCTCTTCCGAGCAGTAGGCAAGTGACAGGTGTCATCTGACCCCCATCCCAATAAAAAAAAAAAATAAATAAAAATGGTTGAATCAGATCGATGTGTATTAGTTTATTGCATCTTTGAGTAAGGTAACAGTATAAGGTAACGATAGTCTTATAAATGGTAACAGTATAAGGTAACGATGTTGTAAGGTAACAGTTTAAGGTATAAGGTATAAGGTAACGTATAGGTATGGTGTGTGTCGAACCATAATGCAAGCTCCTGCGTATCTGAGCTGGGGACATAATTGGGCGATGTCATTTCATCAACTAGAAAACAGAAGAGGGATTAATACCAAAAAAGCAATTCAAATGAGTCGCGACTTACCCAAACAAAAAACCACCATCCCTTCACCAACCTGACAAATAATCTCGTGTAATATCGGTGTAATGTTTTTCTCTCTTCTGCGCTTAAGAATTGTATTGATGCAAGCCACTGAACGGGAGACATGTGTGTTCAGATATGCCCGGTGCCATCACGATATCTCTTACTTATCTGGAAAACGGAACAGGGATTAATATTTAGTTTGCAACTCAAATGCAACTCAACTCTTGGTCAACATAAAAATTAAAATTGATGCGAGCCACTATATAGTATATATCCGAATGGTTCGGATATAGCCGGTACCATCGTGATCCGTAATCTGTATTCTTTAATTAGAAAAGAGGGGAAGGATTATTATACATACAATTACCATTCCAAATGAGTCCGAACTTACACGCTGTATGTGTGGTCAAACAGTGTCTTGGATAGTTTCAATAGAACTATGAATAGTCACAATAAAGTAAAATTTTTTAAAATTCTTTAACTGAAAACCGAAATTTTTTGTTTTTTTTTTCACAATTTTAATTTTGAAATACAATTTTTTTTTTTTTTTTTCCGAAAAAAGAGCCGAAAATTTAGATGTTCCCCAGTCGAGGCCTGGGGACTGAATGAATATTTCCTAAAATATATTCCATAACCGGACTTTTTCTATGCTTTTGTTCGATTCCACAGCCTACCATATAGATCCCAGTTTTTACACCCGGAACGCATTTTTGGGTTGAGTCGGAGAACGAAGATAGCCTTGCAGATTCATTCATCTGAGTATGCATATTCTGAGGAATCTATTAATTGAGAATAGAAGGAATACGATTATAGAATATCAATTGTGGTCACCTTTCGCAATAGTTTCAGCTGTAATTTAATTGAAATGCTCCTCAAGTCAGGATCCGTATCCACTTGTAAGCTAAGAAACCCCGAGACATTGCAATGAAGGCAGGAGGCAGCAGACAGTGGACAAGGAGAGGTCTGTCTGCCTGACACATGAAACTCATTTTACTGAACTTTTCTTGCCCGATTGCATGCAGAAGGAGCTTCCAGTTTCCAAGGGATCGATCTTCAAGTGCAAAATCCACTTGTGCCTGCCACAGATAAACCCCATTCAGAGAATCCCATAAATCAAAGAAAACAATCGACAAATGCTTATTGAAAGGGGATTTTAATACTAATTATTAACCATTAACCATAACGACATCAAGCTGTGTATTCTTGTAATTGTTGCTCTACTGATGCGAACCTCGAACATCCTGCCAGTGCCAAAAGGAGCAGATCCGTTCTTCTGTAATTTACCAATTCACTTGAACTGATTCGCAACTCCAACCCTGATTTATGCAGTGTTTTTGGCCAGGATGCGATCTCCTCTGCGCTGGGCGGGTCCCATCCTGCAGTAGAAATGTAGAGAAACTGGAATCAAAGGATCACCGATTCGAATGCATCCTCTCTTACCTGAATTGTAATGCTTGCTGTTGTGTGAGTTCCAGAATGTTCCTCTATTTATTTTTGCCTTCTTTTTCTTTTGTTGAGCCCGTGCCAAAATGGGAATTGTTTCAGTCTTAATTTGTGGAGTACTTTTGTCTTTTTTTTGTTAATAGTCCAGAAAGTTTTATTTATTTTTTTTTTTGTTAATAGTCCAGAAAGTTTTTATTTAGTTTCATTTTGTTGAAATTTTGATTTTGTTGCCGAAAAAGAAAAACACTGAAAATTTAGATGCTTTCCAGTCGAAGTCTGGGGACTGAATGAATATTTCCCATAATATTTTCCATACCCGGACTTTTTCTATGCTTTTGCTCGATTCCACAGCCTATTATATGGATCCCAGTTGTTATATCCGGAACGCATTTTTGGGTTAAGTCGGAGATCGAAGATAGCCTTGCAGATCCATTCATCTGTGTATGTATATTCTGAGGAATATATGTATTAATTTAGAATAAAAGGAACGCGATTATAGAATTGCAGTTGCTATCTCCTTTCGCAGAGTTTCAGCTTTAATTTATTTGAAATGCTCCTCAAGTCAGGATCCGTATCCACTTGTAAGCTAAGAAATCCCGTGACATTGAAATGAAGGCAGGAGGCAGCAGACAGTGGACAAGGAGAGGTCTGTCTGCCTGACACATGAAACTCATTTTATTGAAATTTGTTTAGCCCCCGAAAGGGAAGCGACTTGCAGAGATTTTTGCGGAGATAAAGAGAGGGTTAAAGAGAAACGCAGGAAAGGGTACACCTTTCACAAAAAAGAAGGTGCCATATCGACTTGTGCCTGCCACAGAGAAACCTCATTCAGAGAATCCCATAAATCAAAGGAAACAATCGAAAAATTCGTAATTGAATAGTTTATTTAATTTAACAATTGATTATATCTATATAATCTATGTATATCATTTATGTATATCATTGAGTTGTGTGTGCTTACGGATGCTCTATTGGTGCAATCTTCGAACATCCAAACCCCGGCAAAAGCGTCGGATGTCAGTGCCACCAAGAGCGGATCCGTAAATGATCAATTCAATTGTCTTGAATTGATCCCCCATTGGTTTAAAGATTTGTCATTTTTAATTGTTCTCGGCCAGGATGCGATCTCCTCTGCGCTGGGCGGGTCCCATCCTGCAGTAGAAATGTAGAGAAACTGGAATCAAAGGATCACCGATTCGAATGCATCCTCTCTTACCTGAATTGTAATGCTTGCTGTTGTGTGAGTTCCAGAATGTTCCTCTATTTATTTTTGCCTTCTTTTTCTTTTGTTGAGCCCGTGCCAAAATGGGAATTGTTTCAGTCTTAATTTGTGGAGTACTTTTGTCTTTTTTTTGTTAATAGTCCAGAAAGTTTTATTTATTTTTTTTTTTGTTAATAGTCCAGAAAGTTTTTATTTAGTTTCATTATGTTGAAATTTTGATTTTGTTGCCGAAAAAGAAAAACACTGAAAATTTAGATGCTTTCCAGTCGAAGTCCGGGGACTGAATGAATATTTCCCAAAATATATTCCATACCGGACTTTTTCTATGCTTTTGATCGATTCCACAGCCCACTAACATACATATGTATGTACATAGGTTTTTATCTTAGTTTTCATAAACTGTGTTTAGGTGGAGATCGAACGAAATGAATGCGGTGCGGTCTCAGTTTTTCGGTTTGTGGGAATTCTCCCTATATCTAATCAGATAGATTAGTTCATCTCCTCTTTTAGCTATCGCCAAGTTACCAATGACCTCAGTTGAGTTCGAAAGCATCCTGCTAATACTATTGCCTGGCCGTACTAGTGCCCTGCCACCACTCGCTCCCCACTGCCCATTGGAATACCGCTTCCACTTCCATTTCCAAGTAACTTTAACTTTAGCCTTATCGCCTTCAGCCTGGCAACAATAACAATTTGTTGCTAATGCACATTTCAGTTTGCTTAACCCACACATACCCCAGCACCAGCACCAGCCACTGCCCCAACCCTTAGCCTCATGGAAACCCCTCTGATGGAACCCACTGCATGGCCCGTGTATGGAAGCGGGAACATGAGCTAAACTACTCATTAAGCCAACTTTGGCGCTTGTCCATATGAAACTCAAGCGATTTGTCCAGACTCAAGGATGGGGTTGGCCTCAATAGAGATGGCGAATGGTGGGATGGGATATGTCGGGTTGGGTGTTTGGGGGGTGAGGTGGGAGAGAATGAGAGGTTGAGTTTATCCCCAGTGCTATGTTTGATTAAGCAATTCCAGGCGGAAATTAAATGGACACGCAAAACAAACTCCGAGCTGGGCACCAGGAAAAAAAGGGTCAGCCTCTGAGTTAGAGAGAGAGAGAGACAGATACTCGTGGCTGTGGATACAGGAAGATTCTCCCTTTTGGCTTGATCCCCCTTTTAGGTCTGGGTGGGGTTGGGGTGGGGTGGTGTCTCTATCAAACTTAACTGAGCAGCGCTCAAGTGAGAAGATTAAATCGCCATAAATATTAACTACAGTTGCTTCCTGCAGGTCAGCAACGAGTTGGGGGATGATAAGGAAGGGACAGGGACAGGAGCAGAGAGGGAACAGGGAACAGGGAAGGGACAGGTGGCGAGGTGGAAGGTGGAAGGCAAAGTTGGGTGGCAGCTGGACCTCGATGTGGACCTGGACCTGTGAAGGGTAAAGGTACAGACACACATAAGACAATTTGAAAGCGCTTGCCTTGATTTAGCACCGGAAGGCACGCACATCACGTGCGACCCCGCCAAAGGTCCAACAACTGGTCCCCTGGTGTTTCCACGCCTTTACCCCTCATCCTCTCATCCTGCCCCGGCCCCAGAAATGCCTTGGGGCAAGTGTACAAATCAAATGATTTATTGGTACAACCGTGGAACTGGAGCATCTCGCGTGAGAAGCCACCAAATAATTGAAACGTACGCACGTCAGTCTGTGATGAGAAAGGGGGGAAGTGGGATCCAGGTGGGGGCCCTTACCTGCCCAGCTAGGGATATCCTTTAAGATATTTTCCATGTCAGTATTAAACATTATATTTACTTAGCTATTCAAGTAACTATCCCAGAAGCTATAGAAACATATAGTGGTATGATCGGGCAAATTCCGACGGAGACGATTTTTCCATTATCTACAGTTTTGGGCTAATTATTGGCCAGCAGTTTGCGATGGGCGATGGGCGTTGGGTGGAGATTGGATGGACATGTGCGGCGGCTATAACTGCATTTTCCACTGGCCCTTCCCTTCTACACCCCCCTCTGGCAGTCATTGAGAGCTAGCCCGATTGCATTTGCCGTTTGCTTTTGGCCAATTTGCGTTGACTAGAAACGTTCGAGTCATTAACCAATCGAACCGCACCGCATGCCGCAGGGCACCCCGCGTCACAGTGCATTCTGCACTTCACCGGCCGGTACGGTTCGGCGTAATAAGATTTCAACGGATTTCGGAGCAGCATCCACCGGAGTCCACAACCTCCCCCTCCCCCTCCCCACCCATCGCACTGCCGCAGCAGCGACCCCCCAGTGTTGGCCATTCAGGAATCAACCCCATTTTCAGTTAGTTAATTGCTAATATTACACAAGTGCTAGAGCCGAGGCGCACCAAAGTATGCTATTCTCTCGCTCGCGCTCTCTGCTCGCGCGTTCGTTTCGCTTCGCCTCGGCTCGGTTCGGTTCGGCTCTTGTCGCTTCGGCTTTGCGATGACTTCCACTTGCTCTCTCCATTGCTATATTTCTCTGCCAACAGTACGTTGGGTTAGTTAGCGCACAGCTGGGATTATATGTTCTCGAGGAATGTTCAGTGTAAAAATTACACGTTTTCTTAAGGAAGTAGGGATATTCGTTTTGCCTGTTCCCAATAGCTTTTCTTTATATGTCTCAACCTGTACACGCACTTTTCAACGAGACTGTTTGATCCGTTATTGTCGCGCTCTTCGCGCAGACGCTGTCAGCAGGCCGGCAGAGCCGTCAGAGACCGGCGCAGGGTTGCAGCGCTGCGTCTGCTGCTGTGATTTCCGCTCTGCTCTTCTGCTCTCGCCATCGCTATCCTCTGCTCTGCTCTGTTGTGGGTTGTGGGTGCCGCCGCACGTGCCAAGCGTCTGTCCTGCGTTGGGGGTTGCTTACGACCAGCGGCAGCCGTTGGCGCTGCTTCCACAGCGCCAGAGCTAGAGCCAGAGCCGACGTGGCAGCGGCTCGTCACAGTTTCGCGAACAGTTCAGCAGCAGCCCTTGCAACGAGCGCATCGCAAATCGAAACGCGGGCGCCGCTGTCTCGTCCGTCGTCGACGGCACATCAAAAGCAACCAGATAGCAGTAACAGTAACAGTAACACTAACGGCAACCAGTGCGACAGTTGACAACAGTGTGCTCCAAGTCCCTAGCAGAACGAACCATTCAGAGCGCGCGAAAAGAACGGGAATCGAAGAAACAGTTCAGTTCAAAACAGACAAAATTGAGTTCTTTAATTTTTTCTATTCATTTTTGTTGTTGTTATTGAGTGAGTGAGGCATCGCACCAACAACAATAATAACACGACGAAACGAAGAGGAAGACAGAGCAAAGTAGGTGATTTCTCTCAGTGTGCACCGTAACCGCACACAACACACATATCAGCGGTTCAGAGGTTCAGCGGTTCAGCGGTGAGAAAGAGAGTGACAGAGGTGAGTGAGTGTTATCCAAATTAACAGTTACAATAACGGAAAATGCCTGTAGGAGAGCGTCAAAAATGCTTAATTTACCCGCTAATCGGCCTCTCAAATGGCCATTGATTAGTGCTTGTGCGTTAAGGCGCAACAAAATACGGCAAAGAACAATAATAATAAGAGACAAGAACACGAAACACACGAAAACACAAAAACACAAACAAAACATGTGCGCAAGTCAAAATTGTCGTAACATTGCGAAATTGATTTTTCATCTGCCCCTGGTCTCTCCTTGCCGTCCAACGGTGTGTGCCAGCTAGAGAGCTCTCTCTCTCTCTCTCTTTGTCTCTCACTCTGCTGCCATAGTACTGTGCAAGGTATATCAAATATGGGGTAATGCAGGCTGTCTTACACCAAAGTCCTGGAATGAAACCTAAGTCCCAGCCTCACCCCGCATTGCGTATCTCTTGCCCAACTACTCTCTTTTAGTGAGAGAGTGAGAGAGAGCGCCAAACTGTCTGGTAGTCGCGTCGTCAACCTGTCACAGCAGCAGCAGCAGCAACAACAACAACAAACAACAACTAGTGCCATGCCGCAGAAAACGCTTGTTTTTACGACGACTAATCAAAGCGGCGCGTTTTGGCAGCGACTTTTGCCGCTGGCAGAGCGCTTCTGTCGTCATGACCTTCATGACTCATCGTTTTGGGGAAAGCTCTCTTGAGCTCCCAACCGCCCAGTCCCCCAGCCCCGTTGCCAGCCTGCTCTGACTTCTGACTACGTGCCATTGCATGGGCCCGCCTTTTGCTCTCGCTCTCTCTATTTATCTATCTATCTATCTCTCTCTTATTACCGCAACCTCTCTCCGGCTTTGGTTTTGTTATTTGCGCATTTAATTAAATTGTCTTTGCATATTAGCCAGCCGCCTCTCCACTCTCCACAGGCCACACGACACACTCCATTGTTTTTGTTGCATCAAATTGGAGCGCGTGTAATTTATAGTTGACCCATTGTGTCCATTAATTTGCTCTGGCAACTCTGCGGCAACCACACCTTTGCTGGAGCCTGTGATGGAATTGCGTTTCCCTTTTGCCGATTGTTTTATTTCTGTTTTGTTGTGCGTGTCCGTGCATGTACATATGTATATGTGTGTGTGTGTGTGTGTTACAGGAGAGGGTGATAGAAAGAGAGTGGGAAGAGGGGACTGGTGTTGTGTAAGGCAATAAGGTTTTGATTATTTGGAGGAGACGTTGGATCTTCTTGGGATTGATCTTTGGTTCTTTGAGAAATTCTGCTATGGGAATAGATTATTAGCAGGGGTATGTACATACATACATACATATGTGAATAATTACCAATATCTTTAATACATACATATGTACATGTATGTATTAAAACCAGTGGTCAATAAAAATCCATTTCCATATACTTTTGTCCTCATATAGTTTTATAAATTTATTTAAAATCTAGTTTTTATTTATTTATTTATTTAATTTCACCAATCTATATTAAATTGCATTAACTTTGATATGAAAACCAATTAAACTGTGGCTTGTATTTTCATAGTCATGTTTTCCATATCTCCCATATGTAAGAAAGATGATTCTTGATATAAGTTCTCCCGCAAAGTCTATCTAAAATATTGGAACTAACTAAAAAGAACACAAAAAATGTTCCCAATCTCAGCTAACGGTATATTTTTAAAAGCTTTTATTAATTTTTGTGAATATAGGGATATTTAATTACTACGAAAATATGAATCTTACCATAGATTGATTACTATAGATAGCTGTGAGCTATTCTCTTCTTAGTAATTCGAATATATTAACAATTATTTTTTATAAGAGTTCACTATTCCGATATTTATATTTTGATAAACGATATTTCTTTGTTTTGTTGTACATTTAATATGTTCTCTAGAATAGTTCACTTACGTTTCGTTTTTGCATTAATATTTTCACAGAAATGCTATTTATATATAGTTCGAAGTTTTTAATTTCCCAAACTTTTCGGCCGAAGGACTTTCTCTCACTCTCTTGAAATAAAATATTCTATTTTTGAAACAGTTTTGCGTTCATGGGTCTTCAAGGCGGGGGAAAGGACTGGCAGTGGCACGAAGCAGGAGGCAGGAGGCAGGAGGCGGTGTCAACTTTTAAGCCTTTTAATGAGCCCCGAGGTCTCTCCCGCCTGACAGTCGAACTTAATGAAAAGAGCCGCCAAACAACCAAAAAAAAAAAAAATATATGCAAATGAGTTTAGCCAAAAAAGAAATATATAATATAATATAATGGAACGAAACGAAACGAAATGTAAGGGAAAACTTTTCCGGTTGCGGGAGGCGTTGCCGGGTCGGATCGCTCAGGTCCAGGCAGGGACAGGAGCATAGACAGGGGCAGGGACTGGGGAGGGCGACAGTACCAATCCGAAAATAGAGTTTGCAGCAAAAAAAGGAAAAGCGAACCGAATCGAGGAAGTAGCATGGAAAGGGTAGGGGAAAATGTAATCAAAGAGCATGCCAAAGGATGCTGCCCTTTTTCTTGGCTTTTGGTCAGACATCGTCGTAATATTAACAAATGGCATGGCCATCAATTTGAGGCTTATTTAATGTTCGTTCAACAATTGCCCCCCAGTAGAAGGAAAGGCTACTGACGCATTACTTATGCAAGCCACTGTCAAATTATATAAGCGCCCGCCTCGCAATCACAAAAAATTCCACTGAAAAATGTACGGAACATGTGACAGGAGATGTGGGACGCGGGACGCGGGGTGCCAAGTGCGAGTGTGTGGCAGTGGCGGGGGGGAGTGTGTTTCACTCGAGAATTTTTGCATATAAGGACATGAATAATAAATTATCTGAAAAGAGGACAGCCACAGCTCCCCTCACTCCAACCTGTAGCCGCCTCCACCTCCCCCTTTCCCTTTCCCATCTCTGTGGGTGTGCCTGTAGTCGTCGGTGTTTCATGAAGTGATTTTCCGCAATTTTCCAGGACCTGGCAGACGTCTGTCGAACACAAGATAAAAAACATTTTAGGCCTCACACAATGGTGCACCCCGCCATTGTTGCTGTGGCGGAAAGGTGCCTCGTGGTGCGGGGGGGCAAGGCAAAGGGAAAGGGAAAGGGAAAGAAAAGGGCCAGCAGAAAAAGAAAGCATCAGAGGAAGAAACGACGTCAGAAGCCGCTTAGCGGCGAGTCGGCCCACACTCCGGACTCTGTGGAACGTGCGTGGTACACTCTGTACAGTGTACACTGTCGAAAACAGACACCAGATTGACGTAAATTGGATGTATCTTATGTAAATGTATCAACTATTTTTGGACACTTGACGATTCGCGGTATCCGTGGGAATGACGCTGTTTCTGCGTTCCATAACCAAAGGCACATGTCACGTGGAGTTATACAACGAAATCCCAAGCTTCTTATTTTCTGTATTGAAGGAGGGAGTGGGGAGGAAGTATTTTCTGTCAGTGCAGCCAGTCAGTGGATGATGATGGCCTGACTCATGCCTGCCCCACACCCACACCCACACCCACACCGAAACCCACACCCCCAGACTGGGAAGGAGACTGGGAACGGTGGCTGTTGGCTGCTCCGTAGACAGGCGAGGCAGTCGTATTTTTGTACTAATGATTAATGGTTGTCGTCCTGTCCTGTAAGTCTTCGTCGTTGTCCTTGCCCCTTGCCTGCGGGCTGAAAGCTGAACGCAGCTACAAATGCAAAACTCTCAGCAGCCACCGTCCCCCCAAAGGAAACCTTGGGTGTTGGCTCCTCTCCTTCTCTCTCGCTTCATCGTGCCACTTGTCGATTGCAGCTGTTGCAAATCTCAGTTGTCACGGGGAAAGATGTCGAGGGACCATTCCATTCCGTTCCATTCCATTCCATTCTATGTGTGCCCCGTGCTGCCAGTGTTGACAAATGCATTTGGCGCGTGCTGCGTTGACATTTGTCAGAAGACAGGAGACCCGAAACTTGAGTAACCAGCTTATCGGCTCACAGATAGAGATAGAGACCAGACCAGACCAGACCAGACTCTCCTTCGTCCTCTCTTTGCTTCCGGTCGACACCTCTCATCAAGTGTTGAGTTCCGTCAGTGGTTTTTAGTGTTGCAAACTGCTGCTTTCTAAGTGTCTGTCATTCATTTTGGATCCCCAATTAGATTGTGGGGGGGGGAAGGTCTCCGCTACCGATAAACCAAATGAAAATTGACAAGTTTACGCACGCAGAGGAGTGTTTATGTTTTATAAACAGGGTAAACAGGATGACAAAAGAAAGTCAAGTGGCCGGGGAAAAAGGGAAAAAAAGAAAGGAAAAGGAAAAGGCCAAGGCGTGGGTTGGGTTGGGTGCGGCCGGAAACGTTTACTGAATTTTAAAATGTTTCCAGCAAATCCCTGACAGGTGGTGCTCCAAGAAGGTGCCAAGAAATGAGTGTAAATCGATTGATTAGGCACTTCGATTCGATTCGATTCAAAAGTGTGCAGTGGGCGGAGGGGTGTGCCCAGGAAAACGTTTACAATTGAGTTCTGATGCAAAATAAACAAGGAGACATCTTTAAGGCTCCAGCTCTCCCAAACCTCGATATATTTACTTGTTCTTGGGTTGAGAGTTTCGTCTGTGGGTCCAACTCCTGAAATGGAAACTCTAGAAGCCCGCAGGGATGCCCCATGCTGCATGTGTATGTTTAATGGGACTGTAGATTTCAAACATTTGAGAGCAGAGTTTACTTAATGGTTTCTTAAACTTTAAATTATCCCGAAGCTGAAAGATGAGATCTCATAGCATATTCCGGAGCTCTGCAGATGATACGAGTACACGCGTACATTTGAGGAACATTGAACATTACCTTTTGCTTTTTTGTTAAAATATCAATTTCATTTCACCCAATGCACTCCACACCCAAAAGGGGAGTCACTCCACCACTCCACTCCACGAAAACAGTCGAAAGGGATGGAAAATCTTTGGCTAATGTTTCCCCAGTGTAATTTCAGGGAAATTGCGTTGAAAGGTCGCTGGCGCTCTCGCTCTGCCTCTGCCTCTCTTTCTCCCACAGAACTTTCTTCACATGAAAGAATGAAAAAACAAGAATGGTACGACACTGGAACATGTGTAACAACAACAACAACAACAACAAGTGTTAAGTCAAACACCTTTTGTGGCAGCCCCCCGCACCGCCCCGCCCCGCCTCCTCCACCCCCTTGTGCTCACGCTGGCCAGCGCAATTTGTCATTTGGTAAATGAAAATGGAAGCAGAACCGAGGGGGAAACAGCATTGGATGGAAAAGTCAGGGGCCAGCTCTATTAAATATTCACCCCTTTATGTTGCTTTTTTTTTGGCCAACAAAAAGGAGGGCGTTCCTTGGACCAGGACCCTCTATCCTGCCACCTGCCACCTGCCACCTCCCTCCTGCCCCCTGCCCCCTGCCCCCTGCCACCTTCTCCTGTAAGTTTCCGTTTATTTGCTGATGTTTACAAATTTTCACGCCAAAATGAAAAAACTTTTTCGGCAAAGGTGAAGTGCGATGTGGGGTTAGGAGGTTAGGGGGTTGGGGGTTGGAGGTCGGTCTTATGCAATCATCTCCTTATGGGTACGTGAGTCGCCTTCCGTTGGAAAGTTCTTTTGTTTTGGCTTTTGGCTCCTCTGCTGCTCCTCTGCTGCTCCTGTCATGTGTCAAGTGCTGAGGCGAGTAAACAGCAGAAAAACGGACGACAGACGACGGACGACGGAGGAAGGACATGACTAACGGTTTATAGAAATAGCTGCAAGGATGTTGCTTAGACCAAAGGATACCCGCTCGCACTACCATCCACTCCACATTGGGGAGGGACTTTCATTGAAAAGAGAGGAGCCACAAGCCACACTGACAAAGGCAGGAATATCCTTGTGGAGCCGTACCACCGGGAGTCGCCTGGATATGCACATATGTGTGTGTGTGTGTGTTTTTGTTTTTGGTGTAAGAATCCTGCAACGAACAGGATTCCTTCCATTTCTATAAGCCCCAGAAGAAGATGATTTCTCGTATCTTCCTCCCTCGTGAATAGAAATCTTGTTGCCGGACAGGATGTCCCCATGCCATTCCTCTCATAATTCCATCCCCAATCTCCGCATGGACCACATGGACCACATGACGCCTAATGAGTGCAAGGTGCGTCCTGCGTCCTGCGCCCTCTATCCTGCGTCCCCTAACAACGACTAACGACAGCCGGGCAACAGTTTGCGTAAATTGCTTATTTATGCCTCCGTTTCGTGGGTTCATGGTCCTGCCGATCGTCCAGTCGTGTCCTGCATGTCTATGCATTCACTGCCGCTGTATTTGTTATGTAAAGTGCGCCTAGCTGTTTTTTTGGCCAGCCAAAATGGTGTGCCCGTGTTGCGGTTACCCCCCCACACCCACACCACCTCCCCCGCAAATGTTCCCACTTCCGGCAATCCTTCGACACGTTGGTCATTTCCGTTGATTTGTCACGTACGCGCCAGCGCCAACAGATGGCGCAGCTGCGGTTGCTCCACCGATTGACCGGGCGGCCGGCCGGCAGCAGGAGCCAGCAGCGTGTTCAAATGGAGAATTATGCTAATATATCTATCCCACCCACTCGCCACTCGCCACTGCCCACTCCCACTCTCTCCCTCTCTCTCTCTCTTTCCCACTCTCTCTCTCTTTGGTTTCGCACTTGTAACGGTGTCGAAAAATCTAGTTTGCTACCGTCCGTCCCCGTGTTATGTTTCATAAAATATTCACACAAAAAGGGGAGCGGCGGCTGACAGGCAGACAGGCAGGCAGGCAGACAGGCGGACAGACACCGTCCCCCAGAGAGAGGTTCCACATGTGCCACATTATGCGTCATCGTCACCGGCACCGGCGTCACACAGAATATGCGTCGCGCCGCGTCTCCACATTTGCGCAACAAATTGCGTCTGCCGTTTGGAATTTTTTGCGGTTACATTTCCGTTGCAGCGGCGACACCATGCCACATGCCACATCCACCTTCTTACATGGACATCGATGGCATTTCAATAAGTAGAAGCCGCAGCCACAGCCAGAGGCAGAGGCAGAGGCAGAGGAGGGGAGCCCAAGAATTGAATTGAAACGAAAGTCCTGCCTTTGATTCTGCTTCTGCCCCTGCCCCTGCCCACTGCTGCATTATTGTACTTCCCCTAAGGATTTGGGGGCAGACTTTTATAGTGGAGCAAGCCTGAGATAATTCGGATGCTGAAATCATCCCAGAAACCAGAACGATAGAGGAAGGAAGAGAAGAAGAGTTTGGTGCTGATGCAGAATACAAATAAAGTAGATCTCATCGTTATATATGCTTTATTTCCGCCATTTCCGATCTGTACATGAAGATCTATTGAGAAGAGTATCATTAAATATGGGACATAATGTGGAACACGAAGAGCAGGAGACGCCATTATGCCATTTGGTATTTTGTGTATTTTCACTATCTCGCTCCCCCACAGGTATTCTTGTGTGGCATTTCCTTTTGGTATTTTGTTGGCGTCTTTTGGGTTTATTTATAGTATAAATTGGTCATGTATTCTAGAAGCAGACGCAGGGATTATTTCTAGTATAAATATATACTATACTATACTATATATACATGAGCTATATTCTAGTTTTGTAATACGTTTATTCTGATATTATTCTGGGATGCACACATTCAGAGCCTTTGGTATTTTTATGGGATTCTTTTAGTAATATTCCAGTATATATCAATTTAGTTTTATTTTAATATGTATTTTGTATTTAGTTTTTATAAATTGTATTTTTAATAGTATTTTTCAAGTATTTTGGTATTTTAATGGTATTTTGCTAACGACTAGTACTTTTTGCCCCACTGTGTGGGGCGCCTGCAGCTCGCAAAGTGTTCAGCATACATGGATGAGGCAGAAATATAAATCTGATTTATGCCGCTGGATTTGCCGGCCCCTCACATGAGTGTGTCCTGGATGTCTGGCATATCCTGGGTGTCTGGGAGGGTGCCTCTAAGATGTGTGTGTGTGTGTTTGAGAGATTGAGATTGCAAGAAATCGCTGCAAATCCGCATCAAATTTTCATATTTACTATGAATTACAAATTGTGAGATTATGGAAATGGCTGCGAGCCCCAGCTGCGTTTGTGGGAAGCCGGAGGAGCTTAAGCTCTAGCCTCTCAGTTTAGCCTCTTTCCGCTATTGATCTGGGAGAGTACAGTCACGTCTCCCCTCTCTCAATCCATCCATCCATCTCTCATGCACGCACGAGGATGACTGCTCATGCAGGAGTCTACCATAGTCCTGCTTAGCTGTTGATGTTATGACTCATTTTGTTGAGGCTCTGGACTCTAGAGACCAGGACAGAACAGAGCAGAGCTGAGAAGAGTGGGGGTGTGTGGGGATTAGGCGACTTTCGCTCTCCATTCCCCACTCCCCATTCTCCATGCCCACTCTGCCATAAACCTGATACGACAGCAGACAGCAAAGTTATTCCATTTTATCGCAAGTAATACCTGTGGACAAATTATACGTACATACAAGCACAAGGATCCAAGCCAGATACCGCTGGCTCCCAGCTGGGAGGATAGCTGTGGCTGGATGGATGGATGGATGAGTGCTGTGGATGGCTGCGGATGGCTGTGGTGTGGTGTGCCGCATGTAGCATATTTAATGACAAAGAAACTCGTGTCAAGGATTACTAATTAGTGTCTGGACGTTGACGACCAACATCCTGATGATGATGATGATGTGGCTTAAGTGCAGGGTAGATGGAAAATTGGGGGATTGCTGGATTCCAGGATTCCTGGATTCCTGGATTCCTGGATTGAGTGGCGCTTCTATATTATGTTTGCTTTTTAAATTGACTTTGGTCGCACTTCCAAATTGAGTTGTCTCTGCCCTGTCCCCTGTACCCTGTCCCCTCCCCGGTCTCTGCCTGTCTCCTCCCCGTTCCCGTGTCTGCCGTCTGCCGCCCGTTTGATAAGCGTTTCATGTCTTACCTGCGGCTTAAGTGAAATTTCGTTGCGGTCCCATGTGTATCCCCCGAGCAGCAGCTGCAGGATTACGAGAGCACTCTTGTTGTTCGGGAGGAGTGCCTCTTTAATTGCATTCAAGTTTGTGCTTGCTGTTCGGCAGGACGGCGGCAGGCGTCGGGGGAGGGATAGGGGGACGTACTCTCACTTTCACAGGCCGAGCTGAGGCTGCTACGAATATGGGAATAGCCATAAGAAAGTACAACAGAACACACGCACCCATATTGAAATAAAATATTCGGTTTTTAGGTAACAACCGAGTGAAAAGAAATAAAATGCACTTTGACTTAAGCAGAAATGTAAAAAAGGCTTTTTAATTCGGCCAATATTCAATAGAAATATAAAACGCTTTAAAATAAATGTAGGTAGTATATGGAAATGTATTGTGAATGGTTTGCACACCGATTTTCATCAGTTAGAACAGCAATCTGGTCAATTTTGGGTGTGTGTTACATCAGTAAAGTAAGAAACATGCGAAATAGTAGAGCAGAAAGAGCAGACTCAACGGAATCCAACAAGATAACGAAAATGTGTGTGTGAGTATGTCGCGATTTCGTGAATCCTAATCAGAAGAATCCCGAGATGAACGAAATCAACAATGACAATGGAACGGAGACGAGTCCGCGGGCTCCTTATTTAATTTTCCGCTTATCCGAAAGTGCTGATTGGTGTTATATGGATTCAGATTCAAACCTGTTACTGATATGTAAGTATACATTTTAGAATCGAAGTGTAACTTTTCGATCTTTAGGGCTTTTTTCTCTGGGTAAAGATTTGAATGATTCTTTGATGGACAGGTCGAACGTCGAATGAAGGTCCATTCCACCCTCTCTCCGACTGGAGTACTGAATGTAGTACAGGGTATGCAGCATTCTGGCATTTGGCATCGTTTTTGCTCTTCGCTTCGATGTGTGTGGATGTGTGTGTGTGGCATGGTCTTGTGGCGTCGTGGCTGCTGCATAAGCTGATTTCTATTTAATGAGCTGTATATCCCCCCCTTCCAGCCCACACACAAACACATACAGACAAGAAGACAGGGAGACACTTATACCTATGCAAACAGCCAGACAAATTACCGTTACCGTCTCGAAAGCGAAATGAAAACATTTGCTGGGGGTTTTTGGGCTTTTGGCCTCGTGCCTTGTGGGAGGGAAATCCCATTCAAGTGGCTCCTGTGCCTCTCTTGTCTCCTGTCTGGATGGGACTTTATCGCCGCATTTCAGGCGGAGGCACTGCGGCTGAGGCTGAGGCTGAGCCTGAGCCGGAGGCTGAGGCACCCATCAGAGCGAGACACCTGTCAGCGTTACCCATCAGCGGTACTGCAAACATCTCACTTTCCCTTACGCATTTCCACAACGAACATCATCGACAGTCAGTCCGTCCGTCCAAGCGATTATTTGTTTGTCTTGCGGCGAGTGGATGAGTGGATGGATTCGCTGCATGAATACTCACTCGTATGCAGAGGGAGATTCGCGGGCTATGGGGGATGGTTATCGCCAGGAATATTGCTTGCTGTATTTGCTTAGCATTATGCGTTGGTTTTTGATGTTTAACCCCCGGCCCAGCCTCCGCCCCCGCCCCAGCCCTACCCAGGCGGAGAGTCACTCGCTCGCGACTGGAGATTCCATAAATTAAATTCCTCAAATATTTTCCTAAATGGAAAATTTTGATCCCCTTAAGAGGCGGGGATGGGGCGGTGTAGCCTTTTGGGAGAGCGAGTGCTTTGACAAGGCGATTGGGGATGGAGATATTTGAATATGTTTGCTCAAGTTTCCTCAAGTTTCGTTGGCATATCCTTCAGTCCTACGTATCTATCAACATTACATTAGCAATCACTTGAGAAAGTCACCTTCAACAGAAGATCCTTTGCCCTTCTGTTGAGCCTCTCCCAAAACAGAGCTTCGATCTCAATCGATTTAAATCGATATTTTTTCGATTCCTCCCTGGAAGGGAGTCAACCCAGCCGGTCCACGGCTGCTGCTCCCAGTTTGTAATTTCAAGGATTCAAAGTGTGCCTTTTTGTCAAGGAAATTGCTGGAAATTGTTTTCCACTCGCTCATTCTCTTTCGCTTGCTCTCGACTAATAATGACAGAGGACGACAAGGATAAGAGTGGGCTGTGGGCTGTGGGAGTGAGGATGAGACGTTGACGTTGTCCCACCACAGCTGTGGCTGAGTCATAGACAGGACATTAACTGCTCTTCGGGTGGTGGGGGATGGAGGCTTGGGGTCTGGGGTCTGGTGTGTGTCCTTGGCTGGCCAAGCTGTCCTTCTCTGTGTCCTTTCTGCTCCTTGCTGTGGCTGTGGCTGTTGCTGTTGCTGCTGCCACACAACGGACGGACAAGGCTTAATCGACTTTGCCAACATTTAATGCGTGCGGTTAGCCCAAGAAGCCCACTGGCAGTAGTGGCCTGTGGCAGGGGCAAGTAACCTCCCTCGTGAAAATGGCGTGAAAAACAGTTTTCACCCACCCTCAAACCCCCTCCCCCCCCCCCCCCGGAAAGAGAAAGAAAGAGAGAGAGAGTGAGCGAAGGGAGGCCCCCCTCTGACTGTTGTATTATTTATGCCCATAAAAATATTATTGCCATTTTTTCGCATTTGGATTTCTTTTCCTCTCTCTCGCTCTTTTTGGTGCCCCCCCCTGGGGCACGACACAGAAGCAGCGGCAGCAGCGGCAGCGGCAGCGTCTTGTCAAATGTCAGGCGTGAAGTGTTTGTTGATGCGCCGCCAGCGCCATGGGATGGGATGGGATGGGAAAGGAAGGATACACAGGATATGCTGCGTAATTGGACCCATATGCTAAGGAATGCCATCAAGGAAGTGAGAGAGAGGGGGAGAGGGAGGGGAGTGAGGGGAGGGGAGTGAGAGGGTGTGGGACGTGGGCATTTCTTGGGTAGTTTCTTGGGCTCCTTGGGTTTCTTGGCTGATTTGCTTGATTCGCTCGGTGGTTGCCATCACATGTCGGATTCCCCCGCCCCCCGCACAGCACAGGATTGGAGTCGCAGGATGTGGCCACATTTGTGCCATGGCATGGCACAGGGTGCAGGGGCTCGTACTCGCATGTCCTGCCAAAATGGAACCGGTTTTCGGCGTGTCATTCCATGGTAAACGTTCTGCATTTCATTCCAGTCGATACGAGTATGTCATGCCATTTTCACGGATAGCTGGCAGGTGATTTTCCCACCAAAGAATGATGCGAATGATATATGTACCCACAATGCGTACACAGGATCCTTGCAGAGGTTTCAACAATGGATCTTCCTTCCAGAAAGAAGCGAGGAGAGCGGCGAATAATTTCCCATAAGCGAACGGACAACGTGCGTGAAATGTAATCAGATGAGTCTGTAAAGCGAAGCATCACCAAACTCGTTCCGAAATGGAGGGGTAGGTATTGTAATCTATGCTCAAACCGCTAAAAGAGTCCGTGGAAAAATCATAGAAAACCTGGGAACCGATTAGGCTCGATGAACTTTCAAACGAATGGGGCGTGGGGGTGGGGTGTGGTGGGGAATGTGGGCGAAAGTCTGATTGCATTTTGAGGTTGAATCGAGCCGACAGTCCGCCGCCCAGCAGAGAGCCGGAGAGAATCGGAGCGCCCAGGACTGTGGCTGGGGCTGCAATTTCCGATATGAAATGGCCATTGGGGGTCTCAATTATTGCCACTTTGCTTTGTTGGCAATTCATTTGGCTCTTGCCACGTAATCGCCATTTAAATATACTACAACCGGCCAGCCACCCACCGAACCACCCACCGAACCAATCAACGGCAAAGGGAAAACTGGAGCGAGCAGAGCGGTGAAAAGCGGAGGGGCGGTGGCGGTGGCGGTGGCGGAGGCCGAAATATTCGCAAATAAAGTGGCGATTGGATATTACAACTTTCCGGTCACTGCATTTCTGTAAAGTTCACAAAAGTACACCCCATTCTGTAATATCGCCCCCTCCCCCTACACACACACACACACACACACGCTCAACTTCTGCTCCCATAAGCAGAACAATTTCCAATGTTCGCTCAACTGTGGTGGCAACAGAAGAAGAAGGGTGGAAGGGTGGAAGGGTGGAAGGGTGCAAGTGCCAGTGGAAGGTGGAAGGTGCAAGGGACACAGAACATACTCGTACTCGTACCCGTACACGTACACGTACAGAACGGACACACACACACACGCACACACGGGGAACACGAACAGGAACAGGAACAGGAAGTTGGCTTCGCTTTCCACAGAGCTCCATATACAGAGTGGGTGCCACGAGTGGTGGCAACAACAATTTGGTGGCAACATGTGTAGTATTTAAAACTCAACCGGCCTTGGGTCAGCGACGGGCGGAGGCGGCCACAAATGAATTTATTTATTTTACGGTTGCCATTCGGTTGCCGGTCTTTCTCTTCTCCCTTCTCTCTTCTCTCTGCTTTGCCCATTCTCCTTTCTCTTCTCTCTGGCTTACCCTTTCGCTGGAGGGGTATCTGCATATGCATCTGCATCTACCCTTCGCTTAGTGGAGAGCAAAGCCATCGAGTAAACAAGCATGAAAGCAGCCTGATATCGGTATATCGATTAATAATCGTAGTACACACCTCTGCCAGCTTGGACGATGGTTTTTCTGGGAAATGGCTGCAAGGAAATGGAAGAAAATCTAAGCAATCTTTGGGTTTGAATTTCCATAGCTCCCATGACTCCCCCCACTTGTCTGGTAAATGATTGATCATTCTCAAGAGATCATTCTTCGCAATTGGCAGATGCTCAGACACCCAGGAAGATCCTCGGGGCAGCGGCCACCTTGACTTGCAGCTCCATGGAGAACTGTCAGTTCACCTAATCGGTCTTTGATCCTTGAAGCTGTAGCCAAGCGAACGATTCTGGCACTCTTCTGGCCGGAGGTACAGACTGGATTCATCCCAGGACTGAAGCTTCGGGCATCCAGGAATAATGACACGGATGGCAGGGCAGGGTATTCCCCGATACGTGGCTTTGGCTCACATTTTCCGTAGTGTGTGTCTGTGTGTGTGTGTGCGTTTTTTTATGCCGGCTGCTGGCTTTTTGCGTGATTTTCACAACATTTTGGCCAAACAATTTATGTGGCGGCACATCGCATAGGGGTTGTCGCTGTCCCCGTCCCCGTCCCAATCCCCGTCACTGCCTCCTGTTGGTGCCTCCTGCTCTTCTGCTCTCCTGTTCCTGCCTCTGCCTCTGCCCCTGCCCCTGCCCCATACTCCTGGCGCTGGCGCTGGCCAGCCACCCTTGACTCTTGGGGCAAAGTCAAATGTTGTCTGTTTGGCACGCATCGCAGGCATCGCAGCAATCGACGAGTGGTTTGAGTGTTGCGACATTGAAATTTATAGACCCCCTGCTCCCTGCCCCCTGCCACCTGCCCCTGCCCACTGCCACTGTCTGGTGTCTGTCAGGTGGTACAGCATTTCAAGTGGTGCATGCAACACACACCCATCCACCCGTCTCTCTCGCCTGCTCCTGCGACTGCTCCTGTTTCTGTCAGGCCTTTAAAAACGGCAACAGAAACAGAAATACCAACAAAATATTTAATTAAAATTTATGTCCAACCCCCAGAAAGGGGCGGGGGCGGGGGAGGGGAAAGTAAGCTCAAGGGAAGGATCTGCCACCGCTTCAGTCCGCTTCAGTCCGCGCTTGGCTGATGTCCGCTGATGCCTTCTGCGGCTGCTACTCCGCTCCTCTCCTCTCCTCTCTCCGCACTCTCCGTTGTGTGGAGTCATGTCGACGGGGACGACGGGCTGCATGCTTTGGCGATGACACCCTTCAGCGACCTCCCTCAACATCTTCCTCTGAAGAGGGGGGGATGGGGTAGCACTGGGGAGCACTTGAAACTTTGCTTTTTACCGTTTTGCTCAGGTTCTCTCTCCCCAGCAGCAGCAGCTTCGCTTCCCTGCTCCAGCCTGCTCCAGCCTGCTTCAGCCTGCTCCAAAATGTACCATTGACGAGGCCGTGTCGGCCATTTTTAATGGTTCTGTCGGTTGCAGCAGAGGGTTGCGTTGGGCCAGTGGCAGGGGCAGGGGCAGGGGCAGGGGCATGGCGAAGCAGAAAAAATTAAAAATATTTTGCATACTTTCCAGCGCATATGCCGCAAAAATACCGCCGCCCGAAGAGCTATTAAAAAGTTTTCCAAAGAGAGAGAGAGAGGGAAGTGGAGGAGGAAGGGAGGAAGGGTGCTTGAAGGAGTAGTTAGAGAGTGGCACGGGGCAAAGGGACACGGCACTGTGGAGTGGCACAGTGGTGTGTAAACATATCCACAAAGAAACAGGCAGGCAGGCGGCATGCGGCATGCGGCTTGCGGCATGCGGCATGCGGCAGGTGGATATTTACCTGTAATCGTCCCACGCATTAACCAAACAAATCAATTGGGCGTTAAAGGCCAGAAAGGGGATCCGCGCGGATGGACAGCGTGGAACGGGAGGGGTGGAAGTGGTGTGTGTCGGCCTTGTTGGTAATTGGTAATTGAAAGTGGCCCTTAGACCCATTGGCCCGGCCCTTAGCCCGCTACCGTATGGCCCCAAACCAGCGACTAATCAATCAATCGAGCAGCCGGACGAGCAGCGAAAACGGCAAGCGGAAGGGCGGAAGGGGAGGGTGGCCAATCGATTAATCAATCACTCAATCAGTCAGTCCATCGAAAAGGCCAGCGGGAGGAGGAGGAGGAGGCGATGGCCATAGCGATGGCAAAGGTCAAAGGCGGCCTGGATTTGTTGCCAATTAGCGATGCCAACATCTGGATTAGGGCCATGTCATGGATTACGGATGCCTTAAAAGTGCTGCACAGCGATAGAGAGAGAGAGAGAGAGAGAGAGAGAGAGAGAGAAAGGATTGGATTGGATTGTCTTTTGGCGGATAGATCTTCGAATAAATGTACCGAGGGATGGATGGGTGGGTCTAAGAAATAGATGGATGCATCCTCTAAGGAGCAGTGCCTCCTCCTGCAAGGCGACTCCTTTCTCTGCTGAATAAACAGAAATTAAGAACACTCGGATCCGTTCTGGCAATCTGTTTTCTGCACCTGTCCTGCCGCATCTATCTCATATCCTTGGACTCCTCTCTGCCCGGCTCTTCCCTGCTCTGCTCTGTGGCCCCACCTTTTAATAAGCAAGAATCAAAGCCCTGCCAGGACTCGAAGCCGGACAAAAGACGCCTTGCCTTCGCCGCCGTTCGTCGGGGGAGGGTGCGGGGCGGGTGCGAGTGCGGGTACTGCAACTGCAATCTCCGCAATATGCCACCAGCCACCAGCTTCATTTCCTGCCCGAATGGCTAGAATGTGTCACACAAAAGCCACACAGGAGGTTGCAAGGGCAACATGTGGCAGCAACAGAATGGAGGAACGAAGGCGCGAAGGCAAGGAAGCGATGTTGCAGCCAAGTTCCAGTGTATTTGAGAGCGGGCGCTGTGCCAAAGTGCCTGCGGTTATGCGCCATGGAGGAGACGCCGAAACTGTGGATGGCCTGTGTCTGTGCCTGCCCCAAGGCTACCTGCCACAGTGCCACAGTGGCTTTCTGTGGCTGCACATTAATGCCGCCTTTAAAATTTATGATATTTACTCGACCAGACAGAGGCAATGAGGCGTTGACTGAGGCGGGACTGTGCCGCCCCCCATTTGGGCCTGGCCCGGACAGAAGGGAGACGAGACTCTTGGCCACTCTTGGCTATCACTACTGTCTGGGGCATGGGGCAAGGGGCATGTGGCATGTGGCATGTGGCATGAGTGGCTGCTTAGTGAGTCATCATGGGGGATGCATTACCCAACTTTCACTTGCAAAAACTGGCACCGAAAGCATAGGTACATGGCAGATGACACCATTTGATTGGTGGCATGCCACAGAGTGTGTTGGCAGCCGTGTTCTTTGCTTCCCCTTCCCCAATGGGCTGTGCCACACCGCACTGAATGTCCAATATTTACATGGTGCATCCACCCGCCTTGCAGCTTGCAACACGATTCGCCTTTGCCCCACCAAATATTTTGCAAAATGCTTGCCAAAGAGGATCCCCCACTCCCCCAATTTCCAGAGTGTTTTCCAGAAGAATTTCCACACATAATACTTTAGTGTTCTCCTCTCAGCGATCCTCAAGCACGGATTTCACCTGCCAGTCACTGCATGAATCCTTTCTGTCCTTTCTGTCCTTTCTGTTTCGGTGCTGATGGCCCCAGGGGACAAAGCAAATGAAAGGACTGGAAATTGGCCCTAGTTACAGGTCCCTCCCATCCTCACATCCTCACATCCTCCCATCCAATGGCTTCAGTCTGCTCTGCTCTCCGTTCAGTGCGTTGCACGCCGTTCGCGTGTCAACACCTGAGTACTCCTCCGCGTCTTACTCCTTTCGGTGTCTTTCGGTGGAAGATTTTTTGTAATTTTCCTAAGTGTCCTGGTCCCCTTCGTCGTCGTTGTCGTTGTAGGAGCAGGAGTCAAGGGGCAGGCAGGCAGCCGTGAAAATTATTAGCAACATGTTCTGTCGTCGCTGCTGGATTGATTTTAATGCCGGCGATGTGGCGGCATCTGTGGAGTGCTCCGGCCCTTGTGCCCAGCGATTCCACCGCAGATGTGTCGACGTCCCCGGGGACGCCGGGGACACCACTGCCGTGGCGCGTGAGCTACGGCCGAACTCTGGCTGTGGTTCGTGCCACACGGCTCGTGGCTGGGAATGGTATTGCCGCAATTGTCGTCAACTTTATCGCCTGCAATTGTACTTCGAGGTACGACTCGTAAGTGAAACTTGACATTTAACAGAGAGCCCAGACGGTGGCCAGATGGGGGCAGCTGGGGGGCCAGATGGGGTGAGGGCAGGTGTCGGCTGCCTTTCTGCCTCTTGGTCCTTGGGACTTACGACAGACAGGAGACATCTTCTTGGGTTCTGATTGAATTTGTCGAGTGGTTTACGTCTGAGTGGTTGCCTCTGCATCTGCTTCCCGGTGACCTTGGAGCGCCTGTGCGGCATGCAACTGCATGAGTCATAATTCAGTTTTACTCCCACTCGGATATCGTTTCCCCTGCACTAGCTCTCGCAAGCAGTCCCGAACATGCAACATGCGACTAACATTGGAGTGGCGACTGTACTTTCCGGCGACTCTCCTCTCGAATGCATCCCCGAGGAATGCGTTCGATGCTTCTTCGTTCTTCCGATTGGAATTGAAGCATATTTTCAGTGTTGTACAGCGATCGATCGTACACGTGCAGGCGCCATCTTTCCATTGAAATGTGACGCTCAAATGTGTGCAACTGTACTTCCGATTGGCCCGAAAGTTGGTGGCTTTAATCTTTAATCCATCTGGAATTCCTGCCCCCTCCCCCTTCCGCCTCCCACCCCGTCTTTGCGTCCCCCTCGTATCTCCTGTACGCTTTTGTTTTCCCATTTAACGACAATTGCAATACTCGAGGATTCCTTTCCTTTGGCATCCATCCATCCATCCATCCGTCCATCGGCGGCTTTTCATTCCACATTTACATTTGATGGCTGCCACAGAGGAATGGACCTGGCTGTGGGGGTGGGGCAGAAGCAGGGGAAGTCCTAACAAAAGCGAGACGCAAGGAGCGGAAAAGGCATCGTCGCCATTTTTAATTGTAACTGTAATTTAGCCATTGTTGTGCACTTTTGATGACGCAGACATTCGCTGGCTCAAGACTCAGGACTCGGGACTCAAGAACCAAGAAGCAGACTCTGAAGCACTCTGAATCTGTGGCACACTGCTGTGGCTGTAGCTGTGGCTGCGACTGAGGCATGGGGCATGGGGCACACACTTGTGTGTTGTGTTGCACGTGTCGTGCAATTTGTGGCGTTGGTTATTGCTTCCCCTCTCTCCCCTCTCCCTCTGCTTCTCCTTCAGTGCTTCAATGTGACGCATGCATTTTATGTAACATTTATTTTAAGCATTCTCCCTCCCTCTCTCTCTCTCTCTCCCTCTCTCTCTGACTCCCTCTGACTCATGTATCTATGCCGTTCTTATCTCTTGCAGATTGCCATCTGTGATGATTACAGCCTGCCCGTAGACTTTGTTAAAAAACGACCGTCCAGCTTCGATCCGTGCCTGGCGGAGGCGATACCAACGAATCCCGAGCACTGGATAGTGCCCAGTCCCCAGCAAGCGGAGTTTGTAAGTCCATCATCAGACATCCTTCATGCACATCCCCATCCACATCCCCATCCACATCCCCATCATATATCCTTCATCATGGCCAGCCTGTGGAATGGGATGGCAATTAACTGCTGCTCTGGACAGCTAATTGATAAACTGCCCGCTCCAGCTCCAGCTCCAGCAGCATCCATCCAGCATCCACTACTCAGCGTCAGATCCGTATTCAGATACGGAGCAGAGAGGCGGGGAAATGGCACATCAAGCAGGCGCAACAGCAATGAAAATGCGTTAATGAAAAGCCATCGTCCTGTGCTCCTGCCTCTGCCTCTGCCCCTGCTTCGGCACTCCCAGCCCTTTCAGCACTCGAAAGGAGTCAGGGACTCCTTGTAATGCTGTGCACGTAGATAAAGTTGTTCTCAGGATTTCCATTAATGCAGATCATATCTCTTTCCGCTCAGATCTGTGCTGATGCTCCATCCAGTAGGTACAAATGTGGAGCTTCATTGCTCTAGGAATATGTTCCATGGCACTCCAGGGTATTCATTTGGTCGTGTGCCTGCTGCTCCCTGACAGCTTCCGTCTTTGGACTCGCATCCTTGCCCCGCAATGAGTGGGGCACTGCCAGTGGCAGGACAAACAAAGCGTTGCTCAAACAATGCACGGACTATTGGCTAAATATTGCAAAAAAGAAACAAAACAAAAAAAAGTAGAAGAAAGCGAAAGAAAAATACGACACAGACCATCGGCCGTCGGCCATCGACAGCAAACAACCAGCCAGCGGAGGGGAGCGGAGTGGAGCGGAGCCCTGCGGCGGGACCTGATGGCTGGCCATAAAAAATGGCCACAGATATGGGAAAACATTAGCAGAGAGAGGGAGAGAGAGAATGAGAGACAGAAAACGAAAGAGAAACAGGGTGGGAGCGGGAGGGGGAGAGGGAGAGGCTGCAGCAAATGCGACCCGTACCACAAATCAAATAACCGACGATGTTGCCCCCCCAAAGAATCTACTCCCAAGCCTCCCCCCATTCCATCCCGTTCCATTCCATTCCATTCTTTTGCCTTTTTTCGTTTGTGTGTGTTTTGTGTTTTTTATGGCCCATACGAAAATATTTGGTGTTTTGTTCTCCTTTTGCATATTGCCACTAAAAATGAAAATGAAAATGAAAGCAGCGCCGCATGAGGCACATAAAAAAGTGAAGGCAGTAGGCAGGGGGAGAGTCTGTCTGCCCGACACTTGAAATTCATTTTATTGAAATTTGTTTGCCCCCGAAAGGAATGTGATTTGCAGAGATTTGAGCAGAGAGTGAGAGAGGGGAGAGAGGAACACAGGAAAGCTTCCACCTTTCAAAAAGAAGGTGCCATATCGACTAGTGCCTGCCACAGAGAAACCTCATTCAGAGAATCCCATAAATCAAAGGAAACAATCGAAAAATGCGTAACTGAATAGTTTTAATTTAACAATGGATTCATCTATATCATCTATGTATATCATCTATGTATATCATTTGTGTATATCATCAAGTTGTGTGTGCTTACGGATGCTCTATTGGTGCAATCTTCGAACATCCAAACCCCGGCAAAAGCGTCGGATGTCAGTGCCACCAAGAGCGGATCCGTAACTGGTAAATTCAATTAAATTGAATTGATCCCTCATTGGTTTAAAGATTTGTCATTTTTAATTGTTCTCGGCCAGGATGCGATCTCCTCTGCGCTGGGCGGGTCCCATCCTGCAGTAGAAATGTAGAGAAACTGGAATCAAAGGATCACCGATCCGAATGCATCCTCTCTTACCTGAATTGTAATGCTTGCTGTTGTGTGAGTTCCAGAATGTTCCTCTATTTATTTTTGCCTTCTTTTTCTTTTGTTGAGCCCGTGCCAAAATGGGAATTGTTTCAGTCTTAATTTGTGGAGTACTTTTGTCTTTTTTTTTGTTAATAGTCCAGAAAGTTTTAATTTATTTTTTTTTTTGTTAATAGTCCAGAAAGTTTTTATTTAGTTTCATATTGTTGAAATTTTGTTTTTTGTTGCCGAAAAAGAAAAACACTGAAAATTTAGATGCTTTCCAGTCGAAGTCCGGGGACTGAATGAATATTTCCCAAAATATATTCCATACCGGACTTTTCTATGCTTTTGTTCGATTCCACAGCCTACGATGTGTACATATCTTAGTTTTTATAAACTGTATATTGGTGAAGATCGAAGTTGGTGAAGATCGAAGTTGGTGAAACGAAGGGAACGATACAAGATATCTAGACTCCCAACTGTTGCCATATCTGAGAGTATCCCTATTCCTCCCCCTTCCCTTCGTCTCTCTGTCACTGTCCGAAGAGCTCTCTGGTTAGGCATGGAATCGCGATGCGTCGCGAAGCGACACAGCACGACATGACACGATGTGCGTGTGTGTTTGTAAACGATATCTAAGTTTTCAATTTTCAATAGAGAATATAGTATTCCAATGACTTTAGAACGTGCTACAAGGGATAGAGGATTTAGTTGGAATCGTTCGGGATCGAGTTCTATCTGTTGCATTTATACCCGTAATCAGAAGGAATCCGAACTTTTTATTGGTTTTCCACGCGTTTTCTGCTCCTGTGGCTTAGGGTTGGATGAAGAGCTACACGATACACGATGCCATCTCTAGCTCTCTCTCTCCCTCTCCCTCTCCCACGCACAATTATTAATGTAATTTTATCTTTTGACTTTTGTTTTGCGTAAACAGCAGGCGTATGGCAGGCATAGATGATATGGGGGAAATATGTAACGGAACCATAGCCCTACTCCTGCCGACGAGAGACGCGTGTCCATAGCCATGTGAAGATGCCATAATGGCTTTCACTCTTAGCATGTGTGTGTGTGTGTGTGTGTGTATGGGTGTGCCATTGTTGTTGCTATTTCTGCCGTTTTGGCGAAAAACTCGCATTTTAATGGCAAAAGAGAAGCGGGCGACGCGACGCGACATTTTTGCGATATGTGGAACGCTGTTGAGTCTGGGTCTCCTGAAGTGTTTACTTGGCCAGGAGGGGGGTCTCCAGAGAGAGAGGGGGGAGTGTGGGCGGGTGACGATGACTATGTTTGCGTTTTACAGTAGTTGTTGCTGTTGCTGCTGCTAGTATTACTCTCCGTGGAGTAATATTCTGCGATAACTCAGCAGAAAAAGAAGCAGGAAGAAAAGTGAGCAAAACTCCGCCACACACAAAGGCCCTGGGCCTCTGTTTGTGTGTCTGTGAGTGTGTGTGTGTTGCATGGTTTTTGTTTATTTCAATAACTTGGGAACGCTGTGTGGCAACACTCCCCGCCCCAAGTTCTCTCTTGAAACGCCAGAGGCGGGGGAAGAGCCACTGCTTAGATATCACTCATACGCCGCTTTGTCTCGCTGGAAGGTGGGATACAGAATGCGGGTTGCCGATGGGCCTCCAATGATACCCTGTGGGCCACAAATAGCACATTGGGATTGGGATGGGGATTGGGATTGCTTAGCTGTACCATGTGACCATAGTGCCCAAACTCGCTTTGAAATAAATCTGATAGGTATTATGTTGAGAACTGAGCGATATCCCATCCATCCCACAGGAGATAGTAGCAGGAGTAGAAGGAGCAAAAGGAGCAAACCGAGAAGGGTAAGGAGTTGCTGTGCTTTGCATCAGCATTAGTCTTTAGGCAGACATTTCCTCATCTCATCGTCTCTCGCTCTCTCGCTCTCTCTCTTCTATGCCTGTCTATGTCTGCCCCCCGTCTCTCATAAGGATTCCTCTTGTATTTATTTGTATTTGTATTTTTTTCATTAAAGTTGGCATAAAAATCACGTTGCTGCGGCAGCAACAACAGCCAGCAGACGACATTCCATTCCATTCCATACCATTCCATTCCGACTGCAAGACAGAGAGTCCAACAGTTTTTCATTATTTGCGCGCACACCCTCTCACCCCTCGAACCCCCTCTAACCTTCACCTCGCTGCCCCCCATCTGTCACTGATTGGTGCGGGGCAATCGTGCATGAGGAGATACGAGTACGAGTACGAGTATCTATGGATATATGCACATATGTATCTACAGATAAATGGTATATGGGATGCATGGCATGGGCATATGAAGTATGTGTCTGCTTATATCGTATGTGGATAATCAAAGGCAAATATTTAAACGGGGAAAACACTCGTTTAAATGGGGAGCGAGGGGTGCAGGCACACACAACACAAGAATAGCTCCAGCGAAGAACCAGCGAACCCTAACAAGTCCCCCATCTGCACCCTACCCCTACTGCCAGTGTTGGCTAGCGCACAGGCAACCCCCATTATCAATCTGCCTTGCCTTGCCTTGCCTTTGCTTTGAGACGGAGGAGCGGAGGTTTCTGTGGCAACCAGCTTTTGTGCCCCCAATGGGAAATGGGAAATGGGAAAGAGGCAGCTGCAGCAGCAGCAGCGCAGAGAGGCAGCAGCAGCAGCAGCTATCTGCTGCATTGCATTTGGTTTCAAGTTCAAATTCATTAAAAATGGTTATCCGAGCAGCCTCTGCTCTTCCCTCGCCCCGTTTGCCTCTCGGAGTCCTGCTCAATAGAGGAGGTCCTTATTTATGAGTTTCAATTAAAAATGTTTTTGGCGCACAATGGCCTCCTGCTTCTGCTCCTGCTGCTGCTCCTGCTGCTGCTCCTCCTCCATGCCACTGCTGTCAGGGATGCTCTCTCCTGTGTCCTGTGTCCTGGGCCTGTGGCCAAACATCAATTTCCGCTCAACTGGAACATGGATGTAGGCTGCAGGATGCAGGATGTGGGTTGTAGGATGTGCTCTGGGATGGTCGTGTAAGCGGAAATTTATTTTTAACATAATGACCAGAAACAAAACGCACAGAACGCACAGGATGAGCATGAGGATGAGCATGAGGATGAGGACTGCCTCATAATTTGCGCACATTAGGATCCTGTTGATGTCAGTTATGTAATGCTCACTATTTGTCCGGCTTGCAGCAAAGGAAGTAGATCGACGAACAGGACGGGACGGGACAGGACGGGACAGGACAACAAGACTCTGGCAACTCGGGAGAAACTGCACCAGTAGCGATTAAACGACGGATGCTGTGATTACAGGGGGATTGGTGCGGAGAGAGGGAGGGATTGCATTCTTGGGCAACGAAGAGAAGTGAAGGGCCCAGGGGCCAGTGGCCAGTGGATGGGTTCGGTGATCAGAGGGAGCAAATGAACAAACTCTGAAGAAGTGATGAACGAGAAAACGCTTGGGGAATGCCATATGATAAACGCTGAACAAAGAGATTCAGTTAAGAAGCCATCCATTGAGATTATAGAATCTAGATGTATCATGAGGAAATTCGAAACTTCCATCACCTTTCGCAGAGTTTCAGCTCCTCAAATCAGGATCTGTATCCACTTGTGAGCTAAGAAACCAGGAAACATTGAAAAGAGTGTCTGCCCGAAACTTGAAACAAATTTTATTGAAATTTGTTTTTCCCCCGAAAGGAATGTGACTTGCAGAGAGAATGAGAATGAGAGTGAGAGAGGATCGCTTCACCTTCCACAGAGAAACCTCATTCAGAGAATCCCATAAATCAAAGGAAACAATCGAAAAATGCGTAATTGAATAGTTTTAATTTAACAATGGATTATATCTATATCATCTATGTATATCATCTATGTATATCATCTATGTATATCATTTGTGTATATCATCAAGTTGTGTGTGCTTACGGATGCTCTATTGGTGCAATCTTCGAACATCCAAACCCCGGCAAAAGCGTCGGATGTCAGTGCCACCAAGAGCGGATCCGTAACTGGTAAATTCAATTAAATTGAATTGATCCCTCATTGGTTTAAAGATTTGTCATTTTTAATTGTTCTCGGCCAGGATGCGATCTCCTCTGCGCTGGGCGGGTCCCATCCTGCAGTAGAAATGTAGAGAAACTGGAATCAAAGGATCACCGATTCGAATGCATCCTCTCTTACCTGAATTGTAATGCTTGCTGTTGTGTGAGTTCCAGAATGTTCCTCTATTTATTTTTGCCTTCTTTTTCTTTTGTTGAGCCCGTGCCAAAATGGGAATTGTTTCAGTCTTAATTTGTGGAGTACTTTTGTCTTTTTTTTGTTAATAGTCCAGAAAGTTTTATTTTTTTTTTTTTTTGTTAATAGTCCAGAAAGTTTTTATTTAGTTTCATTTTGTTGAAATTTTGATTTTGTTGCCGAAAAAGAAAAACACTGAAAATTTAGATGCTTTCCAGTCGAAGTCTGGGGACTGAATGAATATTTCCCATAATATTTTCCATACCCCGACTTTTCTATGCTTTTGCTCGATTCCACAGCCTATTATATGGATCCCAGTTTGTATATCCGGAACGCATTTTTGGGTTAAGTCGGAGATCGAAGATAGCCTTGCAGATCCATTCATCTAAGTGGATGTAAGTAGGTGTTCTGCGCATGAGAACACCTCAGGGCTAACAGCTTGGCACAATTGCAATTAATTGAAGTGATCCTTTAAGTTATAATCTTGAACCCCTAGGCGTTGCAAAATATATATGCGGGGGTTCCAGTTGCGCTACGATTTATATATGTTATTAATGACGAAGTTGAGAGGTTCCTGGCTGGAATGAAGTCCTTTGAAGCTGGCCCCGTCAATTGAGTTTGTTTCCCAGCCCATGGCAACATTTTGCTATTAACAGTAACAGGAAGCCGTGTTATCGCTTTTCGTTAGCTGTGAATGTAGCTCCGATTTATAGTCAGGCTCTCGCTTAAGTTTCCCATAGCAGCGGCACCAAATAGCGATTTGCTCCACGAGCAATGTGTGTGTCGAACTCCAGCAATAGACTACTCTCAGGGCAAACCATCACTCTACCCTTAGACTCTTAGAGTCTAAGACAATGATTCTCTGAGGCGCAATTATCATGTCACTCTCTCTCTGTCTCTTTCTAACTCACACACATTTCCGCAGAGGAACACGCTCAGCTCGCGCTCTCTTTGTCTTGTCCCTTTTGATCTGCTCTACGCACTCTCTCGCTGGCACATGCACAGCAACGGGACAGGCCGTGGACAAGAATAAACATGTAGAGCAATGGGGCATGCAGGGTGGACAATAACAAACGGAAAAACTCCGCACTGAACCTCCCAAAATACACTGAGAATAATATTAAGATCATACAAACATACATACATATGTGATTCAGTATGCGGCAGATATTCCTTAATAGTTTCTGCACGAAATGTTGTGTGAAAGTCAGCCTGCTTTAAGGATTCTGTAATTATTCGAAAAGGAAATTCTTTGGGGGGTATATATGTACATATAAGTACGAGGATGTGATTTACCCATCCAGGCCTGCAGCCTAGATATCGTCTCAATTTAACTTTCATTGGGTTATCTCTGCAGATGTTCAGATCCCTTGGGATCGGAGTAGCATGAGTTCTCGTTCTCCTTGCATCACAATGTTTCCGCCTTCGGTTTGGGGATGGGCATGGCGATGGTCCGGTCTGGTGCACCCTAAGGGAAAACCTACAATCGCTGCAAACGAGTTTCCATTGCCATTTACCTTCGGTTGTCCCTTCTCCCTTCTCCCGTCTCCACATTCGTTTCAATTAAATGCCAACAAATTTGAAATCGAAATGCAAATCAAATTAGTTGCAAACAAATGCTAATGGCGCCTCCCCGCCCGCAACCCAATCTTCTTTTTATTTCCGACAGCTGCCATTCGGTGAAGCCCAACAAGCGACGCAGCAACCTGCAGCAGCAGCAGCAGCGGCAGCGGCCGCACCGCCTCTACCGCCGCCACCGCTACCGGTACCCTTGGCCACTTTGCCCAGTCAGCAGGCGACAACGGCAGCGGCAGCATCTGCAGCAGCAGCGGCAGCAGCAACCCACCAGCAGCAGCTGAACAACAACAACAACAACACGCACATCGGCAACCACTCGGTGCAGCAGCAGCACAACAACACCACCACCAACAACAACAATACGTTGCCAGTTGGGGCACAACAAGTGCAGCATCTACAGCAGCGTGCAACATTGCAACATCCGCCGTTGCCCAACAGCAACATCAAGCAGGCCTCAGTGAAGCTGATCGAAGGCTACTCCGATCCGAAGGACACGCGCCACCAGAGCGGCAACGGCCACGGCCACGGCCACCACAAGAAGGTGTACCACAAGAAGGCCAAGCGCCGCACGGCCCCCAGCCACAAGCGCCACCAACAGCAACAGCAGCAACAGCAGCAACAACAGCAACAGCAGCCGCAACAGCTGCAACATACATTGCCCGCGCCGCGCAGCGCTCAACAGCAGCAGCAGCAGCAGCTGCAGCGGCACTCCACGTACAACAACAACAACGACCAGCAGCACCAGCGGAAGGATAAGCGGAACAGCCACTACGAATCGGGTGAGTGCAGCGAGTTTGTGTGTGCCCCACGAGGCAAGGGGCATGGGGCCAGTACCAGCAGCAGGGAACAATTGATGGAATTCATTCAATTATAAGAACAAAATATCTGTGCGTTAAATATAGCTCCGGCTCCTGCTCCTGCTCCTGCTCCTCCTTCGAATAACTTCGAAGAAACTTGCAGCAAAATCAAAAGTTGTCAAGGTTCATTAGGCGCGTGACTAGTTAAAGAGCGAACAAGCCAAGGAGCAGCAGGAGTAGAGGGCCAAGACATAGACAGGCAGGAGACACAAGGGGGGGGGGGCTGGAGGCTGGAGGTAGGAGCTACCTTAAGTGGATGGCAATTAAGTGGAGCCGGGGCCTGAGATGCGGTGCAAGTTTCTCGCCTGCGATGCAGACGCTTTTGCCGCAGAGGCTGCTTCGATTAGCCAAGCGGAAAATGGAAAATGGCAGGCACTGCTCTTTCCTTGGGGCAGACTCAGTCTAGCAGTCAGGCAGGACTTTGGCATTCGAATGAAAGGATGCTCGTAGGAGGCGGGAGGCGGGAGGCGGGAGGCTGAAGGCTGGTTCGAGGGTTTAACCAACCGCCAAATAGACTGCGGCAACGACGACGACAACGACGACAACGAATCTGTTCATTTGCGTCGCTCAAGGCAGTGCCAGGACTTAATTAGAAACTGTCAGCGATGTCAGCAATGTCTTAACTTTATCCTTTTCTGCTCTGTTCTATTCCGTTCTCCCCGCAGACTCCTCGGCGCCCAAGTCCTCCGACGAGGAGGCGGACATAGACGAGGAGGCTGATCAGCCCCAGAAGCAGCAGCCCCAGAATCAGCAGCAGGCTCCGTCCCAGGCTGCAGCTCCGGGAACAGCTCCTGGAGCGGTTCTCAATTCGCCGGATTCCATATCGGACGATCTGGTGCGACCGCTGCCTCCCCAGCTGCAGCGGAGTCCACGAAAGCTGACCGTCGCCCCGTCGGCAGAGTACAGCAAGCGCCAGCCTTCGCCCTACTACTACTCCGATCTCCTCAAGAGCCGCGACAAGGACAAGGACAAGGACAGGGACAAGGACAGGGAGGAGGCCAAGCAGAAGTGCCGCCAGTCGACGGCCAGCGAGCCTCCACAGCAGAGAGCAGTGCTCCCGTGCCTGGGTGGCTACCGAAAGAGCTCCAGCTTGGATGTGCCCCAGCAGGAGCACGGAGAGGAGCCGCAGCCACCAGCACCAGCAGCAGCAGCAGCAGCAGCAGTAGGAGACAGCGACCAGGACAACGACAACAACGACGGCCCAGAGCAAAGGGAGGAAGAGGGAGCTGAGCGGACCGAGGACAACGATCGTCTCGAGGAGGAGGAGGAGTCCGAGGATCCACTCGGCGGCGACCAGTCGACGCCCAAGCGCTACAGTTTCACGGAGGAGGGTGTGCACATCATCCGGTGTGAAACGCCCAGCACCAGCACCTCGGAGGAGTCCGACTGCAGCGAGTGCCTCAAGCGGCGCGAGTGGCATGCCCGGGCCCTGGCCCTAGTCCGCAAGACCTGCAACGTCCAGCCGCGCCACCACTCCCAGTCCCAGTCGCAGTCCCATTCGCAGTCCTATCCTGATCCATCCACTGGCAGCGAGCTCCAGCTGCAGCTGCAGCACTGCGACGCCGGCGAGGGGGAACTGCTCAAGTGCTGCCCTCCGCCTCCTGCCCTCAGCAGTGCCGACGCCCCGAATCCCACAGCCGCGACCCGCGACCCAGGAGAGCCTTCGCCGCCGATGCCACCGCACCGTCTGCTCGGACCAGCAGCCGTGTGCGGAGCTTGTGTGGCGGCCCCCCCAGCCGGAGCTGGAGGTGGACTGAGCGATGAGCCGGAGGAGGAGCTCGAGGAGTACTTCCGGCCGCGCAGCATCTTCTACGTGCATCCGCATGGCGTGCACGAGTGCGCCGAGTGCGCCCCGATCCCAATCCCGATTCCGCTGCCCCTGCCCCTGCAGCTGCCACTGGCCCGTCCCGAGAAGCTGCCATTGAGCCTCAGTGGGCACTCAGCTGCGCAGTCCGTCAACACGCTCGATCTCTACGGGGACGACGAGCGCGAGGAGGAGGACGACGACGACGACGTCGACGTCGAGGAGGACGAAGACGAGGACGACCCGGACTCGGACATAATGACCAGCCGCAGGCGGCAGATCTACGAGACGGCCTTCGACTGCAAGATTGCCAAGTCGGACGACGACCTGGACGAGGTGGACCGCATCACCAACCACTCGGTGCTCCTCCAGCTGAGCAACGGCAACAGCAACAGCAACGGCGAGTCCGTTGCGGCTGCGGCGGCTGCGGCAACTGCTGCTGCTTCGGCGGCCAAGGCCAAGAGCCGCCTGGAGTGCAAGCGAACAAAGAACTCCAAGAACCAGGCCCTGCAGGAGCAAAACAGCGATGGCCATGCCCATGCCCACGTCCAGGTGCACCAGGTGCAGGCGGAACTGGAAAAGCTGCAGCTCGAAGATCGCGATCATCAGAATCAGAACCAGAACAGCGACCCGGTCGCAGTGGCAGTGGCGGCGGCGGCGGCGGCCAGTGCCTCCAGCACGCAGCAGCTGCCGGTGCGGGGCTACACGCCCTCGCCGCCCTCGACGGCGCCGCTGCCCATGAAGTTTCCGGGAAAGCAGGAGCGCTACATGAACAGCATCAAGAGCGCCCCCAACCTGCCCGCCGCCAATCCGGCCCATCCGCGCCTGCGCGACCTGCGCCTGCCCCTCCAGGGGATGCGTCTCCATCAGCCGCATCAGCAGCATCAGCAGCAGCAGCAGCTGTGCGCCTCCAGTAATGACAACAGCCTCACCGATAGCGCCTACGTGAATCCGCCCTCGACCAACTCGAACTCCGCCTCGGCCGGAGCCTCGGCCTCAGCTTCAGTGTCCGTCACCGCCTCCGCCTCGGCAGCCGCCCGGCGTCCGCGCTCCTTCGTGCTGGAGTCGGGCCGAGTCCTCGAGCTGCGGCGCAGCGCCCAGCCCCACCCGCAGCAGCAGCGCCAGCACCACCACCACCACCATCACCATGCCGCAGGCGTATCGGCTGGACGACGCACCCGCCACGGCCACGGCCAGGCACAGGGGCAGGGTCAGGGGCAGGGTCAGGGGCACAACTACAGCTCCACAGAGTCCATAGCCACATCGAGCAGCGGCGGCAGCATGGAGTCGCTGCGCTCGAGCACCAGCGAGGGCAACCGGAGCACCACCAGCTCGGAGTCGCGCCACTCGAGCTCCCTCAGTTCCCACAGCTCGGAGAGCGGCAGCTGCAGCTCCAGCGTGGCCTACCCGCTGCGGCCGGCGCCGCTCCTGCTGCACTCCAAGCTGCACATCCTCAGTCCCATCTCGGACAAGTCCTCGCAGGAGCCGGCCTCGGCCAGCGCCTCCGAACAGTCGCAGCAGCCGTCCCAGACCCAGTCGCAGGCCCCAGTCCAGGAGGAGCAGGAGGCCCTCGTGGCAGGCACCTCCACCTCAGCCGGCACCGGCGCAAGCGCCACCTCCGCTCCGCTTTCGTCCAAGCAGCAGCGCAACCAGCGCGGCGGCGGAGCGGCGCCCAACAAGGCGCTGCTTCACTTGGCGGACGAGCTGCTCGGCTCCGACAGCGGCATCTCGCTGCACTCGCGGGAGGAGGGCAAGCCTCCGCCGGCCCTGGCCCTGCAGCGGCTCACGCTGCCCAAGCTGCAGCTCATTGGGGCAGAGCCCGCCAGCCAGGGAGCTGGCGGCGGATCCTCGGCCGCAGGCAGCTCGGGCACGGGCACCACCGCCGGCGGTGGTGGCGGGGGCTCGGCATCAGGATCGGGCAACGTTGGCCTGCCGCAAGAGCTGCGGGACCTGCCCTTCGACATGCCGAAGCTGCGGCGCCGCAAGACGCTGCAACAGGAGGCGGCCTGCACCTCCGGCAGCGCCACCTCGGTGGACCTGGGCGAGCTGCCCTTCGATATGCCCAAGCTGCGGCGCCGCCTGCGCGCCAACCAGGCGGAGATCAACAACCTGCTGATGCACAGCACCGAGTCCAGTGGCATCTCTCAGGCCTCCTCCAGCCACTCGATGCGTGAGGATCAGAAGCTGGCCAGCAAGCTAGGTAGGATATAGCCATCGATCCACCATCGGATATCATTCTCCCACACCCACACCCACTCACACTCCACACTTTGTACCCCGCAGACACAGCCCTCTTCCGGCAGAACCTTACGCTGAATCTGAACGAGCCGAGGCAGGCCACCAAACAGTTCGGAAGCCTCGATCTGCGCGGCCTCAGCAGCACCAAGGAGCTGAACATGAATCTCTGCCAGGGCTATGTGACGGCTGTGGATCTGATTGATGTCAGCATACCGCTGGAACGGCAGGGGTAAGGGATACTGCAGCGACCCGACGGGGAATAGATCGATCCTAATCGATGGGTGTTCTTGGCATTTCATTCCAGCTGGTACCACGGCGCCATTACGCGCATCGAGGCGGAGACAACGCTCCGTCCCCTGTCGGAGGGCTCCTTTCTGGTGCGCAACTGCGAGTCCACCAAGCAGGATTACTCCCTCTCTCTCAAGTGAGTGTTGGGTCTACGGACCACTGACCAACGCCCTGCTAATCGTTCCCCATATCCGTTTCTGCCACCAGGGGAGCCAAGGGCTTCATGCATATGCGGATTCAGCGCAACGAAACGGGACAGTACATCCTGGGCCAGTTCAGTCGTCCCTTCGACACAGTGCCGGACATGATCCGTCACTTCTGCCTCAACCGGCTGCCAGTGCGCGGTGCCGAGCACATGTGTCTGATCGAGCCGGTCATTGCGCAGCTGCTCTAGGAGGGAGGCCCGCCGCAGATTAGAGTGGATTAGAGAGGAGGCTTAGTGGAGGAGCAGCAGTCAGCGCGATCGGGAGGAAACCAAACAGAATTACATATTAATAGCATATAGAGGATATATAGGAACATACGTATGCACTAGTTATATGCATATGTACATATGTATATGCGATATGCGATAGTTTTAAACGGAACTTGCAATTCTTTTTCTTCCCATGTTTTTTTTGTCTGTTTTTGCATCAAGTTTTTGTACATCAATCTACGATCTACGAAACAGCAAGAAACACCACCCCCTCCCACACACCCACACACCACACACCCACACACCCCACACCCCACACACAGACCCTCTGACACACACGAACTATTGTAGTTTAGCGTTTAAAGTACGTAGCACATTCAGACAATACCAGCAAATGACAAAACAAAACAAAACGATATTTATATAGAAGGCATATATACAAGCATGACATGATGATATATACAACCATATATAGTATATACACGTACATATATATATATACATATATATTAATATATGGATATTGATATAGAAGAGCACTTGACAACAGTTGCTAGATGTAGTACAGTACGAACACACACGATACGATGCAGAGATGAACGAGAACAACATTTTTTTAGATGTGTTTACACGGAGAGCAGCAGCAGTAGGATAGGATTGGACTGCTCCTGCCAGAAGGAGCAGCCGAAAGAGAGCAATTCACGTTTAGCTAGAGGTTTATGGTAGATCGTACACAGATCGTACTACTTATCGATCGATACTTAAGCAACTTAAGAAACTTTCTGTAGCACACACACACACACTCCACACACCACACACCACAAAACACTTTTTACACACCCATGCCTCCACTTGAGGATCAGAAGGCCCTCCTCTGGGTTGTATTTGGGTCTTGGGGCATGGGTCATCGCGTAGGGCACGATTACTAAGAGCTAGATAAGAATGAAAACAGTTTCCAGTTTCAGCAAGCAACTATAAAAATTTGTTGATTAATTTTATGTTACGACGAGAGGAACAGGAAAGCACAGACGAGAACGAATCTTAAATATGTATATCTATGAGTAACCTTAGCAAGGAGGAGTCAAGGAGGAACCATTGTGTCATTTTTTTTTTGTCTTAGCTGTAGGTCGGAGGTATAGTAGAGTAGAGGAGAGTAGGGGAGAGGAGGACTCTCTCGTACGCAGAAGTATGACGCTCAAAGCGCTTTCGGTTGATGGATTGAATCGATGAATGAATGAATAACGTAGGGAGAGATGGATAAGGGATAATGGATGGTGGATGATGGATGGACGGGGCAAGGATATAGCAACGCATATGAAAAGTCGGTTTTAAGTGTTAGTTTCTAATTGAGGAGGGAGCGAGGCGTGCAAGTGCGAACGAAGGGCAAAACTATATATATACACACATATATATATATATATATATATGTATTATGAAAGCTAACAAATGATATATATATATATACTTACTATTTATATTTCTATATATATACACGATATTAAAGAGCAGTCAATGGTTTTTTGGTTCCAGTTCCAACAGATGCAGAGTGCAGTCAGCGACAGCAGTGGCAGTGCCAGGGTCTGTCCCCAGTCTCAGTATCTGGGTATCAGGATCAGTGTCAGTGTCAGTGTCAATGGATCAGTGTCAGTGTCAGGATCTAACTAATTATTGTTTCTGGCAGTTTATGTTCTGTACCACCTTTGTACCGCCGAGCACTACGAGTATATATATTATATATTATTATATTATTGGATAGTACGAGTATGTGTGCAACAACTGATTTGTCAGCCAGTCACTTAGTCACTTATCCAGAGCTATGTTTTCTATATGTGTGCCAAAGCATTAATTACGCTAGTCCTATGATGTATCTTATTTTCGATATGTTGATTGTTTGTTGCCTAATTTCTAATCCCACGCAATCCGATGCAGTGCAATATACGTTTATCTTTAACAAGCCCTTTGACTAATTTGTGACTAATTTACGATTAGCTCTAAGTTTTCCATGCCAGTACGCGTCCATCAGAGTTTAGACCACATTCCTGCTTGCGAGGCGAGGCAGGGCAAGGCAAGGCGATGCGAGGCGATAGTTTCCCATTTTCCGCACTCCTTTGCACCTGGCCAACGTGTGTACAGTACGTGTCGGTAAAGAAAGCTGCGTCAATTTGTAAACGGCTTTTGTAAATATACAAGAAATACATACATACATATATACACGCAAAAACACTTGAGAGTACGAGTCAAATCAGTACGATTTTATTTGCAATACAAACCTTAAGCATAAGATTTCAACTTCACATAGTACGAGTAGCAGAGTAAACAGATCCATCTGTTGCATCGAGAACAGGCCACAGCAGCCCACAAACAATATAATACCATACCACACCACACCACACCATACCATACTATGGCATACCATAGCGATGTATTTGAGGCTTCCGTAGCAGTAAAGAACGAACCAACACCAATACCAACCATAGTAGAACCTCAGGGGGACACGGCTATCTGCCACGCTGGGCAGCAACGCACCCCACAGCACACATCCGTTGTTCTCTGACGAGTGTTGATCGAACATTCGTTTCCGTTTCCGTTGTGTATAAATGTACTTAACCTTGTATTCTAACTATCTCTCTCTCTATGGCACCCAAATAGTATCTGATATCTGATTAATTAAATTAGTACAGAGCGAATACGTAATTAAACACGATGAACAGCAACAAATTTAACAAACACAACAACAACAACAACAGAAACAGCAAGAACAACAGCAACAACTGAAACAAACGAAATGTATTTAATAAAAATAAATATAAAAATTTCCAAAAAAACAAGTCTACGAACTTCTTTAGCATTGGGTCACTTTGAAGCAAGTATTTTAATTATTTGTTATTATATTTAAGCAGTGGAAGCAGCAGTGTGATAAGCTTAGTTATCCGCTTTTTACAAGCCTTTTGTTGGCGACATTTTTTAGAAAGTTGAGATTTTGTTTGTCAATCGATTAGAAATTCGATGCTGATCACGTGATTTTTGCACAGAAAGCATCATTTTTTTAAACCTAAAAGTATGCTATGATATAATAACCGTGGGCTTGTTTTTTGCCATGTATGCCACGATATGGAAATCTAAGTTTCCTTACTTTCTCTAATGTCTATCTGATTCCATGCGATCGAGGATATTCTCCCGATCAGAAAAAGGTATAGCACGGACCAGATCGCACCAGAAATGGCAAAGTTTTCATATATGGATATGATCAGCAGATCTAAAAATCGAATTTCTCGGTTTTGAGCGCCACCCACCAAATAGATGGTGGTTGCTGTTGTTATTGGATATTATGGACATTTTCTATTTATAACTAACTATAACTCCGACCTTTCTGGGAGTTCAATGGCCTCTTGGGCTCGCAAGAATATCATTGATGGAGTTGATTGATTGATTGATTGATGGATCAGAAGAATAACATTGATGAAGTTCTTATCAATATCAATATCAAATCGAGACACTTGCTGGATCTGCAGAGATATCTATATAATAAATGATGCATTTATTATTTAATTATTCAATTACGGCTAACTCCAATCGAAATCCTCCTTTCGCATGGGGCGATGCTTATCAATAGTGATATTTCGTATGAAACGTTCGAAGTACCACAGATAAGTACTGTATTCACAAGTCTGTATATTTCTGTACAGCAGTAACTAAATCCCCAAGCAAGTAAATCCATTTTTTTGAACTTACAGAATTCTGTGAAATAAATATAACTGGTATGCAATTGAAATTCCGGAGGAATAGGATAATAGGAAATTGTACCGGAGAGGGGGGGGTAAAGAAGGCTTTTGGTATATTTTTTATATTTTATTGAATCGTTTTCGCATATTGGTTTCGCATAGTATATGTGTGTATACTCGTATTAATGTTTTGTTTTGTATATATAAAGTTTTTTTGTAATAAATTATAAGCAAGTCGGCTGCCGCCGCACTCGCACTGGAAACATGAAGAATTATGTACAATAGGGTTCTCGAACAGTTCACATTACGTACACAGTATAAATTACACATTAATCGCATTAAGTACAGGCTGTCAGGCTTCGGGTGAGGCTTCAGCTGCAATTTCAATCGGTTGGCGTTAAGATTAATTCGTTGATAATGGGGGGGTCGCTAAGCAAGCGGCAGGACATTGACGTGCGGTTCGGGGCATTAGCTGACGATCGTCGGAGGGGGGAGGAAGTGCTAGGCGTGGCTATGTGGACACTACAATAATAATTTGGTCTGCTCTGCACCAGATCATTGGTGTCTGTGTGGTGTGTGCTGTGTGCTGTGTGGTTGGCCTCCTTAGATGACCGCCTCGATGGCCGCTCCGCCCTCGGCGTTCTTTTTGATCAGGCTCTCCCACTGGGCGATGAGGCGGTGCGACGAGGGGGCCTCCTCCGGCGTCAGATCACAGAGCTGGGCCAGCGACATGGCCGGACGCATGCCGCCATTACAGCTGGCATTTCCATTGCCATTGCCATTTCCATTGCCATTTCCATTGGACACGATGTAGGCATAGCCGCAGGTCATTCTTTGTGAGTTGTGGACAATCTCCTGCTCATTTCTGGAAGAAGGAACCACCGTTAGACTCATTTCCACAACATGCTCGATGGACGGCCCACTACTCACCCGTTTCTGTCGAGCTCCTGCGTGGACTGGGCGTTGCGAAGCTTTCCCGGGCCGTAGCAGTGCTCCTCCTCGGAATCCTCATCGTCATCCGCCTCCCCATCGGCCTCATCATCTGTGCTCAATATTCTGAGGAATCGGATGGATGGAATGGATTAGAGATCAAACCCTTAGGGGTGCTCAGTGGTTGGTTACTCACAGCTTGTCCTGCGAGGCCCTGAGGGTGTTCTGCCTGGTCAGCTTGCGCAGGCGCTTCAGCTCAGATTCCCGCGACTTGAGGTCCTGCAGCTCGCGCTGTATCTTCTGCTCCACGGGCACATAGCCACGGCGCAGCGGACGTCCCTCCGAGTCCCGCTCAATGGCCGCCGGCGAAAGGGTGACCGTCGGCGAGCTGTTGCCGCCTGTCTCCAGGAAGGCCAGCGCGCTGCGGGCGTTCAGCTTGAGGGTCGTCTGAGTGCTGCCGCTCGCGTTTCCGGTTCCGTTTCCGTTCACGTTGCCACTGCTGCCATTGGCCAGGGTCAGTGGGGAGGAGGGGCTGCTCAGGGGGCTGCTGGGCCCCACCTTGCCGTGGGAGGCGATGAAGCGCTGCATCACCCCCTTGGTGGAGCCGCTGAAGGCGAACTGCCGCTTCTGCTGGACTCCGTTCAACTGCGGCGTGGAGATGGTGCGGGTCATCAGCTTCTGCTGGGGCGGCTCCGGGGTCAGGTTGTAGCAGTTGGGGCCGATGTAGCGCTGCTCCTGGCGGGCCACCACCGTCAGCTTCAGCGGCTGCAGCTGCTTCACCAGATTGTTGTTGTTGTTGTTGCTCTGGGAGGAGGCCGAAATGCCGGAGTCGTCCGAGTGCTGACCATCGAGGCTCTCCTCCTTGGTGCTGTTGACGCTGGAGGCCAGCGAGGGTGTGTTGGAGTGCTCGTCGATGGGCAGTAGCAGGGCCGTGGTCTGTACAGCCGCCAAGGCCGGCTGGGCCGTGACCAGAACACCCTGGTCCTGCTCCTCCTCGTCCTCGCACAGATCCAGCAGCTGCTCCTGCCCCTGTGGCTCCTGATCCTGATCGAAGGCGTTGCCATTGCCGTTGCCGTTGCCATTGATCGTGTATGTCTCGAATCCGTCCACCTGGATGGGTGGTGGACTGGCAGGGCCACCGCCGGTGGAGGAGAGCGTGGCCAGCTGGCGGTACTCCTCCTCGCGTCTCACCACTTCCTTGATCTCCTCCTGAATGCGTGTCAGGGGATCGATTTTCTGCAAAGAAGAAAAAAAAAAAAGGCTTTAGTCAACGGTTCGTCATGGGGATGGGTGAAACCCGAGATGTGCGACGACCTCCGGCAGGAGGAAGTGTCCGATCCGATCGGATCGGATGGCATCGGAACGGATTAACCGTTAGCCAAGCGAGGGAGAGATCGATGCGATGCGATGCGATGCGATTCGGTTCGATTCGAATCGCTGCCATGTGTAATCGAATCTGCCGCAAACGAGTACCGATCGAGGGCGAGACGGGGGTTTCTCTGTCGCCATTCACTTTCGGTTCGGTTCGGTTCCGTTCGGTTGGGTTCAATTCAGTTCAGATCGCATCGGATCAGATCGCTTTGGTTCAAGATGCAAAAGATGTCACATCCGCACCCGCCCCCGCCCCCGCACCCGCATCTGAAGGCTGCAACTCTTTGAGGGAAATCGGAGGAAACCAATCTCCCATATATGCTGACACAATCCACAGACCACACGCGTGGAGTGGCCCATAGGGGGGCGGGGGGATCAGAGCGTAAGCCAAGCCGCCAACCGACTATTGTGCGTGACATCGACATCGACATCGGCACATGGATGGGTCGATGGGTGGGTCGATGGGTGGTTAGATGGATAGATGGATATCTGTATGAATAGATGGATAGCATGGGCCAAGTGGGAGGTTGCTCGCTCGCTTGGTTGGTTCGTTCGTTCGTTCGTTCGCTCGTTCGTTCGCTCGTTCAGTTTCAAAATACTAAACCCAAAACCCAACACACAGATCGAGAGTAAAAGTGTTTGAAAGTCTCACTTTCAGGCTTGTTTTTCCATTTTGTGTGGTTTTTGTTGCCGTCTTTTGTTAATTGTTGTTTGGGCTTTTATGTGCTTCCCATTGTTGCATAAATTTTCGCATTTGCCGTCAAATTAACACGTACCCGTACATATATTGTATGTGTTTTGTTGGCAAATACTCGTGGCATGCGGCATGCGGCATGTGGCATGAGGCAGGGAAATACCCCATCAAGTACATATATCTGGAGAATATGCATTCGCTGCGCGCAGTGAATAAATCTTTATAGAACAGATGGCTCCCAAATGGAATGCGGTTTCCTTCGTGTGAGTTTCGGATGTTTGTTTACAGGGTTCCCAGACTCGGATGCCATAACTACACTCGAACTCGTACTCGAACTCGAACTCGTAATAGAAATTGTAATCTATCACTATCTGTTGTTCGGTCTGTGAATAGAACTCGATCCAAGAATTCGATGGATGTGCGAGTGTTTTTTTTTTAGCCCTAATCAAGAGATCTACAAATGTCAAGATTCTCTGAATTTACCGTTCAACTAAAATCGATTATGTCATAATTATTTGATGACTGTGATTAGCAGAAATGTCTGTATATACTCGTACTTGTGGCATAATCTATATATATGTATACACATATAATTTCGTGCTCTCGGACACACATGTTTTTCTGTTGAATGCCACTTTAATTGACCAAAGGGGGGGAGTGGGGTGTGGGGAGTGGGGAGTGGGATGTGGGATGTGTGTAGTGTGTGCGGCTTGGAGTGGACTTTGAGGGATCCTTTCTTTTCCGGGGAAAGGCAATTCCAATGCAATTGATGCGCCGCAGAGTGTCTCTCCCCCTCTCCCTGCCTCCCCCTTTTCAATTGCCACATCTACTCGTACTGCGTGGCATCTAACCCCATCTCCGACCCAAGAGCCATCTTTCACACAGCAATCAGCATCCATTTGATGGCTAAATACTTCCCCTCCAGTCGGACTCGTAATGCGAGCACTTGCCTGGGGCTTCTGCTGCGAAACGGGGCTGGGGGTTGCTTGGGGGTTGCTTGGCGCTGCTTGGGGGAGGGCTTTCTGCTTTTTCGGGTCACTGCGTTGGGGCTCTGCAGTTCTGAGGGCGCCTAAGAAGGTCTCCCAGGTCTCTGACTTCTTCCATGTGGGTGCGTCGTCGCCCCTTTGTGGCCGCTGTTGCTTCCGCGTTGTCGTCGTTGTCGTTGCCGTTGTCGTTGCCGTCACATTAGAAAGTGCCGCGACAAGTGCCCAGCCATGAGCAATTGTTGACTCTTTTGTTCCGCTTTCCTGTTGTCTCTCCGCCGAAAGTCACTGCTGCCGCTGCAGTCACTATTCGAGTCGCTGGCACAGGCAGTGTCACTGTGACTGTGACTGTCACTGTCACAGTTACAGTCACAGTCCCTGTCGCCGCCCCGATCCACCGGGGCCCATCGATTCGATGCAGATTTTCACTCAATTGTTTTGGGGCAGGCCGGGGCCAACAGCAACAGCAGCAGCAGCAGCAGCAGCAGCACAAAACAACAAATCGAATCGAAATGTGCGTTTAACGACGTCGTTTTCACTTGCCGCAAACAGACAAAATAAAAGCAGAGAAAACCAGAAAGGAAGTCCGACTTTAGGCCCCCGAACCGAGCCGAACCGAGCCGAACCGAACCGAAGCATTAAATACTCTTGCCAGAAGGTACAAGTAATGTCGTCAAATGCTGCTCCGAAGGCCACTTCTTATAAAGGTATTACTGTAATTCCTTAAAAACTGGAAGATCTATCCCATGTTTCAATATACCTATATTTCGGCTATTCAGATTATCCTAGCAACGGAGATCTATCAGATATAATCTCTTGAATAGTGGGAGTACTCGTGTGCACAACTATATTCATTCTTTCGGTCACAGAATGAACAGTTTCGATTGCTGATACATGACACATGAAATGAATATTCCTTGTGTGATGGCTTTTTGGTAAAATGATATTGCCCCATTGGCCAGGCAAGGGTATACAAAACACACACCAAATACATGTACATACACCCAAAAAAATACAAAAAAAAGACAAAAACAACAACAAATAATAAGCAACGAACAAGTTGTACAAAACTTCCGTTTTGTGTTGGCCAAAGCCACAGCCGCTACTTGTTGCTGCCGTCCAAGTGCAATGGCAGCGGCAACATTAGCCGCAACAGCAACAGCAACAACAACAGCAGTAACAGCAGCATCGGTGGCAGCCACCATCGGTGGCAGCTGGCGGCCTAAAGTCAAGTTGACAGCTGCTCCTCGCCCGCCTGTCACTTTTGGCGCGCGATCGCGCCGCTCGCTCTGCCCGTTTTCCCCTTTCTCGCCATTTCCCGCTCGAAATGTACCGCAACTGGAAATGCAAATGCAAATGGAAGTCAAAGTCAAAGTGGAAGTCTGAGCCTGAGCCTGAGCCCATTTGCATGCCACATGCCACATTCGCCGGGGTCAAACCTCCAAGGGGTCGCGTGAACATGCGGTGGGGCAGCCAACAGAACAGGCAACAGTACAACAGAGAGACAAGAAAAAGATACTACCACTACAGAGAGAGCACGGACCCCTGGCCACAAATTGTTGCCTGTTGCCTGTTGCCCGTTGGCATGACAAGATCAGCAGCAGCGCAGCAGCAGCAGCAACAGCAGCAGCCAAAAGTACTCGTACACCGAAGGCAAATTGGCAAAACGAAGCAAAAAGAAACGAACGGCAAAACAACATCCAAAGAAAATAACAAACAAATGAGAACGTTCGCGTGCCCCAGCAGATTGTCTGGGCTGGACGATACCCCGTACTTTGTTGTTGCCTCTGCAATGGTATCTCTCCCACACATACTGCTACAGTATATACCATACGTGTGAGTAGGGGAGACATTTGCATTGGAACCACTGAAAGACGGAATGCTCAATCTAAGAACTAATATAATTGTGGAATATTCTCATCTGTAAGTGCAAATATTTACGAATTTCATCATCATTTTATTTTATTCAAAAATCGATTGAAATTATCATCTCTTAATAATGATTCATATATTCATATATTCCCCCCACTCAGACTGACACCAGTTTTCCCGAACAATCGACGAGTGCGGCACACATCTACCCCATCTCGTACTTGAGCTGAATTGATGGGTATGAAATGCGAAGCAGAATGAAAAGAAATGAAGGAAACGAAAGAAGAAAGAAATGAACAGCAGCAACAACAATGGGCGAACGTGACAAGAAACGTGACCGTGACTTGGGCTCCCTCACTCCCTGCCCCCCTCGGATCGCTCGGCCACTCCACTCTCCGATTCTCTCCCTCTCTGCATACAGCTGTCTCACTCTAGCAACTGATCCAAATACCAAATACAAAGCTGCTGCTCTGCTCTGCTCTGCTCCGCTTGGGTTTCTGCTGCTGCCGCGCTGCTGCTGCTGCTGCTGCGCTGCTGTCGTTTCCAGGCGAGTGATCAGCATTAGCATAACGATCATCACCACCTCCCACCATCCTCCCCCTCCCCGCGAGATCTGAAGATGATTATGATGATGATGATGACGATGATGATGATGATCGTGTAGTATAACACACGTATTTGGGCCAATTCGTTTAGCGTTTTCCTCAGTGACCGCCGCCGCTGTTGCAGTTGCAGTTGCATTGGCGGCTGCAGCTGAAGCGTGCAACAAGAGCAACCAAAAAACTGCACACAAACTGCGAGTGAATGGGAGTATGCAAAGGAGGGGGGCGTGGCCACAAAAAAATTGGCATTTGGGTCATCCGTCAAGGGACAAGGACCGGCAAGAAAAGAAAACCATGCACCACCTGGAGACGATCATGTCATGTCCTGCAGCAGAAAGAGGCAGGTTAAGTCACCGCCATGACTGGCATTTTAGCTGCCACACTGTTACACATTTTGGGGGCATGCAGCGTTGAGTGCCTGTCCCTGTGTCTTTGTGTCCTTTGTCCATCAAATACAGACCGATATCATCTGATATACTGTGACTGGTACTGTTATACATAAACTGTTATACTGCTCTACGGTACGCAAATATTTCATGGAAGAAATAAGGGAATCGGTAGAAACGTCGCCCAAAAACTAAGTAAACTTTTCTTCTGCTATAGTTCTGTTATATTTCAAGATAAATGGCACTGTTATACTGTTATACTGCTACCAAAATACACAGGTAACAGATAATCGCACTCCACTGAAATCTGTAATCAACCCGAATAAAGTAGTCGAAAGAATAACCGTTTCGATCATTGCAGACAGCCGTCAACCCCTTTAGAACTGCCCAACTTTTGTCCCACTTGAAAATGGAATTATCTACAAGTCCAAGAACAAGTCCAAGTACATAGAGTGCGACTACAAGTATTTCCCCAATGCCATTATCTTTTTTCTCTCAGCTTTAATGCCGCTGAGCGCTCCCGTGCCCGTTCCCCAGAGCCAGCAGCAATGCTCGAGCATGGCTTTGGCCACGATCTGATAGACCCAGTTGCCCAGTTTGTTCTAATTTTTTGTACTCTTGGCTATACGAAATCGTGATCTGCACAGACCACCAGAAACACCAGAAACACGAGAAACAGCAGAAACACCAGAAAGAGCAGAGGAACAAAAACAAAAGCCAGAAAACAACAGCAGAGAAGAGAGGAAAATCGTTGGGAGAAATCCAAGGCGGATGCACTTGAAGCATGTGTCAATTATGACGCCATATCATTAGCATTGGCATTAGCATTACCAATACTCTTACCACTTACCACTTACCACTCACCATTTACCATTTACCATTTGGTATTTGGCAGTTGCCAAATGTCCATTAGGAATGGCCCGGACCAGACCGGACCGTTAACGGACAGCGCTGTCTGTCATTAGATGCCGGGCCATGGCAAATCTTGGCCAAAAGAATTATGGCCAAAGTCACGTCGTGTTCAGGTCGCTCAGGGCGCGCTCCATTAGCGAAAAATCCACGGATATTGGTCGAAGACGAAAGACAAAGGCATGATGAAAGAGATGGTGGAAATGGAAAAGGAAATGGAGAGGGAATTGTGGTAGGAGGAGGAGGAGGAGGAGGAAGAGCGAATTTAGGCCAAACGAAATTCTGCGCAATTTGTTCGCTCGCGTGGTTTTTCCTTTGAACTCGAACCTTATCTATCGGCGGGAGTGGGAGGTGCGAGGTGGGAGGTGGGAGGTAGAAGGTGACGGGTAGAGCAGGGTATTTACCGAAAATGAATTCGCGATAAGCCACTCGGCAAGGGAATATGGGCTAAGAGCTGATAAAAAAAGCACACACACACACACACAGCACACATCGATTGGATCACTTGGGAGGGAGAGTGCGAGAATTTTCCTCTTAGTTTCAGTTTTCGGTTCGCCTTCTGTCTGTGGGGGCAGAGGGAGGGGAAAGGCTACGATGCGTGACCTGACCAAATCAGGGGCTCGAACTACAGTTTGTTTTTTCAATTTCGGCTCGTTACTTTCCACCAACTTGATTGCCGATTGTTTGGCCATTAATTTGGCTTTGGCTTTCGGTTCGGTTTTGGGTTTTAGCGGTGCCTGGGGGGGAGGTTCGTTAGTCAGTGATTAAATTAAGTGCCCGATGACGGGGGGGGGGGGATTCCAGCACTCAATGCAAAAGATTCGAGTGGCACGCATGATTCACAGAGGTGAGGTGAACCCCAGCTCCACCCCTCTGCCGAGGCAGAGTAGTGGGTTTGGCGAGCAGTTCTGACAGGATACGCAAGGCACACACACAAAGGATCAGAGGGGAAAAGTACACACGATTTTGTAGAGAATCGAAGCAAGCATTGAGCTTGAACTCATTCCGAGCATCGACAGGGCTCATAATCAAACGAACCCGAAACAGTCGGCACCCCACCGGAAAATATCCAAATATCCAAATATCCAAATATGGTTGCCCATCATCCTTATTTTAACAAAATGAAGCTGCTCACGCGCCGCCGCAACAGGGTTGCACGCCACCAGCGGGGCCCGAACGATGCTGCGCCTGAAGGACTTCCTACAGGGCAGGTCGAGTATCCCCCAGGGTAAGGACACCCGCACAGGTGCACAGATACTTGCTAACCATCCTTAAATGACACTTGAAATCCGAAACCAGACTCCTGGAAACAAATGACGACGACCAGCAAGATCCCCCCCGATCCCCAGACTCTCAATCCGAACAGGAGCAACCCGAACAGGAGCAATCCGAAGAGGAGCTAACCGAACAGGAGCAATCCGAAGAGGAGCTGTCCGATCAGGAGCAATCCGAAGAGGAGCTGACCGAACAGGACCAATCCGAGCAGGACCAATCCGAAGACGAGCTATCCGAAGAGGAGCTATCCGAAGAGGAGCAATCCGAAGAGGAGCTATCCGAAGAGGGGCTATCCGAAGAGGAGCTATCCGAATTCGACCAATAAAGCTGTTGCTTAAGAATTCGAATTTCCGAATTCTATATAATTGTATTTCAAGATCCGGCATTTCAAAATTTGTGTTCATTCATATGGGAAATAAATAAATTCAAATCGTATTCCAGTTTGTTATTCCTGTCCAAGAGCTTCCTGCTTTCCATGGCAGGACTTGCTCATTAGAAGGACTTGCACAGATCTTGGGGTGTGCCAAGTGAGGGTGAGGGATCCTCTCTGATCTTCCTTCACTCCATAAAACGCTTTAGCAAACCCGTAGCAGTGGGTGCTACCGTTTGTCCCGTCCCATCCCTACCCTGACAATGTACGTATAACAGTTGTAAAACATCAGAAGGGTTGTATAACAGGTGCGATTTCAAGCCATTCAAGCGACATAATCCCACTCGTACCCGTACCCGTACCCGTACCCGCACCCGCACTCTTCTTGGTCACTCAAGTGGTGCACCGCAGAGCCACCACTGTCCCACTGTCAATCACCCAGTCGACTCTCCTCTCCTCCCAGTCCCAGGCCCAGTCGCAGTCGCTATGCGATTCGCACTACTCGGTACCTCGAGATGGATACAAAAAACGAAAAACAATCACAACAAGCAAAAAGCAAACCGGAGCAAGCCGAGAGACAAATTATGTCACAGAAATAGTGCTGCACAGAGGCGAGTGCAGGAGAGCAGCGCTGCATGCCGATTGGCGATGGCCATGTGACCATGTGACCACAAGACGTGCACCGCATTATACATGGAGTCGAAGAGTCGAAGAGGCAGCAGTGCCAGTTGTGGCAGTTGTGGCGAAGTGTCGCTGTGGAAGTCAAAGTCGGTTAAGCTGGTTGGCCAGACATATTATGTCATCTGCGAGCAGCCCAACCTCTGAGGCAACTTTGAGTGGCAGCTGGGGCATTGACATGCGCTGTGCGAGGCGCCAAAGAAGAGAACAGCCTGCGAGTGCATGCTGCATACTGCATCTGATGGATACACATGCACATATGTGTATCTGTAGCTGTATCTGTAGCTGCATCTGCAGCTCGAGTTGCGTGCGCAGCCGTGCGCTGGGCTTTGAACTTGAGGCGCACCAAAGCCACGCTACACGAAGCACGTAAAAGATACAGATACACACGCTCACATGCACTAGCACGGATGCAGATACAGATACAGATACAGATACTTATTCTTCTGTTCGAGTACAAGTACGAGTATCTATGTATCTCTCCGCTGCTGATAATTGCCATGTTTTCGGGGGCCTCTGTCTTTGTCTCTGCGTCTGCGTCTGCCTCTTGTTTGCTGTTGTAATTGAAACTCTGTTTCATATTTTCTGCTTTTCCGTTTTCTGTCGCTGGCTGATTGAAATATGTACAACAAACGAGCAAAACAATGGCAAATATTTGCGAAACGCTGTGGCACCAGGGGTACGGGTATGGGTACGGGTACGGGTACGGGTACACGGACAAGCACACTCGATTCAGATCTTGTTCCTAAAGATACACCCTGGCGGTACACGGGCCGCACTTAATTGAGTTGCTTTGTTCGACTTTTTTCCATCTCGTACTTCGGTGGTGCTCTGCATCGGTGGCATCGGTGCTGACTCTTCGGTCTCCCTGCTCCCTCTCTCTCTCTCTCTCTCTGCATAGATCAATCGGGTAACCAGCGCTTGTCTAGATCCTCGTGACATGGCCTGGCCTGGCATTAGCTTTGGCTTTGGCTTTGACTTTGGCTTGTGATTGATTAAAAGTGAAACCATTTCACCGATCGACCCGACACTCCCCAGAGCTCCCCGATCATTAAGTTAATGCCTTCGGCTTTTGGCTTTCGGGTGAGTGCCAACAAGGTGGAACGTGACAATAGCCCTGGCCTACGATCCCTGGCCTCGTCTGGCCAACGGTTTCGGTAATTTCCCGCGAGAGCTGCATAACTGTTAGCCGTTCGCTAGCACCCACCCACCCACTCTCTCCACACCGCTAAGCTGATCTTCAATGAAAGGCCAGACAGCCAGACAGCGGTATTTTCCTCATTTGCATTTCGTTATTTTGCTTTCTTGTTGTTTTGTGAATGAAATGCTCCGCTGTCCATCATCATAAATGGACCCAGAGCTCTTCTGCTCTGCAGTCTGTACTCCGCTGTAGTCACAGTCCATGTCCATGCGGTCCATTGTCCGCATTTATGACATTTAGCGGCCGCTTAGCTACTGCAGACAGACAGACAGACAGACAGACAGATAGACAGTCAGTCAGTCAGTCAGTCAGCCAACGGTAAACTGTTTAGACGTCTTTAAGACATGCTAACTGCACTTTATAAGCGTCATATTTTGTCCGCTGCTGTCCGCTTCTGTCTGCTGTCCGTCAGTTGGCATGGATCGTAAAAATTATCATTATCATTATCGTCGTTGGGTCATTTCTATGCCCCCCTCCAACCCCCCCACACTACCTCCGATCTCCATATCCCCCACATTTCCGAGTATACCGTGCTCGCACCTGTTGTTGGTTGTTTTTTTTCTTGTGTCTTTTTGTGAAAGGTTGTGCATACTTATTAAGACCAAGTGCTATGGAAATTCATCGTGTGGCTGGGTCTGGCGGCTAGGTCTGGGGGCTGGGGGCTGGGCGCTGCCTTTCACCCGCATGGCATGGCATGGGTCGCGCTTCGAGGGGAAAGTCAGTGAGAAGGGGGTAAGTCATATAACAGTATGCATTTCTGAAGAACTCTGAAGAACTGATAATGATAAGTCGTCGGGGACTTGATAGAAGATTCGTTAAGCGAACAAGGTTCAGTTCCCGTATCAATGACAAGATAATACCACATGTATAACAGTCATATAGAGGTTAATTGATAAGCAGGTATAGATTAGAACAAATGGAAAATCAAAATTGTAATGCATTGCATGTGCAGTTAAAAAACGTTGATTTTCAATGTGTATAACAGTAGTATAACAGACGTATAACAGTGTGATTTTTTTATATTTTCAATCAATTCGCTTTCAATGCAGATATAACGGTATACAACTTTTTAGCACTTGTATAACAGTTGTATAACAGTACACAGTTGAGGCATTTTTCGCATTTTCAGTGGATTTTTTTATTTTCATTCAATTTGTTCTAATGCAGACTTAACAAATTTATAACAGTATACAACTTTTATAACAGTAGTATAAAAGTACAAAATGGAGAAATATGTCTCGTTTTCAATGCACTAACGCTCAATGCAAATATAACAGTTTTGTAACAGTCCAAAACATGTATAACACCAGTATAACAGTTCCAAATGTATGCTCCAAATTAAGAAAAAACATAAACAGCCAAACACCTTCACCCAATTGGCACACGAAACGCGAAACGAGAAACAAGAAACAAAAGCAAACGAAACGAAAGCCATATACATATATCTAATGCTAATTTACTTAGGATGGAATGTACGCTCGGACTTTTGTATAACAGCTCTCGAGTATCAAGAGCATAAAAAATGTGAAGAGTGCTTTCCCACGCTTTAGGAACAAAATGGAGGCTGTTTCCTGACGATTCGCGCCAGATTAAGAGACTTTTCGATGGAGAGAGAGGGAGACTAAAACCTATACCCGAGACCCGAGACCCGAGACCCGAGAACTGCGATGGAGACAATTGCCAAATCATGTCAGAGATAAATTACGCGAAAGGTAGAAATTTCCAATGCAAATGCAGAGACAGAGAGAGAGACAGAGAGAGAGACAGAGACAGACAGACAGTGGACGGTGGAGGAGTCCGAGCCGAATGGTGACTCTTTTTCTTCTTCTACTGTGTGCTCCACTCTGAATGGGCGAATGGGCGAATGGGCGGATGGGCGGATGGGGGCTAACGGATGGGGGCCAACTGTCTCTGGTGGCTTATTTATGCTACTGTGTTTGTGTGACAGATGATGGAGCTACTTAGTGGTAATGCGGGGACCGTTAAACACCCAATGCATTGTCACACGAGTCGCATGCGAATGTGCAAATGCAGGCGGCAGCGGAAGTGCTCTGGAAAATGGCTTCATCACACATCGCACACTGGAAAAGACCGCGAACGGCACAATGCAACAAGGCAACAATGCTAGGCCGCGACACCTGCTATGCCGCACATGGGATTGTGAGTGGGATAATAAATATATGGCGAAAAAGTACCGAATATATCGAAAGGCGGCGGATGTATCGATGGGAGTATCGCTGGTCGGAGTGAATGAGTCACCCTGTGCGCCAGCAATTTGATAATTAGCAATGGGGCATTTTTGTTATTTTCAATTACTTTCGAGGCAGCGACGAATCTTATCTGGTTTCTGGTTTCCTTTGCGCCGACATTCCCCTCCCTGTTGGTGTTTTTTATTTGTACCACCAGCCAAATGACACCACCAGTGCCACCACCCACACCACCCCTACCATTAAGAGTGCCAGTACGAGTCCGAGCAGGAGGGGGTCAGAGAGTGCTACACCCTTTGGCAAGCCCTGCTGCTGCACTCGTATTATCTGTGGAGTCCGCTCCACAAGTGCTTGGCGCCGCTGGCAGGTGTCTCCGTAGGTGTTTATTTGCCCCCTACCCCTACCCATACCCACACCCACACCTTCACCCTTACCCATGCCCATGCCCAGTAACGTATCGAGTATACGCTCCTGATACGCGCTATCTGATATCATTCCGTTATCGATATGCCTACGAGTATATAGAAACAGGCCAACATTCAAGTTCAGTTAACAGAAATTGAGTCATCGTCTGAGAACAAGGCTGAAAACATTTCCCAGCCATTACTGATGTCAGCCGAGGTACATTTTGCCAAATGATGTAACAGGATGGAAGACATCATCATCATGGATGGAGTGGAGTGGTATGGTATGGTATGGTATGGTATAGAATGGAAGATACTCGCGCATCATTCCTATAATTAATACCCAATAAATCTGTCGTCTGGTACTGCTTTTTGGTGTGTGTGCGTGTGTGTGTGTGTGTGCTAATGGAGCAGTGTTCCGATTAGATAAAGTCCCTGATTTCCACCAATAAAACCCGTACTTTATTTGTTTGTTGCCGCTATTTCCATTTGCCGTTTGCCATTTGCCATTTGGGAGTGTATTCTATATTGTACGCGTATTGCACTTTCCACTTCCATATAAAAAGCCGCATTCTTTTGCTAATGGGCCTTATCGAGAGCCCTGCCCTGCCCCGCCCCGCCCCGCCCTTCCCTGCCCTGCCCCGGAATTATGGTAATGAGCCAACGTAAATTTGGCATTTGAATGATGAATTACCAAAAGGCTATATCCCACCGATATGTATATGGCTTGGCATATGGTACGTACATATCCGAGACTATGGTAAAGGCTGTGGGTGTGGGGGGGAAGAACCTTATCGCCAGAATTTCGTGCTGATAATGTCGGTTCATTCCGTTATCATTCCGTTATCATTGAATAAGCCGCAATAAGCCAATAGAACCTTGACTTACTATATATTGTACACTCGATGCATGGGCAGGAGAGTCGCCAGACTGTGCTGTGCTGCAATTCGCAGGCAACTCTCACGGTCACTGCCACAGCCACAGCCACTGCCACTGCCACATAAGGGGCATGGGGTTCAGTTCAGTTCAGTTCAGTTCGGGTGGCACTTTGGGCCCAAAAATGCAATTGGAATTGGAGAAAGTACAGCCACGGACCCATTGTCTAGTCGGTGCTTGATGATGACGCTGATTATGATGAAAATTGCGACACGCTTTTGCCGCATTTCCATTTCCATTTCCATTGGTGCGGTGCGGTGCGGTGCCATCGTCTGCCATTGACACTTCGAGCCAGCCAGCCAGCCAGCCAGCCAGCCAGCCCCCCTCTCTGAGACTGTCTCTTGGGCTGGGGCTGGGGCTGGGGCTCTGGGGCTGTCACTTTCATTCAAATTTCATTCATTGCAGTGCGACAGGGCCACAACCCAATAGAAAACGATGCCTCGAAAAGCCGCATGCGAAAATGCCTCAATGAATTATTTGTTGTACGATTAAGACAGGTGGGTATGGGTGTGGGGCAGGGTGTGGGGCAGGGTGTGGGGGAAAATGTAAAGTAGCACAAAATGCTTGCAAGTCGAGCGAACAAAATGCATCCGCAGGGGTTCCACTCGGACTCCACTCCACTCCACTCCATTTCGATGGAGGAGTTGTGGAATCCGACATGCAATCGAAAGCAGGCACCTCTGTCTCTATCTCCACCACTCCTGACAGCCGGACGGATGGACGAACGGACGGACGGACGGACGGACGGCTTCTTCTGCTCTTCTTCGGCTTCGACTTGGGCTAATTGATACTCGCGTAGGCTCCGCTCCGAGTATACTCGTACTCGTGCTCGGGCTCGTACTCGAGTATTTCTGCCACTTACATTGTTCGGGATTGGGATTCGGAGCCATGGCCATGGCTAATTGAAAGAGAGAGTGCAGTGGAGCGGAGCGGAGTGTGGAACGTGTGGGAGGTGTGCAACGGTGAGGGAGGTGTGGGCGGGGTGGGGGTATGCTCATATGTGCCAATGGGTTAAGGTTGCCATGCAAATCGCACAGCGAGTGCCACTGATATAGAAACGCGAGGGAGACGCCTCCAAATGTTGCGGTAGGCCACCCACCCACCACCCGCTGAACCTCTGCTACGGGTACGGGGTACGGGGTACGGGGAACGAGTACGAGTATCAATATCAAAAGGGTGGGGGGAGGGGGGTCCAGACAATGGAAAAGTATGGAAAGTAAGGGAACTACATATGACTACTGTTCATTCAGGGCTCCATCCCCCACTTTATGGTGCCGCCTCCGAATGGGGAAAGTTTCGACATTTCGACGAGTACGGGTGCGGGTCGGTTTTCTGTATTTTCTATCACCTTTTGAGTGGTGGGTGGCAGACGGCCCCCTTCCAATGAAATACTTTGCCATGCCATAAGGTTGTCATCTTTATCTGCCAGTAATGGCATTCCATTCCCTGGATGATCAGCCGATTCACTGAGATCTTTCATCCATTTTCCATTTTCACACATGCTTGCGGATCTCTCCGACAGGCAACAGCCAAAAAGTTATTTGAAAAACTTGGAAAATCCCATAATGATCTTGCAACATCTGCGCATGCCCCCAAAGTTCCTTCTTCCGATGTGACGTTGTGCAGGAAATATGAATTTGGCTTCAGAGAAAACAAAAGCAAAATCGAGCCAAGAAAAAGCCACAATAAAAACAATAAGCGAGAAAAACCGAAGAAGTCGAAGGAGAAGAAGAAGAAGGGAAACTTTCTAGAAAAAGAAAATGTAAAATCTCATTAATGCTCTTGCACGTTCTTCATCGATCGGGGATCGGCGATGGGGGATCGGGATCGGCGATGGGGGATCGGCGATGGGGGATCGGGGATCGGATAAAAGATGAAGTTGATTTGTGAAAACAACTTTCAAAGCAAAAGACATGAGATCCATGTGAAAAGTATGAGAATGAAAAAAGAATGGAAGGCAACTCGCTTCTAGTCGATTTTCCCGAACCACATACAGAAAATCAATTTCCCAAGACAATCGGCGATCGTGGATCGTGGATCAGCCGTAATCTCAACTTTAATCTCTGATCAAATGATTCACTAATTGTGGATCCATATCGATTAGCAATTACCACAGACCGGACACCAACACCATCTCAATCACCATCTCCCCATCTCTATGCATCTATGAGATAATCGGCCGCGACACCTGCGACTCGGCTCGAGACCCGAGACTCGATTTGACTTCTTTCACTTTGATTGACATGGTTTTGGGTTATGGCAAACTGAATTGATTTCTTCATTCCTCGCTCTCCGAGTGAGTTATAAAATGCCAGTTGCGGCCGGCAATTATATCAGCCAGCCAACGGTAAACGCGCGCACCGTCGATCGCCGATCGCCGATCGTCGATCGTCCGATCAATTAATTAGGAAACGGGGCGAATCGAATGCATCGGAATATCGCCATCGGTTGTTCGGGTCTCGGTTTCTGGCATCGGGGATTACCGCATAAAATATAGTTCAGATAACTTTCAAATAAAAACAAAAATACAAAAAAGAAAGAAGGGGGAAAAAACAAACTAAAGGAAAACATTGCATTGTTGTGGGGCACTTAATCGCTTGCCACAGACACACATAAAATCCTAACGGTTCCTCTTCTCCTCTCGCCCCATTCACTTTTCATAGGAAACCCCGAAAAGCCCGAAAGTTTAGTTGAATTTGAATTTCTAATCGAAAGAAATGCTTTATGTTCGTCTTATTATTATCATTATTCAGATTTGTGGAGCTTAAACGATTTCGTAATCTTTTTTTTTTGGTTTGTTTTTTTCGTGAGCATTTCGCTTTTACACCTCGGAATCTCTTGGGTCTCCCTCTCTCCCTGCCACTCCATTTCCATCTCCGTCTCCGTCTCGATCTTCATCTCTGGGTCTTTGCCTTTCGGGTTCATTGTCAGAATCGACCGAGTGACTTTTGGACCGACCGGTTTTTCGTTTGATTCGTTGACGGTCGACGGTTGACGGTGAAATTTATGATGCATAATATTTGTTTTATTCGCCATTGTTCACGCTCATAGCGCTCATATACGAGCGTACGTACTGAAAGAGTCCGAAAGAGTGGTCGTGGATAGCGCACGGAGGATGCAGTTCCAAGAAAACACGGTCCAAGTGGTTCCCAGAAGCCCACTCCGAAGTCCGAAGTCCGAGGCCCGAAAGTGGAGTAAATGCTTCAACCGATCCGTTGGTTTTTCCCATTCATTGCAGATCAGTGCTCCCATCAGTTATTCTTCGAGTCGAAGATTGGCACTTCCTTCTGCACATCGAAATGCGATTGATTCATTTTGAGACAATAATTTGTAATCGAACCATTCTATGCTGTATTCGAATGGAATAATATCCCATCCGGAATCCCTCTTCGGAGCAGGCAGATTTCCCATTTGAATCGCTCAAATGATGGATACACCATTAGTTATGAACTTCTTCTTCTTTTGCTTAGGGATTTTCCTACATCTCGAATGCTACCTTTCTCGCTTTTCCATTCCATTCTGCTCCATTCCCATTCTGCTCCAGTTTCAGTTTCACGGCCCAAAAGATCTCATCTTTTTCGGTTTCAGTTTTGGTGGTGGATTGGGGTGGGACGGGATGGGGAGGGAGAGTTTTTGGTGGCTTCCACCAGTAAGCCAGTAACTGTGTTAATTATTTTCTGTCGAGCGCTTGCCAGAGGTCAAGAGTCATCGACCCGCAGCCATTGACCCCCACCTTCTTCCAGGCCCACGGCGATCGTCGAACGACAAGTTTCGAGTCTTTTTCTCGTTGTTTGTTTTAAGAGTATCTTCAATGGTATTTTTTCTCATTTTTTGGCGTACTTTGCGTGTGTGTCGGTCTCTCAGTCGCTCTGCACCCATCCCTACCTTTTTTAATCGTTCTTTTTTTTAATTTTGAAATGAATGTAATTACGGCCAGGAGGAGGGTGGGGGAGGAAGAGAGAACCAACCCTCTCTGCGGATCCCTCCGATACGCATTTTGGCTCTTTGTCAGCTCGTACCTAGTGGCTTTGGGGCTCTAACAAGATCAGGTCTGTCCGTCTGTCTGTCCGTCAGTCTTTCCCCTTTCCACCATAATTATGCTTATTATTTGTATTTGTTGTTGTTTTTTGTGTGGGATTTATGTACATTTGTTTGACTGAAAAGTGCATTAAATAAAGCCATTCATTAGGCATTTAGCAAGGCGGCTTTCAGGCTTCCAGGATCAACGTTTGGGTGTCGGTTTTTTGTTTATTTTATTTGCATTTTCTGTGTACCGGTTTCGCCCGTCCCCCGACCATTTTACTTTCAATTGCAAAACGTGAAAATTTTACAACAAGTCCGACAAAATGTCTTTCCGTTGTCGCCGCCTGTCTGTGTCCCCCGTGTCCGAAATGCAGAAAAAAAGCGAAATTTTAATAGACTAAAAAACAACTGCAACAAAATGATGTGTCAAATTCTAACCGGTTTCGGTATCGGTTGCGGGTTTTGTTGCGGGGGGTTTTTCTCCAAATACGACACGAATCGGGGGAAAAAGTTGTGCAGGACCAAGGCATACGCATATATGTATGTAGCTTATAAGGAATTGCGGCCTAACCTAACCTAACGTAACCCATCCATGCGTTTGGCTGGCTGACCCACGAGATCTCATCGCCAAGTGATCTTCAGCTTGGCCTGAATCGCATCGGGGAGATCCTCAAGCTCAATCTTCTGCCATGGCCAATCATTAGCCGGTCTCAATCACTTGACCATGTCTGCCCCTGGCCCCCCTGCTCCCTCACTACACTCCACTCCACTCCACCGTCCATCGGCCATCGTCGATCGTCTGTCGTCATCTTGGAACCGTCCGCTGTCCGTTGTCCGTTGTCCGTTGCAATTCTTGAGGCATTTTTCGTTCGTTTCCATTTATTTGGGTCACGGACAGTCATCTCTGCCCCACTCTGCTCTGTCTGCCTCCGCCTCTGCCTCTGCCCCTGACTCTGCCACCATCGAGTGTGTTCTCTACAGGTTTTTCGACTTTTACTTGCAACTGGGAACTGGCATTGAATGTTGACTGCTGAATGTTGAATGTTGAATGTTGACTGTTGACTGTTTTGACTGTTGTGGCTGGCTCCTCCAGATGTCGGTGGTTCCGTGTTTCTTCTCTTGAAACAAAACCGAAAATTCATCTTTTAATTGTTTTCTCGTACTCTGTTTTCCGTTTCTTTTGCTGTTGCTGTTTCTGTTCTCATCCCATCTCATTTCGGGCATGCTGTTGATTAAGCTGTAAAAACAGCTGTTATATGTATGTATGTATGTTTGTATTTATGCTGCTGCCGTCTTGCTGTTTGTCTTCTCGTCTTTTTGTCGCTTGTCTCTTGTCCCTTGTCGTGTTATTCTGCTGTCACTTGTCACCTGATAAGAGTGCAGATAGGAAAGCATTTTCCCTATCACCAAATTGTATATGCCCCATATAGGTCGCAATCTACTACCTCCATCTATGCAAAGTAAATCTAGCAGAACCCTATTTTGTCTTTTCCATTTAATATGGAATTTCTAAGATCATCCTTTATCGTATACCTTCGTGGGGAGATGTATTATTTGGAAAAGTTTTCCATTTACAATGAAATCAAAAATATATGCATACATCTGTATAACACAAATTGGTCAGAAAAACTGAAATATTTCAAATCCAAGTAAATGTTTTTCTTTTCAAATTAAATTCGATCGATTAGATATGCTAAGGGTATCTAATACTTCGGCTCTCTCTCTCTCCCTCTCTCTCTTGTTTCTTCTTCGGCTGCTTCGTCTTTCCTAATCGTTTTGAAACAGATTGTTTATCGAACTTGACATTTGTGGCACACTTTTTGGCTTGATGGGTGGTTCCCTCCGCCGTCCGCTGCTTCTTACCAGATCTTCTTACTAGATCTTCCTAAAGGCAGTAGGGGAGGAGGGAGGCGGGAGGCGGGAGGAAGGAGGTACAAACAAAACAATAGCAAAGAAAAGAAAAGAAAAGAAAATTTCACTGCTGCGGCCATGACTGGGCGATTGCACTCCGTGGAGAAAAAGATCACCATGGGGCTGCTGCTGGCTCCCAAAAAACACTCCACACACTCACACACACTCACACACACTCACACACACTCACACACACACACACACACAGACACACTCGACGTAGCTTTGGCGGGGAGCGGAGATCGGGGGCTACGCGGCGGCACTGGAAATGGCAACTGTGCAAATAGCGAGGACAACAAAAACAACAACAAAAAACAGAGAAACGGACAAAAACAAAACCAACAATGGTACACGCGTGGGTGGCGAGGGGAGGGTGGGAGAGTGAAGAGTGGGAGAAGGAGAGCAAATAACATAAAAGTACCAAAAAAAAAGAAAGAAAGAAAGAAGCAGCAGCAGCAGAAGAAGAAGATGAGAAGGAACAACAAAAACATGTAAATGGAAAACCAAACAAAATCATTTGATGTACAATGAGGACGTTGTTGTTTTTGCTCTCTGTCTCTCTGTCTCTCTCTCTCTTTGGCTTGGTGCTGCTATTGTTTCTCCTCTTCCTCTTCCATTTCTTTACGCTACTGTTGTTGCTAGTTGTTGTTGTTTTTGTGGGTTAAAATAGTGGAGAATCAGTGAGTGGAACGTCACGGCAGAAGCACAAGAACAGCAGCAGCGCAGCCTCAGCCACAGCCTCAGCCTCAACGTCGACGTCGGCAGCATGCGGGGGCGGCGTGCTCCAGAGTTCAATGCACAGGGGGGCAGGAGGAGCAGGAAAAGGACAGCGGAGGAGGTTAATAGGAGGAACAGATGGAAAACAGGATCGAAAGCACCAAATAATGATCGTAGCCAGGGACACAGGCCCAAACAGAAGGCTCTTCCAGCAAGAAATAACGAGGATCACCGATCAAGGGCGACACAGGAACAGTTCAAAGGAAAACCAACAATAATGATAGCTTTTGCGATATGTTAACACTTTTCACAGGGCTCCCGAGTACGGTTCACCCCTAGCACTTATCACTGTACGGGTGGGTGCCTAGCAGCTGCCACTGCACCGGCTCTGGTAGAGAGGGTTCTGTTCTTCCTTAGCATTTATCACTGTACGATGTCCGATGTACGGTTTACGGTTTGCGGTTTGCTGTTTACGGATTACTGTTTACGGGTACTAACCTCTTCAACCTTTTGCTGCATTTTGCTCAAGTTGATTGATTGTCTCGCTGGTGTCGCGCTGCAAGCTGCAAATAAACGGCTGATTTACAATCGTGCGAAAAAAGTCACTCAACAAAAACAAAATTGTCAAAAAAAACAACAGAGGCGAGTGTGCCGCAGAGTGCACTTTCACTGTCGCGGCAGCAGTTTACGTTTAGTATTTATTGTTTATTACAATTTAATGATTGCTGTTGTTCGCTGGGCAAATGTTCTCTTGGACGATCGGTGGTTACGCGCGCGCAAGGCTCCAGAAAACAGAAGACGAAACGACGCCGGGAGAGAGAGCACGACCAGCACGTAAGATCAAATATCAATATATATACTTTTTCGGGAATATATATATCAGGGATATATCAGCGGACTTTTCCGATTTCAGAAAAAGTTCGACACTATTTTTCCGTTGTTATCTTGTCCGCGGCTTTTTTGAAAATGGTGGGAAATGGGGGAGGCAGGCCAGTGCTTTCAAATACGCCCGCTCTCAGATGTTGCTCGGCCACATGTGGCTGGAAAACATGTTGCCGGCAAGGTACAAAATAAAACGCAGGCAGGTAAAGTCCACCCGAATACTTCATATACCATGATTGTTTACAAGCTTGTAAAAACAACTGAATTTTGCGTTCAAAATATGAGTTTCTAATCGATACCTAGCGGTTGGTTTATATCGTTTATTGATCATTTTATTTTTTTGGTTTCATTGATTTATTTATTTTGCTTCTTGGGTAATTTACTAAATATACGTTCTCATGATTTGTTTGATTTTGTTCCCTCTCCAGCTCACACACCATGCAACTTTCTTCGATAGTATCGGTATTATTATATCGATGTAGAGGACACGTAGACAAGTGCGTGCCAGTGTAGTTGCCATGTAGCGAAATGTTTGAAATTGTTTGTGGAAATGTGGAACTAATTTGTTCAAACCATATTCCATTAACAATCCAACACACGGGAGTGCTTAAAATTAGCCCAGTCTTGTAGAAAACTTATTAATTTATCGGATAAAATTATATTTCAATGCTGAGGGTCCTACGTAGCTAGTAATACGAAAAGGAATATCAAAATTGGGGAATACAATTTCCAATCAATATGAACTTAGTTCGTTCGCTAGTTCGTTCACTGCAGGTAAAAGTTATTTTTTGACTAGTTCGTTCGTGAACGGCATATTGTCATAACGACCGACAGAATTCGAAAACAAAAACAAAAATACGAAAATTGTCAAATTGGAGTGAAAATAGAAAAAGAGAGATGCAGGAACAAATAAGGGACACTAAGCGTACGGGCATCTACCGCCTCAGTGGAAAAATCACCGACTTGCGCCTGGAAATCAAGCTGCGGCACCTGAGCGAGTGGCTTCCAGTCCCGAAGCTGGACTACACCGGAGCAGCGGCTTGCCCCACGCCCCTCCCCTCTAGCACCTCCACCGTCGGCTTCGGCCCCGAGTTCAGGAACGACTTCATTATCTTTGTGCCGCTGTGCGACGATCCCATCTTCAGCCAGGGCTACGGCAGGCAGTCCTACTACAACTACTACAATCCGGCCTCCTTCAGCTCGGGCTCGAGCTCCCAACGCAGTTACCGCACATTGGCCGGGGAGTCACTGTCCCCACGCAGTCCCCGGTTCCCACGCAGTCCCCGGTTCCAGCAAAGTCCACGGTTCCAGCAAAGTCCACGGTTCCAGCAAGGTCCACGGTTCCAACAAAGTCCACGGTTCCCACGTAGTCCCCAGCTCCAACACAGCCCCCAGTTCCCACGCAGTCCCCGGCTCCCAAGCAGCCCCCTGCTCCCACAAAGTCCCCGGCGAAGCATGGCTCCCACGCAGCAGCCAGAGGGGGAGCAGGAGCAGGATCGGTCGTCAGAGGGGGATGCGGATGAGGAGGAAGATGAGAGAGGGGAACAGAAGAAGGAGGAGCCCGAGGAGGAGGAGGCGGAGGCGAATACGGAGGAGGAGGAGGAGGCGGAGACCGAGACTGAGACGGAGAAGACTGAAACGCGGCCCCAGAAGCCGAACAAGTGGAACGTGACCAGCGACGCCAGTCGGAGCTTCTACGCCCGCAACAAGGAGCTGTGCAGCGGCTGCACGGCCAACCTGCAGATTGCCTGGCAGCAGAAGCACTTTAGTCGCGCGGAGCTGGAGACCTACGGCCACGATATCGACGCCTGCGTCACGCAGCTGGAGCGGCGCTACCACCGCTGGGCCCAGGACATCATCCAGATGCAGCAGCACCACCAGCAGCTGGAGGAGGAGGAGCGGCAGGAGATGGAGAGGGATGAACTGGCGTACGTGCAGCGCGATATACGCATAAAAAAGCGCCGGCGCGACCCGGAGCCCACGATGTCGTGGTTCCCCGACGGAAGCAGCTCCTCGCCGTCCATCCCCCAGATTTCGTTCGTGGAGGATCCGAACTTCGCGGCCCGCACCTGCCTCATCCACACGCTGAACGATGTCCGATGTACGGTTTACGGTTTGCGGTTTGCTGTTTACGGATTACTGTTTACGGGTACTAACCTCTTCAACCTTTTGCTGCATTTTGCTCAAGTTGATTGATTGTCTCGCTGGTGTCGCGCTGCAAGCTGCAAATAAACGGCTGATTTACAATCGTGCGAAAAAAGTCACTCAACAAAAACAAAATTGTCAAAAAAAACAACAGAGGCGAGTGTGCCGCAGAGTGCACTTTCACTGTCGCGGCAGCAGTTTACGTTTAGTATTTATTGTTTATTACAATTTAATGATTGCTGTTGTTCGCTGGGCAAATGTTCTCTTGGACGATCGGTGGTTACGCGCGCGCAAGGCTCCAGAAAACAGAAGACGAAACGACGCCGGGAGAGAGAGCACGACCAGCACGTAAGATCAAATATCAATATATATACTTTTTCGGGAATATATATATCAGGGATATATCAGCGGACTTTTCCGATTTCAGAAAAAGTTCGACACTATTTTTCCGTTGTTATCTTGTCCGCGGCTTTTTTGAAAATGGTGGGAAATGGGGGAGGCAGGCCAGTGCTTTCAAATACGCCCGCTCTCAGATGTTGCTCGGCCACATGTGGCTGGAAAACATGTTGCCGGCAAGGTACAAAATAAAACGCAGGCAGGTAAAGTCCACCCGAATACTTCATATACCATGATTGTTTACAAGCTTGTAAAAACAACTGAATTTTGCGTTCAAAATATGAGTTTCTAATCGATACCTAGCGGTTGGTTTATATCGTTTATTGATCATTTTATTTTTTTGGTTTCATTGATTTATTTATTTTGCTTCTTGGGTAATTTACTAAATATACGTTCTCATGATTTGTTTGATTTTGTTCCCTCTCCAGCTCACACACCATGCAACTTTCTTCGATAGTATCGGTATTATTATATCGATGTAGAGGACACGTAGACAAGTGCGTGCCAGTGTAGTTGCCATGTAGCGAAATGTTTGAAATTGTTTGTGGAAATGTGGAACTAATTTGTTCAAACCATATTCCATTAACAATCCAACACACGGGAGTGCTTAAAATTAGCCCAGTCTTGTAGAAAACTTATTAATTTATCGGATAAAATTATATTTCAATGCTGAGGGTCCTACGTAGCTAGTAATACGAAAAGGAATATCAAAATTGGGGAATACAATTTCCAATCAATATGAACTTAGTTCGTTCGCTAGTTCGTTCACTGCAGGTAAAAGTTCTTTTTTGACTAGTTCGTTCGTGAACGGCATATTGTCATAACGACCGACAAAATTCGAAAACAAAAACAAAAATACGAAAATTGTCAAATTGGAGTGAAAATAGAAAAAGAGAGATGCAGGAACAAATAAGGGACACTAAGCGTACGGGCATCTACCGCCTCAGTGGAAAAATCACCGACTTGCGCCTGGAAATCAAGCTGCGGCACCTGAGCGAGTGGCTTCCAGTCCCGAAGCTGGACTACACCGGAGCAGCGGCTTGCCCCACGCCCCTCCCCTCTAGCACCTCCACCGTCGGCTTCGGCCCCGAGTTCAGGAACGACTTCATTATCTTTGTGCCGCTGTGCGACGATCCCATCTTCAGCCAGGGCTACGGCAGGCAGTCCTACTACAACTACTACAATCCGGCCTCCTTCAGCTCGCGCTCGAGCTCCCAACGCAGTTACCGCACATTGGCCGGGGAGTCACTGTCCCCACGCAGTCCCCGGTTCCCACGCAGTCCCCGGTTCCAGCAAAGTCCACGGTTCCAGCAAGGTCCACGGTTCCAACAAAGTCCACGGTTCCCACGTAGTCCCCAGTTCCAACACAGCCCCCAGTTCCCACGCAGTCCCCGGCTCCCAAGCAGCCCCCTGCTCCCACAAAGTCCCCGGCGAAGCATGGCTCCCACGCAGCAGCCAGAGGGGGAGCAGGAGCAGGATCGGTCGTCAGAGGGGGATGCGGATGAGGAGGAAGATGAGAGAGGGGAACAGAAGAAGGAGGAGCCCGAGGAGGAGGAGGCGGAGGCGAATACGGAGGAGGAGGAGGAGGCGGAGACCGAGACTGAGACGGAGAAGACTGAAACGCGGCCCCAGAAGCCGAACAAGTGGAACGTGACCAGCGACGCCAGTCGGAGCTTCTACGCCCGCAACAAGGAGCTGTGCAGCGGCTGCACGGCCAACCTGCAGATTGCCTGGCAGCAGAAGCACTTTAGTCGCGCAGAGCTGGAGACCTACGGCCACGATATCGACGCCTGCGTCACGCAGCTGGAGCGGCGCTACCACCGCTGGGCCCAGGACATCATCCAGATGCAGCAGCACCACCAGCAGCTGGAGGAGGAGGAGCGGCAGGAGATGGAGAGGGATGAACTGGCGTACGTGCAGCGCGATATACGCATAAAAAAGCGCCGGCGCGACCCGGAGCCCACGATGTCGTGGTTCCCCGACGGAAGCAGCTCCTCGCCGTCCATCTCCCAGATTTCGTTCGTGGAGGATCCGAACTTCGCGGCCCGCACCTGCCTCATCCACACGCTGATCGACGTGGACGGCGAGCACCTCCTGCCGGAGGAGGCGCGCCAGCTCCACGCGGACGGCTTCCAGGTGATGTACGTGTACGCCGACCTCCAGGAGGACACTTTGCTGGTGAGCCTGCGGTACTCGCCTGCGCTGGGACTGCTCTACGTCTACCCGGACTTCACCTGCAGTGCCGACGACATGGACTACGAGGTGGTGATCGACAGGGTCGACGACTGCCGCCAGCTCTACTGCTACGGCTTCCAGTGCGTCAATCCGATGGAGGCGCTCAGCGACGAGGAGTGGCACCTGCAGATGAAGCAGCTGCAGCAGAGGAAGTGGCACGTAGGCCACCGGCAGGGTAAGGGGAAGGAGAAGAAGAAGGAGAAGGAGAAGAGCGTGGAGTCAGACGAGGAGCTTCCGGTGGCGCCCAGTGCCACCTCGCAGGAGTTCCTGGACTACTTCGAGGAGCAGCGGACCCTCGCCGAGGAGCTGCGGATTCTACGTCACTTCGATATGCCGCCCAAGCGGATGCGCCGCGTCTCGCTGCAGCTGGAGATACGAGAGGCCCAGCACTTCGAGCACCCCAACATCCACGTGCGCTACCACATCCAGCCGCCACCCCACACCATGGTGGAGACGATGGCCACCGGCAGCAATCCGTACCCGTTGCGCGGCGCCACTGCCACCTGTCTGGGCGCGGGCGATGACCGATGCGCCCACCTGGCGCACTGCTGGCAGCTGACGCTGCTCTGCGAGGAGCACTTCGATCCCGTCCACCTGCTGCACATCTACTTCGAGGTCATCAGCATCGACGGATGGCAGCGCGAGCGCTGCGAGGGCTACGCCCACTACGCCTGCTCCCTGCTGGACCCGCTGCCGCCGTCGGTCGGCAAAGGCCTGCGGCTGCCGTGCACCCGTCCGCTGGGCAGCTGGCTGGACGCCCTCAACCGCTACTTCATTGGCGGCCGACAGACCTTTGACTTTGTGGCCTACTTCAGGGGCCGCTCCCAGCCCGCATCCGGTCTCCACACGCGCCTCAGCCCGGACACCGCAAACGCCATGCGGAACACTGGCTCTTTGGTGTTCGGCATTCGCAAGCTGCAGCAGGGCCAGGCGGCGCTGCTGGTGCAGCTGAAGATGGAGCTGGGCCTGAAGAGCAGCGAGGAAAGCGAGACGGACAGGACCAACACGCTGGACGAGGTGATAGCAGCCTTTGTGCAGGCCAGGGAGCGCATCCGCACGCTCTTGGACCCCCATCAGGCCTCGCCTTGAGATTGAGCCCTCTCCCCTCTCCACTTGCTTCCATGCGCCAAACTAGACTGAGTTGTACGCTTCGTAGCAGAATTAAGAAATATAATATTAAATAATAAGTCGCATAAGAACGGGTATCGGCCATTTCGTGTTTGCTGTTTACATAACGGGACTGCAGATTGATTGTGGACCGTTAGATTCACACATATTTGATGTATGTTCCATGGTTAATTTAATGTTCCAGCAAACAACTCTTGTTATCCGACCTTTCCTTAAGGATAAAAGCGATATACATATTTTCAACACCCTCTGTAGACACCATCATCCGCCCTGTATTTCGTTCATTAGGATCGGGTGGCAGATTCCTGTATGTTCGGGCATTTACAGTCCAACTTCTGTATAACGAATCGCAAGGGGACAAAAAACAATTCGTTATAGGAAAAATTCGTTTTTGGAATTCGTAAAATGAAATAGTTTTTTTTAAGTTTATTTTACTTTAAAATAATTAGTACTTTCCCACGTAAATTTGTACCTTTGTTTTGGTAGGAAACCATCATCAAAAAATTTTAAAAACAATTCGTTAGAGGGGGAACTCGAGTTACGGGCGTAGAAAAATCCGTAATAGAGAAATATTCGCCATAAGGAAAACGAAAATTCGTTATATAGAAAACTTCATTAAAGGGAAGTTCGCTATAGAGAAGTTCGACTGTAGTAGAATCTAAGCAGCACGTTGGTGGCTCATAACTAAGTCCTTAACTAAGTGCCTCCCCCTCCAAAATGCTGGATGCTGAGATCTCTTGGGGTGATATCTCAGGTGACAGTGTCCTGTGGGCCCTTCCTTGGCCCTTCCCTCTGGTAACACTCTTCACGGACGAAGGGAACACACTCCGGAGTTAGTTTAGCCATTTTATTTACTACTAATATCACTCAGTGTATATACATAGATTCGTTTCTTGTCTTTTGTCGGGGTTGGTGTTTGTGTTTGTGTGTGTTTTGTGTGTGTGGGTGTGTGTGGGTGTGTTTGTGTGTGTGGTGTAGATATACATTATACTATATCAGTATATATAGGTATAATATCATACAACATTGTGCATTGTATATAACACTAAAAAATGATACAAACAAAAACAAAATTTCACTATCTTTTTACTCTGGTTGTTGTTGTTCCTGTTGGAGTTGCACTTAAACCTAAATACTTGCAGCTGTAAGCTGGGGAGCGCGGGAGCGTGGGAGCGGGGACTGGCGGCTGGGGAGAGAATGGACTGGCGGGTGTGGACTCCTGTGGATCCCTATGCCACGGGCAGGTACTGGCGCGATGGCGTCACCAGGGGCACTTTGGGTGCCTGGTAATCGTAGCCATTGCCATACTCATTGACATTTCCAAATCCATTTCCATTTCCAAATCCATTGCCATTGCCATTGCCATTGCCGAAGGCTCCATTAGCATTGCCGTAGTAGTCGCTGGACTGCGTCTGCTGGCCACCGCCGTAGGGGGAGCCGAAGAGCTGGCCGTTGGCCCCATCCTTCTGGGGCGTGTAGCTGTAGTCGTCGCCGCTCTGGCCGCTGCCGCGCAGCGGGCCGGCCTGCTCGGGGTTGAGGCTCTGCTGGAGGAACTGGAAGCGGTTCTTGTTGCCCAGCAGGCTGCTGGCATCGACGGCGGGCCTCTGGCCGGCTGCGGCCAAGGGCTGGGGCCTGCACACACACACGCACAGAGATCGAACGGTAAAGATATCTCGCTTGGAGTAGGGGCGGGGCGTGGAAAACTTACTCGGGAATGTCCAGATCCAGCTCGGTGATGGGATGGTAGCCGAACTCATCGGCCGTGTAGCGGGTCTTGTAGCGCTTGCCATCGGCGCCAGTGAAGGAGTACGATCCACTGACCACAAAGGTCTTGTCGTCCTTGAGTTTTCCCACGCTGCTCACCTCAATGCCGTTCTGGGTCTTCAGTCTGTGGAGCGAATGGGGGGAATGGGAGGCGCGGTCTTAGTACAGCTGCAGAGACAGGCCGCGGATGCCGTTGATGTACTCACTCCAACTTGAACTTCTTGCCGGAATTGTAGTTCTGCAGCTTCTCGGTCTTGGCCTTCATCACATCCCCGATGAAGTGCACCGCCGGCTTGTCGTCGTCAATGTCCTCCGGCAGGGTATAGATATCGCTGGGATCGTACTTGAACAGATCCAGATTCCGGTCCGTCAGATGCTTCACATCGGCCACCGCCAGCACCGCCAGCGCCGCCAAGCAGACCAACAACAACTAAAAAATGAAGAATGCAGAAAAAGGAAATTTGTCAAACGAAAATCGATCGGCACAAGTCCCTCCCCACTCCGTTTATCCACAGATGTATCTAAACACATGTCCATGTCGCACGGCATAAATCACTGGCAAAATGACTGGGCGCTTTTCGCAGTTTACGTTTTAATCTGAGACCAAGTCTTTTGCATTTAGCATTAGCGGGCAATTAATCAAAGCGGCGTGCGCTTTGCCAGTGTTTTGCTGGCGTTTTTGCCCGCGCTGGAGTCGCGTCTGAGTCGCGCTGCGGCTGCGGCTGCGACTGCCTTGACGTCGTTGCCGTCGCATTGTCTCGCGCGTTTCTTGCATTTTCTTATTGCTGGTTGCTTGTTGCTTGTTGCTAGAGCGCCAGCTAATACGTTTATTTGATTTATTTGATTTGGTTTTGGGCCGAGGCAGTACATATTACTAGTTGTATGTTTTCACGTCTCTTTTTGTCTGAAGCGGGGCCTGAGCAGCAGCCCCGCAAAGTTGATGGATCTCTTGATGGAAAGCAATGGAACGTACTACGTCTTTCCACTGGCAAGCAGTGGAACCTATCAGACTCCATTCAACTGGCAAGCTGTCATCCTTGTTGGCTCCCACAGTCTTCCCTCAATTAAATAGTTTTCCATGGAGCTCCTTTCGGAAGGAAAATGCGATACATCTTTTGGGTTAACACTTTCACTGCATCCTTTTTTCACATGCGGCACCATAAAAAAATGTCTCTTTTTCGCATCTCTTATTTAATTTAACTTAGTTTCGTCTCTGTTTCTTTTATTTATTTATTTTTATCAGTCACTTACAAAGCTCTTCATGTTTCTTTGAGCGGGTTGAGAACAAAAAATTCAGAACGAGGATAACGGAGGCTGAACGGATCTGGCTTTGAGAGAAATTACACTTTCAGCTGGCAAGCTGTTCCGGTGCGCACAGATTCTAGCAAATAAATACAACCGATGGCACCGTCTCGTTTCCTTTTATACTCGTGTCGGTCGGTCGGCGCGCGGTTTGCCGGAGAACGAGAAAACGAAAAAGAAGCAGTGGCGCAGCAGAGGCGAAGACGAACCGGACAGCGCGCTGCTTTGCGCTGCTTTTCTGATGCTTGGATTACCTCTGCTTTGAATGATGCTTGTGATGTTGATGCCGCCCTGCTTTAGAAGCCCTGCTTTGTTCTTGTGCTTCTTGTTATTCTTTCTGCGCCGTCTTCATGCTGCATGTGACTCTGTTCTGCGACGCTCCTGGTGGCACGATGCTGATAAAGATTTTTAATCAACTGCTCCATTCTTCTGCCAGCAGCTGGCACTGCTTCTAGTGCTGCAAGTACTGCAAGTACTGCTTGTACTTCTTTTTCTACTGCTTGCTGTTTCTTCTGCTCCGCCTAACCACTCTTTGCGCTGCTTGTTTTCCGCTTCTGGCAGTGCTATGAATTCTGCTTGGCAGATGCGGACGCGTCTCCCTGTCTCCTCCACTCGTAGCATGAAGTTTGCGTTTGTCATCTGTCAGAGAGGGGCGAAGGGATTAAGCTGGCAGGTGGGCAGGGGGCCTAATCATCCATCCATCCATCTATCCATCTATGAATTGGACATCTTGTAACAGTTTGGGGCCGGCCATCGTTGTTGTTGGGTGGTTTTTGTGTGCGCCTCGGAGACCCATGAGACCCATTCGATCGCCGTGGACAGTTCGGACGGACCCCGCATGGAAATCTGGTTTCGGACAACAAAATTAGAAAACCGCCATCATCGAATTAGCATACACGTTTAATGATGCCTTTTTTTCGCCTCTTTTTTTGGCGTGAGTATCGCCGTCTATCTGCCCGAATCTGTACAAATACGAGTATACATATGCGTAAATTTAAATCTACGTTAATTTTTTATAAAGCATGGAATACGATTCGATATAAGACACATACTAACGGGGCTGGGGGTTAGGCTAGGGTAGAGTAGAGGGGAGTGGAGTCGAGTCGAGTGGAGTGGAGTGGAACCTGCACGGAGTGCGATAAAATATGCGTCGGTTCACGATTAACGATTAACAATTTTGCCCAGTTACCAGTTTCAGCGAACACTGGACACTGGACCGTAAACAGTAAGCCACGGACCGTGGACCGCGTACCCCCCCTCCTGTGGAATCCATCGGAATCGGAATCCGTCCGATGCTTGCAGACATTTGTGATTCGGATCCAATCTTCGGATAGCTCTGCTGAATGAACCGAAACGTTCCAATGCTGATTCCGATTCTGATTCTGAGCAAGAGATCGGAGATGGTAGATGGGAGATTTGTGTGCGCTTAGCATATTTCATCTATCATCATCATTGGAGGGTATCTGTGATTAGGATCAGCGTCCAAGAGACACCATTCTCATATGGTAATGGTCTCGGATCTCGTTCAGCCTTCGCTTAATTAACCGTTCCGTTTCGGGCTTATCAAATTTATCAACACTCTGGTTCTCTTCCACAATCCGGCGATTCTCATCGAATCGGATCAACGTCGACAGGTCTGCGACTGTCTCTGCGGGTATGCCAGTTCCTAAGACTAGCCGCTTGGCTAGAGACCAGACACTAGAGGTGGAAATCATGGCTATACAGGGTCAAATAAATTCAAATGTTCTACGATCAGTGGAGAGGCTTTTGGCTTTTGTTTGGGGAATCCATTCAAGTTCTTGAATCATTTGAATATTTTTTTGTACTTGCAATTTTGGCCATGAATACGAGTATATGGAGAATCCTATTTCATTGATAAACTTTAATACCAGCTCTATATAATATTTTATATTTATCATAGATCTGTTTTCTTTTATTTCTGGATTCTTTCGGGTACTACGTACTTTCAGAGGGAGTGAGTCCTTGGCATCAAATTCTGTTGGCTTCAGTCGATATCCAACGGATCAGACAGCGCTGGAGAGTGGAACAGAAATAGAACTAGACAGAGATCGAATGGATTGGGATTGGAATCAAACCGGACCGGACACGCAGCTCTAATGATAATCGCTAATGGTGCCTCTAATTTAAGTTTTATGCTTAATAACTTAAACGAATGCCGCACGGCATTCATTCTTCATCGAAAAGCGACGAAACCCCCAAAAGCCTTAGAGCATCGAAGCATCAAAACGCCAAAGCCCCAACCCATCAGCAGAAGCAGAAGCAGCAGCAGAGGTCTCTGGCTTTGGGTCTGTGTCGCTCTCTGTGCCGTGGCCAGATTCTTCTTCTGGTTACGCGCTGATCTGCTTGGCTAATGAAAACGTTTTGGCCATTTCAACAGCTTGTCAGCGGTGTCCGTTCATCCGTCCGTCCGTTGATGATGGCTTTTGCCTTGGAAAATATCTGTATTCATGCTGTGGCATGTCTTTGATATCGGATTTGCTATGCATACTTGCATACACGCCCCAAACTAATATTGGAGTGGATTGGAGTGATTAGACATGATGTCTCACTTAGCCCCAAACGAGTTCTCGCACTGTCGTCCGCCCAAGGGAGTGGCAGTGCCCCCCCCACCTTCCTGTCGTCTGACTCATCATCATTATAGTCGTGTTCAATCGGTATCATCTGCCGCTGCCGCTGCCCTTGCCTAAAAGTTCCCCGTAAAAGCCTTTGTGTCGCTGCATACGCCGGATAAATTATCATCACATCTTTTTTTTACTTCATTTTGATATTTGCATTTCGAAAAGAAAGTGTTTCATTTGGCTTTATTTTTTATTTTTGGTCCCCTAATTTTATTGTTATCGATTTTTGTGCGTTTTTTACGAGTATTTCTTTGGCAAATTAACAGATCGAACAACTTGTTACGCAGCACCCCCCCTGCCCCCTGCCTAGATCCCTCGTTTCGCTGTTCGTTTGAAATTTTGCCGATTTTCAGATTTTGATGCCACCTGCGATTGGAGAGTGTTTTGCCTTTGACAGGCGGCTTGCTGCTGCACCTGATCCTTCCCTCTGGTCTAGGTCTTATCTTAACCTGTCCCTTATCCTATGTGCTCGTTGGATGTACACAAGTATTCACACAATTGGAAGACTTTTTATATCTATAGCATACTTGATTGCTCTTATAGGAATAATCCATAATACACTTGAACATTTCGAGATGAGACCTATTTTATCCTTCACTCTACGACAGAGAGTATTCAAATCTTCGGCCCGACCCATCCCTTTGTGTTTTCGTGTGTATTTCTTCCAAAACAATAAAGAAAGAGCAAAATAAATAAATAAATTAGCAATTATAAGGAAACAGAAACGAGATTTCCAAGAAGCCAAAACACTCCGCTCTGTTCTGTTCCATTCTTGTCTGTGCGGTTTGGTTCTATTCTGTTCGATCAGTTCAGACTCCGTTCTCCTTCTTCTGCGGCATCGACTGGAATCGACTCGACTGCCCTTGGGAGGCACTGCGGGATCCATTATGTTCAAATTATGTAAGCTCGAGAGCAGGGGCATGAAGAAAACACTAAAATCAGGCCCTAAATTTGAACAGCGTGACTAAGAACCATCAGCGAAGACGATGATTGAGCGTCAAACTGCGCAATGGTTCTTCTGGTTCTTCATCAGAGTATGCCAGATGGTGGGGCGGGGGAGGGGGATCCCCCCATTGGGATCTCGTGTATCCATGAATAGCTTGGCTTTTCCTAGAAATTATCCTGATGCAGTACCCAAGAAATCGATCAGGACTTTGGGAATTATGATTCTTTATTCAATTATTTTATTATCCATATTATTCTATACTTAATCTCCTTAATTGAATTTCCATTATCTTTCTTAATTTTCTAGTAAAAGCAGTCCCATCCATTCCAGAGCTAAATCATTCTTTATGCCTGATGTCTCCACTCCCATCCCATCACACTTTGGAACTGGTTCACAGGTTCAGCTCTGCCGCTGTTCGCCGTTCGCTGTCCGTATTGCTGTCCGCTCCGTCCCGAGACTCATTTGCATGGGGACACATGCACGAGGCCCATTCTCATTCCCTTCCCCTCCCATTCCCCTTCCGATCGTTCTGTCCTATCGGAGAATCTTGATTTCTTGTAGGTGGCGGAGGTGACAACGCAATTCTGGATTTGGCGAACGCGGGTTGTCGTTATTGGAGCATGTCCAGGGCGATGATTGAATTTGAATGGAATAATCGTATAAGCGATCTGTTATGGCTGCATGTGGTTCCCCGCTGCCGTTCCCAGCACGCCCCTGACTCCGACAGGGTTCTGAATCAGAATCAGAATCAGAAATCTGGTCACCGGCTAGGGTGGCTGCTGCTGTCTAAGCCATAAATAATAAGTGGCTAAATCATATTTTATGGCCAACTTAAGGAAATACTCGCCCAGCTACAGTTCGGCTACAGCCAAATATTCATTCTTTGCCTCTAGAATCCGATCCGAATGCGAATCCGAGTCGAGTCCCATCCCAGTCAAGCCAAGCCAAGCCAAGCGACAAGACAATCCGGACGGGCGATCCAACTAAATCGAGTTGCGATCAGGTTCTCTGTGGTCTTTGACCGGTTATGCATATTTCCCCGAGCCACCAGCACAGCACCAGCACCAGCACCAGCACCACCACAGCACCACCGCCAATCGAGCAAGCGCTCCTTTTTATGGCTCTTTCTACAATCTTTTTTTAGGGGTTTTTATTCAGTTTTTTCAGTTTTATTTTATATTTTTTCCATTTTTTTTTTTTTGTTTTGTATTTGTATTTTTGTTATAGCCAACAAATAAATAATCAATGCAAATTTGCATAGTTTAAATAGAAAGCTAAACACGTTTTGCTTTTACCCCGAAAACGTAAAGTTTTCTGTCTTTCTGTCAGTCGGTTCCCCGGTTCCCTGTTGTCTCCCTTATTCTCGCTTTTGTCTTGTCCATCTGTCCGTCTGATGATCCATCCCTACGCCTCTTTTAATCTATAATTTTATGTAGTTTCTGTTGAATTTTTGCAGGTATTATTAAGACTAGATTTTATTTTATTTTTATTTTGGGCTTAGGGTAGTCTTATGTTCCCAATAGTATCGCATCGACTCGTATTTGTTCGGTAGTACCCCTGTTACCCACTCCCACTTTAATAGGTATCGAAACATGAAAGTGGGCATCAGGACTATGCGATTTATTAGAGACCAGCAATTTCGGCATCTCTCATCTCGGGGATACTTGTGCTACAAGAAACATGTATGAATGAGCGAATGGTGCACTGCTGAAAAGCAAATTGAAGACAGAACTCACTCAAGAATGAACAGAAGCCGGAAGTCGGAAAATGCATTACTGCATGCGATTGAGCCTGGCCATCAGAATTTTATGAAAGACACCACGCGAAAATAGCTTTGACAGGAATAATCCAATGCAAAAGGCCGTGGCTAGTTTCCAAGCACAGATGTCACGTGAAGGTTCCCAGTGACGCTCGTCGTCGACCAGATCATACTCCTCCATCCTATCCACATATTGCTCCTCCTCCCCCAGTTCGGACTCCTCGCTGTCGTAGCTCGTCTCCTCCTCGTCCTCCACCAGTTCGGACTCCTCGCTGTCGTAGCTCGTCGCCTCATACTCCTCCTCCTCCTGGTCGTCCTCCTGCTCCTGGTGCGGCTCTTCCTGAACCAGTTCAGTCGGGCGCTTGCGTTTCGTCAAGGCATAAATCAATGGGACAGTAGCCGCTGTGGCCAGTCCGAGGATCACAAATCTTTTCATTTTAAATTGGTACACAACAATACTTCAATTTGTAACGAATAAATCTCCAATTTACTACGACTAAAACCAAAGGCTACTTGAAACCCGATTCATCACAATTCTAGCCTGCTTTAGGAAGTGTTCTACTTTGACATGGAGTTGACATCACTTTGACATCAGTCGCTTTGACTTTACCTTTCATTTTTTCCAACATATAGTGTTACAGATTGCCCAGATATAGGGCCCATTGTACAGTATCTTACACTGATACACTGAGAGAAGTATTGCGACGGAAATTAAATATAAAAGGTTTTTAAATACAAAAATATGGATATTAAATAAAGTGTAATTTACTTTGATTTAAACATAAATGTATTAAAAAATTGGTTTTAATATAACCCATATTAAATCTATATAAACATAAAAGACTTTAAGATAAATAAAATATGTAGATATATTAAATTTTTATAAATATGTTTGATATATATGTATGGCTATATTTATGAAAATATTTCATTAAAATAGGCCAATTATGTTCTTTAAATATAAAAGATATGTACTTAAATCAAATTTAGAATCTCGGGCCAATTATATTGGCATACATATTTAAATCCAAGCTCGGTGCTCAGAGCCTTTCCCTTCTCTAGGTGTACTGTACGCCATTAAACTATGATGAATCGGGGTGGGACAGGTCCCGACCCAAATCGAAGTCCAGGCCGAACCCCGGACCAGAATTCGAGTTCTGGCTTGGCCAGAAGAAAACGCATAAAAACGAGGCTCAATGGTCGCTGCCACCATTTAAGGCTGTCTTTCAATTAACTCTGGCTCACTAATTCCATTAAAAGTTTTATGGGGATTATAAATCACCGCTTTCGATGTCGAACGCCGATCCGAGCCGAGAAAAGTCAATAGAACTCTGTTGATCCATCTAATTAATAGATCGTATTCGTATTCGTAGTATTCTCATTCGAGTTTCAAGTTTACGAGTTGTTTATTTAATAATTTATTTGAGTTTTCCGCAGCGATCAGGTCCGGTCAACACTGAGCGGGTTTTTTTTTGTTGTTTTTTTTCTGTCTTGTTAGCATTTTGTGTGTAGAAAATCTAAAAATAGTCAATGGAATATACGCGTACAATTAAAAATTCACCAGATTTCGTCCAGCTTTGGTCCAGCCTAAGCCGCTCCAAGGGCAACAAATGACTGAGAAGTGTGTCAGCCAACATGAAGATGGTATCCCTTCACCTAACCATGGATTATATATAACAATAGAATTACAATGGTTAAAAATCGTTCTATCAATCGAGCTATTGATCAAATTAAAGCCAACGAAATCAGAAATCGAATAATGTGTAAATATGACTCTAATTTGGATATAAATTCGATGTACTTCCCTTAGAAATAACTCGTACCTGTGGAAATCAGTTAAAATATTCTGAAGGGAGGGATGATCCATCCTCTATGCCCTTTTGACACCTGTAGCCATCCAACAAAAAATATGCAAGAAATAATTGATCAGATCCGATCATTCGGAATGGAAATCATTCGCATAATTCCGTTACGCTTCTGCTGCCAGCAACGGCGCATACGCTGACGCTGACGCCGACTCTGAAGCTGTTCAGAGCTTCAGCTGTCGGCGAAGACGCCCCGCGGAGCGAGAAGATACTCAAAAGACAAATCGAAGACACTTGCTCCACTTCTGCTTACATACGGCGCAGACTGCGCGACTCCACTGTCTGTCCCCGTCCGTCTGCCTTGGCTCTGACTCTCTCACACTGTCACGCCGAGAGATGGTGAGAGAGTGAGAGGGTGAGGTGAGGTTGAGGCGTGAGAGAGTAGCAGCGCGTGCGCATCTCTGCGGGGTACAGTTAGACATACATGCGCCAATACTAATTCTTTGATTAAAGAGTGTGACTGTGTGAGTGTGTTTTTGTGTGGTCCAGCGACGCGTGCGTCGCATGCGCAACGTTTTTTTTTCTACCCATTACTCAAAGAGTATGGAGGTACATTCGACATATCAATCGATATCTCTCTCTCACACACTCCTCCTCGTGCGGCGTGCGCCCCCTGGCGGAGTGAGCGGGACTCATCGCCGCACTGATCGGCTCTGATATCAATTCCGGCGTTCACGTATAATATATATGTACTCTGAACGAGTACAGGGTATTGGTATAGTCGCAGCCGTGTGTCGCAAGCCACAACGGACCGACTGGTTTTTTTTTGTCGATTGATTGTGTTGTTTTTTCATACTGATTTGATCTCCATCTTCGAGTCGTGGATTCTTCCCCCCTGTCAGTTCTGCCTTACAGATGTCACAGCACCCGGCAACAGGGGATGGTTGGCTAGGTTTCTACCACTTCATGTCTTTCTACTCCTCACCCCAATCCAATATCTGTTCAGTAGATACATGTCCATATACCTTGTACCCTTATAGAAGGGGGTATTATGACTGTCATCGTGTCAAAGAACGTTTATGGTAGTCGTAATATATATCACACAAAAACATGTTGTACGCTTAGTTTATCAATGTGTATTCTTCAGAGATTAATTACACTTTCATCAAATTGAGTAACTTTACCAAACGACCGTTCGACCGTTGTGCAAGGGTATCAAGAGCCTCGGCTCCCAAAAGCGTCAACCTGCCTTTCTGGGTATCGATTGTGTTGTTTCGATCCCATCATAATTTGCACCTGCACGAGAATCGCACTCGCAAATTAGCTCTGGGGGAAACGTCGGGGCTGGAGAATGGATGGCAGCACAGTCTAAGCAGAAAGTGTATGCACCAAACAGGTAACAAATTTCATTCATGGAAAAAAAAACAATTTCTGTAACAATTCTGTAACACTCGTCTATAAATCATACAGTCACATGGATGGAAATCGCTAATAGATCGTATTAAGGTGGGAACTTAATGGCAGAGCATTGAATAATAACATCTAACTATTAATTTTGTCTGTAAGAGACTTTGACTCTTCTTCAGTTGATGGGAAACCCAAAAAGAAAAGTGGTATTATGTATTGTATTTAATGTGGAAAAAAAAGGCGTTAATGCAACAAAATTTAGCTTTAGAATTCATTAAAGGCTTCGGGATTCAGTAAAAAGTTGGCAGGAGAAAATGATACATGGGAAAGAAAAGCAAAAAGAGAAAAACTGGAAAAATTACCCAGCTTGTGAATAATTTAATTTAAAAAAAAAAGCATTTTAACCGAATTAATCGTCTAGCACAAAAGTGGTCGGGAGAGCACTTTTTTGCAGCACTGTAGACGTCAGGCCATATGCCCAATGAGTAGAAAACACGTTTGACCATTAACGATGTCTGACTTTCATTAGATAGATGGCCAAAATCCAGTTCCCCTTCTCCATTACTGAGTGGGTGCCACAGGTAGCATCATCATCAGCAGCAGCAGCAGCCTCTACATCATCGAAACCCAAGCCCGAAGATACATAGATCCGAGTTCTCGTTGGACCCAAGCTGGCCGAGATCGTGATCGAGTCAGAGACATTTCCGCTTACTTAGGCGCAACAATTTAAAAATTGACAGCTCCTCGATTGCCAATTAATCTTTCATACCCAATCCCCCGAATCAGAATATGAATCTGAATGCGAATGCGAATGCGAATGAGGCAAACTGAATCAAATGGCCGAAAGCCATAAACCAAATCCAGATAAATTGCTATAAATGTCTTTTCGAGTCAAGTTCATAAATTAACTCGAATCAATATCGAGAGAAGCCACAAACCAGAAGAAGAAGCCGAATTCTGGTTTCCAATTCTCCCAAAAATGATCGATGAAGAAGAATTCTATTTGGGAGGAGCAAGTTCTTGTCCCGATAACTCCTGGCGGCTGTGGGAATCAATGCAATATCCATTACAATGGATGATCATTATTCTAGTTGGCCATACAAAAAATAGGCTAATAAAAAGACAAAATTCAAAGAATATTCTTTGTGTAGGTCGGTTATCCACCCCCACTTCAATAGATTTCGAAACATGCGTTTAATTCGTGGCTTGAATTAATAGTATCTCTCAGCTCCATTTCTCTTTTGTGAAACAGGGCTTTCATACAGGACTACAGCGTCCTCCAGGTCTTGCCAGGCAGACTAAGGAAATTAGGGATACTTCTATCTATCGATTCCAGACTAGAACTGTCGAACTCACCAGCGAACATTGGAAATAGCAATAGCAATAGGACAGGAGAAGGGTATGATTACTGCCTCCGCTCCGAACAGCGCCAAAATGATTTTATAAGACCGAAAGCAGATTATGTACGATCAGTCCAACGTACAAAATATTAATTATATACTCCCAGAGGATGTCAGCTTCAGGCTGGAACTCATCGACCCAATCCTCGAGCTCATACCCTTCCACATCCTCCTCCTCCTCCTCTTGTGGCAGTTCAGCTGGCTGCATGAATTTCATCATGACGCAGATAAAAGCCGCTGTGGCATAGTTAATGATTGCAAATCCATCCATTCTGAATAATTATTATGGAAATGTTTTTAAATTTTTCAGGAATGAACCCAAAGGCTAGTAGTTTGTCGTGTCCTATCATAGAAATAAGAGTACTGGCCTGCTCCAGCAATACGTGGAAAACCACTGAAGGCATCCAGTGCGGATCCTCCGCTCATTCCTGGATTGATAGCCAAATATCTGACAAAGAAAACACCCCAGGAAATGCTGAAGCCTCGTTGTCAAGCCTCTGCTGCACATTCATTCAAGACTCGTATAGGGGTATATATTGGGGCTTTTTCGTCACTAAAAATAATAAATACTCGTAAACCCGAAACTATATTCTTGATCAGCGTCATCGTGGCGTTCTTACGCTTTGAACTATTCAGTTGCGTCATGAGATTAATTAACGAGCTGCGATTTGAAGATCTACAGATTTGCTTTGGCTAATTAAACCGATCGGAGGCGATGCTGGGTGAAAGGTGCTCCCGCTGCGAATGTTGTATGTTTTTTTGTCATTTTTTATTTGGCCAATGCGGAAGCAACAAGCGATTTGTTAGCCTTAAGCAATTGCAATCAACTATCGAGCGATCGCAGGGGCTAAAAGCAGTCATCAATCAGTGGAGCGTGTGGTCGACCCGCTTTGTGCCTCTGGTATCGTATCGCCCACACAAAATGTGACCAGAGGTTCCATTCTTTGGAACAGTGCCAGCGGAAACTGCAATTTTCACAAAATCTAAAATATTAAGAGATTAATAGCGAGGAGGCAAATTTTGGACAGAATTTTGGCACCATTTGGGGGATAGGATTGTGCTCCAAATTGTGTGAGCAACTGTCGTTTATCCTACCCCATACCCTTCCATCCGTCGGTGACTCATTTATTGGGTGTAACTTTTCCAAATAACATATACAATTTAGAGGCATCAAATGTACGAGCCTAGTGTCGACCATGTGAGAGATACTAATCTGTAGTTGACCGTGTAGAATGTGGTACGTGGTGTGTGGTGTGTGGTAGTTTGACTAGCCCAAGTCATCGTTTTGGCTTCTTCAGCCCTTATTGGTAGATCAATTGGCGGGCAATCTGGCGCGGCTTCCTGAAGTAATCATTCACCAGCTTGGGACACATCAAATGGGAGCGCGGCTCCCAGGAATTGAACTCCTCGGAGTAGTTTTTCCACTTGAGAAGGAACTCTGTGCGCTCGTTTCGCTTGCGCTGGTCTATGATCTTCTCCACCTCATAGATCGGCAGGTCCCGAATATTCACTTTTCTTGGGGAAACGTCAATGGACTCATGGCCCGTTCGGATGAATGGGGTAGAGCGCCGGGCTTGCTGGAGCTCTCCAGACCCACTCATGTGGCCCCGTCGGGCCTTCGGCATTTCGTCTGAGAGATCACGTTGTTTTTACTGGAAAAATCGATTTCCAACTTTATTCGAATTTCCCTCACTCAACGCCTTTTCAATCTTTAGTTATTAGCTCAAAATTATAAAATTTTATTTCTCTCCGGGAAAAATTTTGACAGGTTTATGTCTGATAACAAAATTCGGATGGGGCTGCTTTATTTGAAGTTCCCAGTACTTTTGACATGAAAATGTTCCAAACTACAATACTGTGGCATATCCCAGACACAGTGATTTACGAGTATCCCCCACATTGAGGATATTTATCGTCTATTTGCTAAGTAGTCAAGAAGGTACGTGCATACACCTCTGATATTATAGTTGGTGCTCTCCGGAATAGCAGAGACAGAGTCCGACCAGACCCATGTCTTTTGGAATAGCTATAGACCCCGGTCTGGCCTGGCAATCAACCTGACGATCCATCTTTGAACAACGATTTCGGTCTCGGAGACAAGGTGTTAAGTCTGACCTTGATCGGATGTTAACGGCGACAACGACATTGAAATGTGACATCGTCTCAGTGAAACCTCAGTTGTCAGGATCGGACCCATCGACTGATTAACTGAACAATCAGTCGGCGTGGGAGTCATTTCTGCCTGGGGCTATATCCTGGGCTATATGCCAAGGAAGCTTCAGTCTTTTGATTCAGCCCAAGGCTCCACCTCAATAATGTACCATGCTATCTTTTCACATCTTCCACCACATACACATATCAGGCAACAGGGCCAACCCCCAGTTCTGGGTATTCAGTAGCGAAATACTGCTTCTATTTGAGGACCCCCAACAAAATTAAAAGTTTAAATAATATATGGCCTACTCCTGACTTCCACGTTCACTTAAAAATATATCGAACCATGGAAGTGGAAACCAGGATTTGCATTTAATTGGCGGACTGAATCAGTGTCATCCCTCAATTACAATTTCCGACAAAGGAAATTGTGTTACTGAAAGCACTGCATACGGTCGAGGACCATAACCATGATTTCATAAAAGGCTTCACGAGAAAACAGCCTCTGCATGACCAGTCCAGCGCATACAATCGTTATTATACGTGCCCGATCCAGGACCTCATGCTCCAGAATCTGCATATGCTCCACATGAACCAGTGAACCAGTTCCTCCTCCTGAACCAGTTGAGGCGACTCCATGCGTTTCTTCAAGGCGTAGATCAATGGGACAGTAACCGCAGCAGCCAGTCCAATGATTGCAAATCTTTCCATTCTGAATATTTGGTATACATATATAGTAGATATATCTATATTTAAATTTGTAGCGAATGAAGCTCCGTTTGACTATGACTAAGCCCAAAGGTTACTCGTATCATAAAAATACAAGCACTAGCGTGGATCGGATCTCCCCAGCAATTTAAAACAGCTAGAGGGCTCTGATCTCATATCTAGGCTGCAAGAATACGCAACGCTTAGCGAAAACAACCAGTGGATGATGGGAGCATTCAGGGAATAATGGCGTAACTTATAACAGGGAAGGAGCAATGTGGAGATGTGAGGAAATGATATGTAGCCATTACCTTCAAAGGCCCTCGTTAATCATTCATTGGATTCTTTGGTACAGAAGTAAGGCTTCGGAATACATAAGTCGATGGTGACTGGCAATCAGCTCAGATCCATTCGAAGTCTAAACAATTGCATAATAACATTATCCTTCAAGAAAGATATCTCTAAAGATATGTTTCCGGCAAATATTATGCGGAAAAGAAAATTGGATTTCTAGGTACATTTTTTCTAAGAGGAGATTTAAAAGTTGAAATTGCCGCTTGTGAACGTTTAAAACTATTGCGATTCAGAAAATTGTACGAATAGAATATTAAATGGTATATGTATCGTATTAAGAAATGTTAAAAAAGGGTTCAAATGGAGACTTAGGCAAGTCGATAAATAGGTATATTCTGTGTTCTGATTTCTGTAAATATAATAGGTAAGTTATTTTCAAATAAGTACAAACCTTTCAAGAAATATGCATGTGTTTTTCTATATGGATTCAATTTGATAGAGCTCGAATCTCTTTGAACTAGAGAACTAGCTATTACTATATATCACATCGTATACATAACTTTTAAAGGTAATTCCAGTTACGAAAACTTCGTTCCCGCGAATTATTAAATTTTCAAAAGAGAGAAGTATTATAGAAGTTCAACGTTTTTTTTTATCGGTCAGAGGCTTGGAAGACGGAAAGTATTTCCTTAAGACCTTATAGTAATTAAATTGGGTTATTTTTAGGGAGAGTTTAGCAAAATCATCCCAAGGTCTAAGTAATCCCTAATCTAAATAATTTTATTTGAAGCAAAAGTTTCTAAAGTTTCCATACAAGCCCCATGGAAGCAGCAGTGTGCCTTTTTTCTGACATTTTTGAAAAAATTGAGATTTTGATGCCAATCGATCGGGAATTCGATGCTGACCCCGATAAAGGAAGGGGGGTCGGACATGCTCCAAAATTGCATTTCTACAAGATTTCACTTTTATTTTCCCCCCTAAAGTATGCTAGAATTTCAAGGTATTTTGGGAAAAATTAAGTTGATAATTGATTCGGTTGATATTTTAAATTTATATTTATATACCTCAATCAGTCTTTGTAAAACCAGCTATGATCCCTTTCAATCGGGCGAGCATTGGAATGGCATCCGATGCTCCATTCGATAGTATTTCTGGACGCTTTCAGTTGATGTACTTCACCAATTCGGAAAGATTTGATTTGTAAGTCTTGGTATGACTCTCAAGGGCGTTGTTTTTGGCGAAGCCCAGCACAAATTCTCCGTCCTCGAAATCACCGATAAATCTCCTATTTACAATTCCTTTCAATGCCTTCACCTCCCATTCGTACAAACTCCTTTAAGAGTATTTCTTTGGCTTTGCGTGTCCTTACCCTATTATCTATAGCCATACATATTTCTGATTTGGATCGAAGTCCGAGATTGCACAGTTCGAATAACTGAAGATTGGCCTATAATAACTGAGAGTGGCCTATATCTCCGTTCTATATAAGATTATCTGGGTAATATCTCCCTGGAAAACAAACAAACCTGACAGTTTCCTGACGGTTTCATGGGGATTTTTCAAGTTTTTCCATGTATTTGCTTTCATTTTTTATTTAGGATTTGTTTTTATACAATAACTTAACATTTTTGTTGGTTTTCTTTTACGTTTTGCTTTCATTTGGAATCGGAAATTTACAATATTAAATATTGATTTTATTGCTGCTGTGGCGGCTCCTCTTGCTGCTCGTTTTCTTCTTAGCTTTTCAGATTTGTAATTTTTTTAATTTGTAATTTACTTTTGGGTTGAAACAATATTGCTATTTCCATATACATATACATATAGTACAATATTGTATTGGTATTGTATGATTTATTAATTTCATTTACTTTTTATCAAATGCAGCACACATTGATGCTTAGGCTGTACATGTGTGTGTTTGTTTTTGTATGTGTGTAGGTGTGTATGGATGTGGGTAAGGTAAGAGAGAGTACATTGTTTGTGTGGCGGTCCGTATCGGTGTTCTCTTTACTTTCATTTACTATTTGGTTGCTGCTCCTGTATAGACTTGCTTGTACCTCGCTTTGCTGTAGTTACCTGCTTGTTATTTTGCTTTCTTTTGATTAAATACTGTGTTTGTGGGAGGGGAGCGGGATTGGGTGGGATGGGATGGAATGGGAGGATGTACATAGATGCAAAAGCATGGGTGCTCGGACCGGGTCGGAGCGGGATCTGAGGTTCTGAGGATTGAGTATTTCTTTTTGTGTTTACAACTAAGCTGAACAACGGTGGTTCTCTTCCTGGCTCCTCCTATCGCTCTCCTCTATACGCTCTCTCTTTCTTTTTCTTGTTGGGGAGCTCTGGCTCTCAGTGGCTACTTCTTTCCCCTCGTTGGCGTTACCGCACACCTCCCACCTCTGCTCTTTCCCTATTTCGCTCTCCCTCTTTCTCGATCTCGATGGCTCCTGACGACAGCACCGCTCTTCTAACTGTAGTTGTGTCTTTGATCAGCTGTGGCTCCTCTCGCACTGGGCCCGCCACAGTGGGCCCCACATGCTACGCTACGGCTCCGAGAATGGGGCATAGGCTCTTGCAGCCCACTGTGTGGTGTATATAGTATATGTATGTATATAATGGTACAAAATAACTGTATAGTATTGGGATTCGTGGTTGCTCTTGTCATCTGCTGGGGGCTCCACCTCTGGTCTGCTTTATGCGGCATACATTTTTTTTCATTTTGTATATAAATATTGCATGTACATATGTATTTATGCTTCCGTATATAACTGTGTTCGGGTGTGTTTGTATAAGTGTATGCATGTGTGTGTGTGTGTGTGTATATTTGTTTTAAGGTATAACATTTAATTTACTCTCCTCCTAAACATCTTCATCGTCATCGTCATTATATAAATAAAAATAAATACATTATTCTTTATGTTAGATTTTTTTTTTTCTTTTTTTGTCTTGCTTTCTTATGTTTTTTTTTGTTTTTGTTCTGTTTTACCCATAATGCATGCAAGCAAAACGTTTTTTTTTTTTTTGTTATTGGTTTTCTTCTTCATCTTCTTCGATCGGTTTTTACTTTTTAAATGTCATCTTGTTTAAAAAGCCGCACTAGATTTTACAATTATAAAAAAATTCCATGTATATATGTATACATATATAGATATATTTCTTTAGATATACATATATGCATACACATAAGTGTAGGTCGTCGAATAAAAAAAAAAAAAAAAATCAAGGAAAAAATGTATATATAGATAATTCCGTTGAATTGTAGGTCCATTTCCACTCATTTGTTTTGCTACAATCAACATTTAGCATCGGGCTCCAGACTAACAAGTATATATATATAAATATAAGTTGTATAATTATATATATTTTAGATTTACAATTCGTGTTCACGGTAACTCCGTTTCAAATTGAAGATTGAAGCGACTGTCCCTCGGGGGTCCGGCGGGGACAGCGACTGCTTAAGGTTTTCTAAGGACAGCGACTGCTTAAAGGTTTAAGGACTGCGTTCAGCGACTGCTTACAGGATTTTTCGACAGCAATTGCTTATGGATTGAATCGAGGCGAGGCGACGCGAGAGTGAGCGCCAATGCCAGTGCCTCCAACGGGTAAAAAGCAGCCTCTGAGTGCAGCTGCTTCGTCGTGGTCGTTGTTCTCGCTTCTTCCCACTCTCGTTATTCTAGTGCTATTGCTTCTGATGCTACTGCTGGTCCATTTGCCACTCGTTATTCTATTGCCTCTGATGCTACTGCTGCTGGTTCATTTTCTTCTCGTTGTCATTGCTCTTGCTGCTGCTCCTTTTCCTGTTCCTGTTCGTCTCGCTTTAGCGTTGTCCTTTTTGTTCTCGTTCTAGCGTGACTGCTTCTGCTTCTGCTCCTTGTCCCTGCTCTCGTTTTGCTTTTGTTGTTTCTGTTGCGGCTGCTGATCTCGTTCTTGCATTTGCTGCTGGTCTGTTCAGAGAGCTTTGATTTTGGTTTCCTTTTCTTTTCCTTTTATTTTTCTTTGTTTTGTTTTGTTTTGTTTCATTTTATTTCTGTTTCGTTTTGGTATTCGCAAAGCAAAGCAAAGCGATTTATGCGGCATGAAAAATATCAACATCAACATCAGCTCCCGGGCTCGGGTTCGGGCTCACATCAAAAAAAAAACGTTAACATCCCGAAAAAAAACACGATCTATCCCTTTTATCCCCCCTACGTATTCCCCCACCCCACGGGCCCATCGGTCCAAGACGTATGCCAGCGATGTCCATGATTATTGGACAACACAGCAGCCCTTCTTCTTGTTCTTCTTCTCATCGATGACGACATGACTAGCCGACGTTGGTCCCGGCACCACCTGCTTCGACACCTGACCCAAGGCGGTGACGCCGTTGGTGCTGCTGTTGCTCTGGCCCTCGGGACGTCCGCCGCCGCCAGCAGTTGCATTGCCCACTGCCGCCGACTTGCTGGCGTGGGAATTTGTACCATTTTGTGCTGTTGCTTGATTCTGCGAGAGCTGAGAGCAGAGATAGAGAGAGAGAGTATAAGAGAGTGTCTGCAATGAGACTTCGACTCCGATCAAGACTTACATTGGTTCTGGTCACGCTCTCGCCGACAGCTGTGCCGCCATTACAGTTGTCATCGGCATGCTGTGCGCTGCCATTCCCTATTGTACGATCCTCTGTGGGTGTGATGGGCTTGCCACCTGCATAAACAAGGCCGCAAGGACTTTAGTGATTCAAAGGCAAAGGGAGGGAGAGAGATCTCAGGACTCACCGCGAATCATGTTGACAATTTCATCAGCCTCTCTGGACAGATCGCCGCCAGGACGAAAGGGATTATCCCAGCCAGAATCAGTGCTGCAAACACAAATACACAAATAAGCAAATTATATGCACGAGATTAGATGCAGACTGAAGACTGTCGACTGCTGTCGGCTGACGCACCTCTGCTGACGATCGTAGGCCGCCCCAAGGCCAATCTGCTGGTGCTGCTGCATCGTCGCCGCTGTCGTGCTCATTGTGGTTGGGTCGATTGTATAGCTACCGATCGTTAGATCCAGGCCGTCTGAATAGGGCCCCAGGATATACTCCGCCGGTGGACAGATCTGCTGCGGCTGACTGCTTTGGTATATGGAAACGCGCACAATTGAACGCTCCGATCTGCAAACAAAGGAGACCAAAATCTAATTACAATTTCAATACATTATACGATATACCGATATATATATATATGTGTATGTATTTCTATATTCGGCAAGAGCGACCACGGGAGAGATCACGCATCGTCGCTTGTGACCTTAAAATAGTCGAGCAAGTGCGTCACGGCGCCTCAACCTCAATGTCAATTAAATCAAGTCATTTGCCAATTGGGTTTTCAGCAAATTTTGGATTCTGATTCAGTTTGAATTGATTGAAAGCCGTCGCCCCCCTACAGCCACACAGCCCGACAGATACGGGGGGCACTTTCCCGATATGGCCCGGGGGCTATTGACCACCCATGAAGCCCATGGACATGAGATATGTACATATGGATGTACACATGTCTTGGAAAATGGACTGGAAACCCGTTTAATGTCTCTATCACGTTCTGCTTGGCCTCATCCATGATCCGCGATCCCCGATCCCGAGCGTCGTATATTGATTCAAGTGCATGGATTATTCAGAGCGTTCGAGGAGAAAATGACTTTCTTTTGTTTAATTTCAATTAAAATATCTGGAGAACTACAAATGTATTTTTCCAACCAAATGATCCTAAATAGTCCCAAAGGTTGTCTTAAGATTGGATTATCTCACGAATTCCCCTCTAGAATTCCCCCTATTCCAATCATTTAACATCTGACAACATCCGAGAGTCCGGCATTCACGCGACTCGATTGATCAATCAATCGTTTATGCAACAGTTTGTTGTATGGTAGAGCTGCTCCCATAAAAGTCTTTGCTCAGAGCCACTGATAACTGGCTCTGTTTGATGGCTAATGACCTCACACTCTGTACACTCGATCGATATGTATGTACATATGTACATTCGATGGATGTGGCTGTGGCTGTGGATGTAGATGTGTGGCAAGTGCCATTTTAATAGTGCTAAAACGAATTGTATGCTGTTTAAATGGACATGGGTTCCCATGGGTGGAGTGATGGAGTGGCGGAGAACTTCTCCTAGAAAGAGCTTCAGAGATAGATGGTGGGGAAACATCATTCTTGAGTGGACAAAAATGTATCCCATGCTAGATATAAATTTCCATTGTATATTATGATGAGGATGAAGGGCGATGAAAGAGACATCGCATGGGGGTGGATTATGGATGGAAATGGAGCAAGAAAATATGAGCAGAATGCATCATCGCAGCCCATCGCATCGCATGGCGTATAAATATACAAAGTAGTGTCTAAAAGGTGCCACTCGCTCTCCCCCTTTTATTTCCCCATCATACATACGATACACGCCGTGTATCTATAGTTTTACATAACCGTCAAACATTCACTTCCCATCTCATAGATACACACATACATAGATACATGTGTACATCATTCGTGGCGGCTGTTTATTGTTCAAGAACTTTGACCCTAACCTACACACACACACACACACACACACCGTACACAAATGGTAGTGGTAGTATATATTGTATATTGTGTTTTCTATAGGAAGAAGAAACCTGTCAAAAGTTATCGAAAGAGACAAAACGATGACACATGAAGACAGAAGCGAGTGCTGGAGGTGGAGGCGGAGATTGGCGGTTGGAGGAGCCCCAAATCAAATCAAAGCTCAAATATGGCACAAAAGCTCCCTCTCCATTCCCTGCCAGCAACACCTCTCCCTCCAACTTCTCGCTATTTTTTTATTTTTTATTATCTGTTTACATTTCAAAGACGGAATACACTTCATAGCTCAATGTTCTGGTTGTCGTTGTTGTTGTTGTTTTTGTTGTTGGAACAACCCATTGAACATGTGAACGATTACGTCATGTGCCGAAATTGATATGCGAATGCAAAGAGGAACAACAAAAAGCAGCGACGCGATGACTATCTTCTACAACTGGAACAAGAACAAGAACAGAACACACAAGCCAGAACCAGCACCAGCCCCACCACCAGCAAGCAGTTACAAGCAGAAACAAGTTTTCCAAACTGAACCAAAAACCAAACGAGTTGGGGACGAATGGGATACCCTTTAACCGGAGTACGATACCAATTTGCTCGGCCCAAGCGGACACCGAGCCGCTTCCAGGCAGGACACCGCGACATGGAAAGCAATCAATACTAATTACAGTAGATACGGGCTAGGTGACATACTAAAGGTAAGTATAAGTATATTTTATGACCTACGACCTATTAACTCTTTGAACAATGAAATAATTATCTTCCTACTATGGAATATGTTTGGAGACACTTCTTGAGTTGATTATTGGAAAAGATCGGTAGATACTATTAACTAGAGCTAGCTAGTAGCTCTTTGCTAGCTTCCTGTCAACAAAATGTTTCTCAAAATGGGATATCTGCTCCTCTCTTTCGTTTAATGCCTGAATCTGAATCTATTCCGCTTTTCTTCTATATTTAAGTACATGTAAATCTCCTCTCATCAAATATGCCCATGTAATCCAGGAGTATAGGGTACTAAATAAGTTGTTTTTGTTTTTGAGAAGGTTGTTGAATCGAAGCACAAGAGTGAATGGCGACGGGGGTTAGGGGGTAAGCGGATTTAACGCTAACTCGTAAACTCCATTTTCGAGTGCTCCGAACAAATTGAACAACTAAAAAAATGGGAAATTAAAAGAGAAATAAAAAACTTGTTGCCATTAAGAAGAAGTGAGAAGGGAGCAAAGAAGAAGCTGGAGAAGAAGAACAGCAAAAGGGAAGCACGAACAGCAGTAGCAGCACCACGCAGCAGGCAGCAGGCAGCTGGCAGCATCGTCGGCAGAGACAGCGCGTCAGCGGCAATGATGAGCGCATACAAAAATTTACCGCCAACGCGCTCCCACCTCCCATCCACCCACCATTCCTACCGAAGCAGCAGCGACGCTGGCAGCGCAGCGGCTTTTCAATTAGTTTTGGGCACACACACACAGGCACGCACACACAGAAGGAGAGAGGAAGAACGACGTCACAGCGGGCAAAAGCTTAAATAAGAGAGTGAAAATTAATTTAACAAATTATACGACTCTCTTCTCTCAAGCCCCACCCGCGCAAGAAATACTCGAAAAATTTTTGTTTTATTTTTGCACTTGAAAATCGAAATCGAAAATGGAATAAACAGCAGGAGAGAGGAGCGTTCCTCTCCTCAGAAACTGCAATGCGACGATGATTTGTGGTCATGAATACCCCTTGGCATGACAGAGGGTATTATGATTCTGATCAGATGTTTGCAATAAAGCCAGCGAGGGAAAGCTCCCCTGATTTGTAAAGGATCCAAATCGGATCCCTTTATCATGAATCTTCTATAAGTTACGTCGGTCGAAAATCCACTTTATGTATTCAAATCTTTGCATTATTTAAATAAAATCTAAAAACAGACATAAAAAACCACAGCTTCAGATATATTTCCATAAATTAGCGAATTGTACAAATCTGGTTTTTGTATATAAAGCATTTACGGTTCTGAAATCAGACTCAAGAAACTCTCATTTTATGCGTGTGCGCCATGGACGTAGGAACAATGGGTATCAACAGCTTCAGAGCTTCTATTCCTTTCATGTTGTTGTTGTTGCTGCTGTTGGGCGGATTGTGGGTTGCAGGGGAATGGCATTTCATTTTATAATTTCAAAATATATACACAACACATACGCACACACAAACGTAATATATGTGTATTGTATAATATATAAATAACAAAACGGCGCAGCGGCTAAAGCTAATTTATGTACAAACAAGGCGCTGTTTTAACACACACACACACACTGGCACAGTGGGACAATCGGGCAGAGTATTTTAATTGCGTTTAGCAGTGGAACACAGGGTGAGGGGCGGTGTCGCTCTCTCTCCCTCTCTCTCTCTCTCGCTCTCTCGGTATAGTTCTTCCGCTCTCTACCTCTCCCTCTCTCTCTGTGTGTATTATTTTTTGCGATGAACTCACTTTGCGCATCCAGCCCACTGTCGTGTGGAAGGGGAGCCAACAATTACACAAATACTGCCGCTACGTCCGTGTCCGTGTGTCTGTTTGTGCACGAATTACTTTCGAATTGTACAATTTTTGTTGCTGTTTAAATTACTTTTGTCTTTTCAATATTGTTTCTTTGGTTTTGGACTTAACCAGCACTGCGGCATACTGCCACTGCTTATGATGAGGGGGCACCGCTACTGCCACCACCACCCCATTCCATCAACCACTTGCACTTGCGTGTGTGCTTCTCTCTCTCTCTCTCAACCTCAGGCCCGACACTCTCTTCACACTCCCCCAATACTAAGACTCTCTTCGCACTCTACCTCAACGAACACTCTCTGAAACTCTCCCACTCCCCCTCCCCCCTTAATCAAACCATTTTAAGAGTGGGTGTGTGTGTGTGTGTCCCTCTTTGGCACGCACGATTGGTTTTCAAGCAGAAATGGCAAGGTAGCCCCCTATCGTTTTTTCGTTCTCCCTCTTTTGCACTGTCACCAACTGTCAAATGTTGCATTTGTTATAAACCAATTTCCACGCACTTGACAGGTGAGGGGATGCTCCAAGCTGCTCCACCAATTGGGTAGGAAAGGGCACGAACACGGGACGGCACAAGATTCTACGCGCGTTTTACGTACGTGTGATGTTCCTCTCGCGACGGCGTAAAAAAAAACAGTTCGTAGAGGAAGGCGATTCCCGCACACGAGTTTTGTTATTGGCTGCTGCTTTGCTTTGCTGCTGGTGCTGGGCTGCGACTAAGCGGAATGCCTGCCTGTTTGGCGATGCTTGCTGCTAAAAAGTAAAAGATACAAAACACACACACATAGACGCGAGCGTGAGCGCATGAATGTTTGCAGGAGCGCGAACGAGCAGCACACGGAGAGAGAGAGAGCGGAAGAGTGCTGAGAGAGAAGTGGAGTGCGACCTATCTCATGGTATATTGAGGGTAGGGTATAGACAGTAAGAAGTAGAACCCTGGAGAGTACATTGTTTTTTGGATACGATCAGAGAAGTATCGCATTGATCACGTTTTGAGTGCTGGTGAACGCGAATGATGCATACCCCTCCTATCATATGGAGCGTACTTCGCTACATGTGATCAATGAATTTATGCCAAAATTGATCAATTGATGATCAAGTTGTGCTGGTGAACGTGCCTATTGGTTGTGGACTATTTTGAAAAATGGTCTCACCTTCCGACTGATAGCCCTTGAAACGGACCTTCATTTTTATAAAAGGTGGAGTAATTTTTGCCGCTCTTTAACGCTCTGTAAGTCAAAACATATATGTTGATGGAGCGGCTCCGAGGAAATGCCTCACCTTGTATAAATATACCTTCGTGGGAGGCAGAGCGCAGCGCTTAGCTCTCTCTTTCTCTCTCTGATTTCATTTGAAGTTCAAAGAGCGTTGCCACCTGGTTAATGGATTTAAGGTGGCGCGTAGTAATATTTTGTATATTCTGATTTACACCTGCAAAAACAAAATATTTTGGATTCCTCATTGCATTTCTGACATACAAAAACTCTGCTTTTACGCCTGACTGGACGTTACGATTTCCGTACATTTCATGGCACCCGTAAAATAAACAAAAGATTCATACTTTAAATGTGCCAGCATTCAGCCGCCTGTCATGTACATTCGAGTATTTAATGCGTTCTATTTTAAGAAAAGAAAAACATTTCCAAAATATTTGTGCATTTCCCTGCGCGGGCTGGGAGGGGATCGGCGCGAAAACGGCGCGCAAAAAGTTCTGGTTTTCGGACAAACAAAAACAAACACGAAACGGCAGCCGGCAATTTTTTTTTTTGGCAGCTGCTGTGTTGTTAGCGGCAGCATCACAAAGGCAGCCGGAAAAGCGAAAACCAGAAATCATTTGCGTCGTTTTGTTGTAAAATTACGATGCGCAATAACAAACAAAAGCAACAACAACGCACATTTCATGTAATAAAGTACAAAAAAAAAAAACCGTCAAGAAAGAAAGGATAGATTTGGGTGCCGAAACTTTTAATACCCTTGCAATGCCGCCGATTTGTATGCTATTATGACTATATGACATAGTGTTTTCATTTCCGCTGCTTCACTTGCATACTGCGTACATGAAAGTTAAGACTCTGTGCAAAGTTATACTGCGGGACCATGACCTAACCCACGTGGAGCAATTAAAAGCGTTCCAAGCGTTTGTTTTAAATCATCATAGCCTCTACAAGGGTATAATAAGCAAACAAAACCTGTATGCGCCACATCTGGCAACGTCGTTAAGCCAACAAACATGACATCACTTTTTTTTGCGCACTCAAAGTAATGGAAGAGAGACGAAGGGAGTGCGAGAGGCAGTTAAAGAGAGCAAGCACAGCTGTCTCTCTTGCTGCTAGCGTAAGTAAGCTCTCTCTCTCTCTCTCTCGCTCTACTTCTCCGTCTCTCACGCTGTTATACACAGCAGCAGCAAACCGAAAATAATAACAAAAAAGAATACAAAATAAAAAAAATCTGAAAAGGAAAAACATAAACACGTAACCGCATAAAGGTATGGTGCGGATGAATGGGGGATAGGGGGAAGCTGGCTGATAGATGGAAATAGATAAAAAGGGAGAAGAGGACATGCATATAGAGGGGGACGATATGGGGGGACGACTGTCAGTTGGTTAACAGGGCCTGCCACTGGCAGCAGCAGAGGGCTGCCCCGCGGCTAACTGGCGCACAGTGGGGTCGCCAGGCACTGACTGATGCTGAAAGTTGGGGTCCCGCGTAGGTGAACGGCTATGGGTCCCAGAGGCTCCTCCACCACATTCTATTGTTCACGAAACTATGTGGATCGCTCAGCCAGACACACACACATGCACGCAAAGAGAGATGCTCCACACGTAAATAGGTAATAGGGCTGCGGGCACAGTGGTACAAAAGAACGCTTCCAATTTAAATATGACAGCGCACATGACCCAAGCCATCTATTTATAGCCCTTACTACTACCGCCTAATACCCTCACTCCCCTTGATTTATGATTTCTTATATTTTTGGGCATTAAAGTGATCTGAGATTATTTTTGAGTGTTATAAAGCTTGATAAGTACTCGAACATACGACTGATAACGGCCCGCATCGAAGATCGATGGGGAACAGAACATTATGCGAAAAGAAAATCACATGGGGTATTGTGTACCCCATGTATAGTACCCCTTTTGCAGGTTCCCACGAGTTGAAGTTCCATACCCCGAACGCAGACTCTGATAAATGGAGAGGCACCTGTAGCATTTGTGGATTATGTTTGCTCTTCTTCTATTTAATCCCACTGTAATTCCGCTGGCAGCAGCAAAAACAATGCAAGAAGCAGCAGCAGCAGCAGAACAGCAGGCAGGCAGGCAGAGACGCAGAGAGGCAGTAGCACAGCAACGCACTGCTGACCAGAGGCACAATTACCGTTAGGCATTACAACAGAGTGACAATGGGCGATGTGGTGGCTATTGCCGCTACTTCTGCTTCTGCTTTCGGGGCTGTGGGGAGCGCTGATGATGGGAGGAGAGGAGGAGCACATTCATACATATGTATGTATGTATGTATGTATGTATGTATGTACTCGCAGATGATGATGATGATGGGCGCTCTATGCATGTCAAGAGTGTGCCCGGCTCGGTCGTCCGTGGGTACCGGAAAATCAATTGACGGACAGTTCGAGATGTACTTTCACAATGGTTATAGATAGATGCAAGGCCCCAGCGACAGAGATGTGGTATGTCTGCCATGTACATGTACAATGGGGCGATCGAATTTCTATCGCTCACTTGAAAGGCAGACCCAAAACACAATCATGTCAGGGGAGGCGGGGAATAGTACGAGTCCGAGGCCAGCTGTTGATGCAGCCTCCCTCCTCCTTGGGCAACACCTCACCTCATAATCGAATCGATAATACCGAAGAGCGACAGCACAAAACCATTCCACGGGCACTTGATGTTCCAGCACGTATTCTGAAGGGTGTGCCGGGGTATATTGGATTCAGAGATTTTAGGAATTTAATTTAAATGCAAGCGAACTGAGAAATCCATTCAGGTATGAAGAAATAGTCATAGAGATTCTCTATCTCCGTTCAACAATTCCCAAGATATTAGGAGCGCGTTTTCGACAGCTTTGTAGGTCAATAATCAACGACAACAACAAAACAAGTAGTCATTCCCAAGAATGTTCCAATTCTATTTGGGGAATGGGAATGGGTATAACGTCGACTATAGTAGTTATTTATTTCTCTTCATCTGCTCTCTGTGGCTGTCTAACTGTAAGAAAGAAAGTTCTACAGCAGGTGACCGCTCTCTAAGCTCCAGAGCTGGATGACATCACGCTCGACTCGACTCGACTCGACCGGCGAATTAAAGCTCTCCCGCAAAGCACAAGCCACCCATTCGGAAGCATGTGCTGCAGTCCGCTGTCCGTTCAACAAAAAGGTCACCAATGTGCGATCTAATCTCACCAAAAGAGGGAATAAAAGAAAGCAAAAATGATTGTCATCTTCGCGTTCATTCGTTGAGAATCGAATGGATTTTATTCTATCAAAAATAAAAACTGTTTGCCTGAACAGTTGTCTAATTTTAAAAAGAAAATGGTTGCCAAAATATTAAAAAATAATAAGCATAAACAGAGTAGATATGTAGATAGCGAGAGAGAGTGACCATAATAGTGGGCTGCAAAACGAGAGGTGATTCTTTGTGCAATCGATAAGTGCGTGAGTTATCGCTTTGGTTTGGATATAGCAATCGATAGACCCGCTCAAATGGCGCGATGAGCGGTTTTAAACACAACACAAGAGAACGAGCAATTGCGGAGGGGGTGTGTGCTGGCTGCCACTGCCGCGCCCATAGACGCGAAGACAGATACACAAATGCAGCCGAAAAAGATGTGGGTCAACAACCACCAAATGAAGTTTGACCCACATTTATATTGCTTTAAAATGCAGACACACACACACACACACACAAACGCACACGCACACGCACACAGAGAAAGAGAGTAAGAGAGAGAGAGAGAGAGAGAGAGGGAGAGGGAGAGGGTGAAAGGTAGACGGAGACAGCAAGTCATTATGTAATAAAGCGATGACGACGCAGCGCTGCGCAGCCTAACGGTATTCCAGTAGCAAGTCCCCAAGACGACAACTGATAACGATGCCGCGACGACGACGTCGGCTGCAGCGCCGGCGCATTAAAAACTTCAATTGGAGTTGGCTTCGGCAGCGACGGCGACGGCGACGTCGGCGGTGGCGTTGGTGGTGGAACGAGGCCGAAGGCACGCCAGGAAAGGGTATCCTCGGAATCAATAGAATCCTTTAATATGCGTTGGACCAATATTAAACTAAAATCAGAATGCATTCACTTGAGATTTACTGCAGGCAATGGAATGCGGGGTTTCGTGAAAAGTTTCAAAATATAAGTAACCGAGTTGCAGCAAATCCCTGTTCAGAATCAGTATACCACAAGCACTACATATACCCTGCATGCCAAAGGGGGTAACAACAGGACAATGGAGCCCAAAACAAACATAAAACCATCTTCCAATTGAAAGGATAAGAACACATAGAGAGAGAGAGAGTGCTGGAGAGAGAGAACGAGCTGTTCATGGCTTGGGCATATCTCTTTAAAGGGAACTGCCACAGCTCGTCGTAATTATCGATTTAAAAAATATTTTTGTGTGTGTTTTAAGCCAGGAAGCAGCGCCCAGAGAAAGGGGGCACAGGTTCATTGCATGCTTTCTGGGTGAAATGGCGGCAGCTCTTTTGCATGGAATAAGGGGATCAGCCATCTGCCACAGCAGCTTGCAGCTTAGTTATGGATTGGCCCGAAAAACTGAATAGCCGAAAACAAAAAGAAGAGAATGTGGGCTATACAAAAAAGCAAGCGAAACAAAAGTGAAAGCTGCCAAAAGTCATTAGACGGATTTTTTAATGAGGTAAAAGTAGGCCCTAATTCAGGGCACATAAAACCATGCAATGAGCATAGAAACATAGACACAATGGGAAGGGGTAGCTGTAGCTGTAGCGGTAGCGGGATTCATTAGCCGAATGTCTACTGTGGGGTCTACTGTCGATACTCCAACTCAAATTAAGCGGAAAAGGATCTAATTGGAACATTACAGACAACATTTACAGAGAGAGAGGGTTGGGTTGGAGTTTCAAATAATAGATTTCATATTTAAAGGTACCAAAGAAAATTCCTATATCTTGAAGATTGTGGATTACACAGTCTTTATTTCTGGAATTATTTCTAATAAAGAGAAGGAGATACTTCCTGTTTATGCTGAAGAAGGCAAGTAAAACTACAGTAAAACTATCAATAAATCTATGCGAACAGCTCTCCAGAGGCTATCTTTTTCCTGTAGATCCAAAGATCTACAGATCTTTACAGATATATGCACTATGTATGTACTTATGTATGTTTACACGCCAGAGACAGATACTCACTCTTCTTGAACCTCAATGCCGCTGTCGTCCATATTCAGTTTTGCATAGTCACCGTGTCCGGCTAGCGGTAGGTGCGACTGGGACGCTTGCTGCGGCTGACCCGCAGCCACAGCAACGCCATCTGTCGCGGAGGTTGCCGCCTCAAAGCCAAAGGTCGCCTCCACGTGCTCCGACAGCGGCGTGGGCGTCTCAAAGACCAATGTTTCCACCATGGATCCCTTGGAGGAGCCGAAGGAAACGCTGCAGTGATAGAGATAGAGAGGGGGAGAGATTGAAGAAGAGGAACAGAGAGGGAGGGGGAAAAACATTTGTCAGGGTCACGGGAGAGAGTAACCCACCGCTTGAGGCCGACGCTTTTGGTTCCCAATTTGCTCAGTTTTCCGGCTTTCTTGGTGTTGCCGGTGGCGGAGGCGGAAGTTGCGGGTGGGCGTGGAAATCTATCGCTGAGATCGCTGGACAGATCATCGCCAGCGCCAGCGCCGGCTTCGACGTCGCCGTCAGCGTCACCGTCCGCAGATATCGTATTGTTCTCGTTGTTGTTGTTGCTGCTGGCGCTAGCGCTGCAGCTGCTGCTCGCGCTGGCCTCGTTTCTCGTATTGTTGTTGTTAATGTTCTGCCGCTGCTGGCGTCGCTGCTGGGACGGATGTGTCGACGTCGTGGTTGTTGTATGAACAAGTGGCAGCGTTGTGGGCGGACACGGAACAGGAGCAGCGACATCCTCCTTTGGTGACCCGCTCAGCAGCAGCGTTCGCTCGTCGCAGCCATCCATTGCACTGGAGGCGGCGGCTGAGACAGCGGCACCGTTTGACGTCGAGGCGAGCATTGCGGTTGCGGATGGTGTAGAGGCGTCTTCAACGAGATTCGGTTTCCGTTGGGGATTCAGCAGAGGAGCTGAAGAGACATTTCGTGCTGTTGTCAGAGCCGTGGACGCGGTCGCTGGACGCGGACTGGGATTGGCTGTCGGTGGCGGTGGCGGCGGCGGCTGTCTGGGTCTGGCTAGGGCCAGCATATGTGCGTGAGGAGTTGAATGCACCCGTTCCCTCACGCACGCAAGCCCTGCAGTTTCTCTCTGGCTCCCGGCGATCTTAAGCGATGCACCACCTCTCTCTGGGTGTCCCGCTCTCATGCAGCAGCACTGATTTCTGCGTGTCCCTCCGCTCTCTCACGCACTCGCGTGCCCTTCTGGCTTTTCTGACTGCACTTTCCGCGTAACGTACGTGTGTGTCCCCTTCTTTCGCGTCGGTCGTTGCAGCAGTCGCCTCTCCGTGTGACCCTCTCTCACGCACGCACATACACGGCACGGCCGACACAAAATAACGGCACACAATGGAAGGCGGTAGGCGGGGGAACGGTGGAGAGGGGGGCAATGTGGGATTGGTAGGGAATGTTGGCAGCGCTTTTGAGTTTTGAGTGCTTTATTTCTTGACGCTTGATTGAATCTAAACCGGACGCAGCAGTACGACGCAGCGGCCACAGACAGAGACAGAGACGCAGACAGAGAACACAGACAACAGCGACAGCGACTGACGGCTGATGGTAACGGCGACTGACGACGACAATTCCTGCATACGAATGCTCTTTGCCTTTTTGTTTCACCTTTTCTTCTTTCACATATCACACAGATATGCAAACACTGACACACACAGCACACAGCACACGAGCACAATTTCCGCAACAAAAAACAAGAAGAATATTAACACATTAGCACCACCGTCGAGAGGGGAGATGGAGGGCAACAAAAACAGCGGCAACGGCGACCGCAGCAGCAGAGGTGGAGGACGACGACGACGCGACTGCACTGCTATATATCTGCTGTTGCATTAACACGTTTCTCGGCTCTAACAAGTTTATAAATAAATGTGCATTTAATAAATTCGTTTTGCGGCTTTGCGGCTGCTGCTCTGTTGCCGTTACAATAATTTCGTGTGTGTATATTTGGCTGCGCTTCGAATTTCTGCTGCTCTGCTGCGACACTGCTCTGCTGATTGCGGATGGATGGGAAGTGTTGGTAAATGGCGGCAGCAGTCTGGTCTGGCAGCCCTTCAAGGGTGTGGGTGTTGAGCAACGCAACAAGTTGGTTCAAGTCCGAATATTTTTCAAATTTATTGGAACATTAGTTCTCATGTTTATAATAATAAACATTTGTATGAACATTCATTTAATTATTATATTGGGTATATGTTTGAACCATACATGGCAGCACCCTACTACGTATCCATCTCTATGGAACTCACCTTGCAACCTTCTTAGAGATGGGACACTTGTATCGATAGGCCTAGATCAAATTTCTAAAGGTCCACTACACTTCAATACCGGTGTAATATGAAAAACAAAAACAAAAAACAATATATATTTAATATATTAAATATTGCAGAGTATGAATTTATTGTTTCTCTGCTGCTGCTTTGGCACCAATTCCATAACAATTCCATACTAGCGAATATATATCTGCCACTCTCCTTGCACGATTTCCCCCGTAAGGTTCTTATTGCTGGTCACACTGTCTTCAATTGAAGTGTAGTGAAATGCGATAATACTCACCGAGTTGCCATGTAGCAAAATCAATTCAATTCAATTTGTTGAAAACTTCGACCAATTTTGCAATAAATGTGATTAATTCTAAAAAAGCGAACTATTAAGCGGAAAGAGTGCTTGCATTAATGGCTTTTATAGCTATACGTTAATTACATGCTGCCTGGCAAAGTACATTCGCAAAAATACCAGCCGACGGGACCACAGGGCGAAGCATATCGCTCTCATCTCTATTTAAAATTCCAAAAATGAAATTGCGTGCATTCTAAATGGTAAAAATTCGATTCTATGCAAAAACGGGTTACAAAAACCAGAACTGAATCCCAGAAGGAAACGACAAGACTTTGGGAAAACTTATTGTAATATTGGACCAAATATCAGAAGGAAAAACAATCAAAATAAGGCATGCAGTACACAAACACACACGCACAGCGACACCCACACTGAGGCAGACACCCCCTCATGGGCAAAGCAAAATTTTTTTTGTGAATTTTAAAATTAAAATGCCAAAAATGCAACTACTGTAGGCGCGTTTCAAGAAAATAAATAGTTAAATATTTGATAACGAAACGGTTAATAAAGGTTAGTGTTTCTGTGTTTGCGCGTGTGTGTGTATGTGCTTGCGTTTCGTTGTATTGCAAAACAAAAACACACCCAAACCCCTCCGGCGCCTCCGCCCCCGCCGCAGCAACAGAAGCAGGTTAACCCACCAAAACCTCCGCAGCAGCTTAACCCCTTGAAAACCACAAATACTAAGCTGTGCGACATAACAGCAAGTGCCCGTGTCGTCGGCACATGCAAAATAATGAACTAATTTACATACATACTTGCTATTTTTTTTCGATTTGCATTTGCACTACGGCACTTGTCTCCCGTCTCGCTCGTGCCGCCGTGGGTGCCCCGCCTGTCTGTGTGTGAGTGAGTGAGATGGATGAGTCACTTAACGGCAAACACAGAAGCAACACCGGGAGGAGGATAGAGAGAGGGCTATATAGGCTGTTCGACTATGGGCGGATATGAAATCCGCTTTTCGGATGTATTTTCGACCCATTGTCGCTGCAATATTTATCCGATCGAAATTGTTTCTGGCATACAGGTAGATAATAGGTATGTTTATCATTGCATCCCACGAGTACGGGTATGGAAGTACTCGTGTCATATTGCCGGTTCGACTTTGGCACCTTGCACTCGAAACTTTTGTGGCTTATACCGGTTAGCCCGGTTACCCAAAGAACTAGAACCAGGAGGACTGACCAAGAGTTGGTCGAAACTAATAACATTTTCTTTTGCAACGCGGAGGTGGGAGGAATCGTTTCCGACCCCATAAGGTGTACGTAATCTTGAAATTGTATCCAAACCAATCGGGGCTTGCTTGAAGCTAGTGTCTCCAAATTTTCAATCACTGTCACTATTCTGTTCTGTTCTATTCTGTTTCAGCCACATGGGAACCATGACAAAAGACTACGACTATCTGTTGAAAGTTCTTCTGGTGGGTGACAGCGATGTGGGGAAGCACGAGATACTCTCGAACCTGGAGGATCCTTTCCCCGAGAGTCCCTTCTGCAGCGGAAATGGTGAGTGGACCAGAGAGAGAAATACTCTTGAGTCGGAGCCAATTTGTGACAAAATCACTAAAAATATCATAAATTCGAATCCAACAGATTGCACCTCCCACATCCTCCAAACGGTAGCATACAAGACAACCACAATACTCTTGGAGGGTAAGCGGGTGAAGCTCCAGCTGTGGGACACCTCCGGCCAGGGGCGGTTCTGTACGATCATTCGCTCGTATTCGCGCGGCGCTCAAGGTATTATACTAGTATACGATATAACCAACAAATGGAGCTTCGATGGCATCGATCGTTGGCTCAAAGAGGTCGAAGAGGTGAGTAATGCTTTGGATTTCGAATTTTGCAATGCACGGAACTATGTATAATTCTCCCTTCCCATCCGGCAGCACGCTCCGGGCATACCCAAGGTGTTGGTGGGAAATCGTCTCCATCTGGCGTTCAAGCGGCAGGTGGCCGCAAAACAGGCCGAGACCTATGCCAGTCGCAACAACATGTCCTGCTTCGAAATATCGCCGCTTTGCGACTTCAACATACGCGAATCCTTCTGCGAGCTGGCCCGCATGGCGCTCCATCGCAACGGCATGGAGCACATTTGGCGGAGCAATAAGGGTAAACTTGAGTCTCACTCACTCCATTTTTCTGCTCGCAGTGCGTCCTTTAAACTAAAAACGATAGACAGACAAGCATTGTATACACCTCAGACCGTGCCAATACACGGAATATAATATGTAATCAGTAATCAGTGTGAGGAATTATCCCAGAAAATGTAATCATGGCCATAACGTGTCTTTTGAAAGCGAAAGCCAAAGTCGCAGCAAAGGGATCAGCTATCCTAAATGTTAAAGAAGAGTCACTAAATGAATTATTTATTGAAATGAACTAACGCCCCAATTTTCATTTTTGAAAGTGCGTTTTCTACAAGACAAATTCCATCATCGATCGATGATATGAAGTAGAGCGATTAGGGAATTGAGGAATCTATTGAATTTCATTTTTACAATATCTGCACTGGGACTTTAGGTGGCTTTCTGGCAGTTGTGGCTCTATAGAAAGTGTTCTTAACAGAGCTTTAAACAAGTCATGGCCGGGGTCGGGGCTGGGACCAGGCACAGACAAAGGACCAGCCCACAGCGTCAGTTGACTTGACAGTTGACTTGAAGCGAGCTTTAATGCCAACCCGTTCGCGGTTTGATCAACGTGATTTTTCGATTCCATGATTAATTGAACGAAATTCATTGAACCTGCTGCAAAAGCGGCTCACTCGGACAGAGCATGGGTTTATTCCGAATCTAGATAATCTTCCCATTCGCATTCTCACTTACTGATGCGGCTTGAATGGCTTCAAAAAACCTTTAAAGCGTAGACTCCAAATAGCGACCGGTTTTTAATAAATTTTTGTAATCCAGAACTTAGATCTTTACTTTTTTGATGCTCTTTATAAAGAAGCGAATTGAGTCGTATTGCAACTACGCGATATTATAGCAATGTCAGCAATGATTCGAGTTATTGTGTAATCAAAGAAAATCTTCAAAATATGCTTACATTAGGTATCCAAGTACTGACTGGTTTTGAATGATATTAGCGAAATACCTCAAAGGTTCAAGCTATAAGACTGACGTAATTTAAGAATTGTAGGGGAAGTGGGCTATATTTGTGGGTCTGTCGAGTACATTTATGCTTCGGGACATACGTTTGCAATTGTCTGATAGATGAAGAACGCACTGACGGCCAGAGGTACACGTATCCAAATGATTTGCCGTATATCTAATGATGTTCCTTTCCTACCCACAGTGCTCTCGCTGCAGGAGCTGTGCTGCCGGACGATTGTGCGGAGGACGAGCGTGTACGCGATCGATTCGCTACCCCTGCCGCCCTCGGTGAAGTCCACGCTCAAGTCATACGCTTTGACCACGTCGCAGTGCTACAATTCGCTGACGCAGAGCTCGAAGAGCAAGAACCGCTGCAAGACGCCGACGAGCAGCAGTCGGAACAGCTGTGCGATCGCGTGATCGCTGCCTTGTAGGTCGCTGCTGCAGGCCCACGGCCCACGCGAGCTGCCTACAACATCTGCCCACAACAGCCCCCCTTCCCCATCCGACATTAACTATAATTCAACTATAATTATGTACTCTAGGCTAACACACACCACACATACACCCCACGCACGTGGAATCCTCTCCATAGCTCGATTCACATTATACCTATTATTTTGTTTGTTTCCATCGAGATTGATATACTACCTTTATATTTATTGTCACCAGAAATCATAACAAGGTTTACTTTTTACACAGTAAAATTTAAATTTTAGTTAATTATAATGCTCTATCTCACATCTCAGATACCATATCCCATATCCCCTGTATCTTCCGATCCCTTGCATTATTCTAATGTTGTTAATATTATTATGTTTGTATAATTCTAATATGTAAAGTGCTGACAACTCGAACAACACTACAGCCACCACAACACCCACATCATCAGCAACCACTCACCGAACCGAACCGCGAAATGACAGTGTAAGATCAGAAAGATCACATCATTTGCCGGTTTATCCATCGAATCATACCATATTTTTTTTGAATTTTTTTTGTTCGGTTACTATCGATTTAAACTTATTCTTAGAGATGAATGTATTCGGGAGCGAATCCCGCGGGAGGACACACACTCACACGAAAGGCGAATTGATAAAGATAATTCATAATGAACCAAGAAACAAACACTCTCTCTGTCTCTTTATTTCACTTCCTTTCCTCATGGCCTCATGCACGCAATGCTCTCTGTCTCCTTCTAGTTCCTGTCTGCCATCTCTTTCGTTTTGGAGCTGGGGATCAAAATATGGGAGCGAAAAAATGAAAGTTTGCTGGCATATTTTAGAAAACGTTTTTGTTTAGAAAGTTTTCAAAAATATATTCCGATATAATTCTAGTGAAATTGCTTGCAGTTTCCGCAGTTGTTTTCGCACCTAATGGGGAATGAAAATATAGTATTTCTTATAGAAAATCAATCAGTTGGGAAATGTACTTAAGGAATGGTTAGCTTTTATTTTTAATTTTAGCTGGGATTCTTCTAATTATTCAAATTGGATAGATTGTATATATGTGTTATAGATGTATTACAGATTGAAGAAGGCATTGAAATAGTTCCAAGTTTGTGAAAAAGAACGAAATGTAACGAAGCTTCTTTCTTATGCAAAGTATTATACAATTCCACAATTCGATACAGAAGTGCATTATACAAATACGAACCATAAAAGACTGAATAGAGGGCATAAAAATATTGTATTTTATAAACATTTAGGTTGGGCAATCGAATCAGCCGAACGTTTACAAAACCTCAAGGTGAGAAAACTTTATTCAAAAATATGGTCTCCTCCCTCCACTGAGCAGAGCAGATTAGGGAAATTAGGGAATTATATCCTGTAATTGGGGATGACCCTCTCTCAAGTAAGAACAACTTTGGTAACTTGAAAAATCGACTGCCAAAATGTTGCCATATATGTATGTAGATAAGCCACCTTAAAGTTTTAGGAAAATCGGATAGCTTTAGCTACTCTATGATTTATTTTGAGGTATTTAAGACTTCGATCTGTTGAAACGGGGCCTTTCTTCTACGATTTGTTTCGTTTTCGACATCTGTTTGGGGGTTGTCCCTGTCAGATGTGATTAATAGCCCGAATGCAGAGCCAATTTGGTATTGTAATATTATTTAAATGATTCCATTTGGCTTTTGCTTCGGTCAGATTGGGATCGAATGGGATTTGAGTTTGGGTTTGGGTTCGCTCTTTCGGCCAAACCTATTTGCGGCTTCTTCATCTTCTACACCATCTTTCTCTTCTGTTTCGATTTCTGTTTTTGTTTTGTTTGTTTTACACAACTCCCCCAGTTGGCCAATCAAAAACCACTTAGCAGGCAAAGTGATTCAAAAAACGGTGATAGGGGGGAGGAGAGCCGCTGACTTGAATGCGAAATTTAAAGCAAAATTATTGCAAACATATTTGCATAGATATTGATTTAGTTTTTTATTGGTATGCATTATTTCTTTAATTTTTGGTAAAATACAAAATAAATTTAGATATGAAAAAAAAGTGGCAGCATTGCGTACGCCATTGAATTCGATTCGGGAGTTGGTCTTCTCTCCAGAGATATCCTTTAGGCATATGCGGAAGTAGAAGGGGGATCGCAGAAGATCATTCTGAGCTTCTAATTGAATATTTGGTGTAATTCTTGAAGGTATTTTCGGTGGCATGCAACTCGAACCAGACCAAAACAAAGATCAATAATTTAGAATTTTTTAAGAGAGATTGGGTGCGGCTTTTTGTTTCTTTTTTTGTGTATCTTTTGGGGGTAAAGAGTTTAGACGAATGGTTAAAAGGATCTGGAAATTATTGGTATGGCCTAGAAGAGCTAAGAAGGTCAGCGATGTCGTTTGGTTTGGGAAATTCAACTTAAATATGCGTCCGGTCTTAAGAATTCCTTTGTTTCAAGCAACTTTTGTACAGTCTTATCGGTAGATTCCCTATAAAGAGTAGTATTTGGAGTAGTATTCCTCTCGATAAGCTTGAGATCAAGATGCCATTCAGATGGATGTCCTGAAGGAATAATTTCGTGGCTTCTACTTCTGACCTCTACCTTCCATGAGACGCCCTCGTCGTCGTTTCGGGATTGAGAAAGTCTTGGCTGGGGCCAAACCTCGCCTGACCCGCACTGACCTTTCCTACTCGTTGGCGGTCCGAAACTGCAATACCTGGCGGGGGCCGGGCAGCAGCATCATTAGGTCGGTCTAAGCCCCGAGCCCGAGCCCAAGCCCCGATGCCAAGTCGATTGGATTCGGTAATGCCTGGCGGATCAATAAAAATATTCGTTGGTTTTGGCCTAATTATGGAAATGCGCTTGCCTTTTGGATTGAACTAATTTGCATTTTCCACTGGTTACTGGTTACTGGTTTGTTGTCGCAACTTCTTCTAGTCCGTATGCTCCATATGCTCCGGAGGAGCCCGAAGAGAACGGAGGCAGGTGTGGGGGATGCCCATGACGATGACGAAAGCAAGACGAAAGCCACTGAACGCTGCAGGCGAAAGCCGGAGACGAAGACGAAGATGAAGATGGAGCATCGGAGATCGGGTGATCGTCTCGTAACCATCTGCTCTGCCAGCCCTTCGATCTTTTGCGGTCACCGAGCGATCGGGCGGAGATCTGTATAAAAGCCACCGACTGCAGGGAGTTGGTCATCAGTTAACTCAACGCTTTCTTCGGCTTCGTGAAGTTCCACAGTTTTCGTCCCCCCAAGCAAGAAACTTCCAGCAATGAAGGTGAGTCCCCCAGTCAATGCTCAGCATCCCAGGAGTGATCTCAACATGTTCATCCTCCCCTCTCCCACACGCAGATCTTCGTGTGTCTCCTGGCTGCTTTGGTCGCCACCAGCTCGGCTGGCTTCATCGGAGGCGGCTCCGGCGGTGGCGGCGGCGGCGGTGGTGGAGGCTACAGCTATGGCGTTGGCGGAGGTGGTGGCGGTGGTGGCCATCAGGAGGTGAAGACCATCAAGGTCATCCACCAGGAGAGCGGCGGACACGGCGGCGGCTACTCCGGCGGACATGGCGGTGGCTACTCCGGCGGACATGGCGGTGGCTACTCCGGTGGACACCAGGAAGTGAAGACCATTAAGGTCATCCACCAGGAAAGCGGCGGACACGGCGGCTTCTCCGGCGGACATGGCGGCGGCTTTTCCGGCGGACACGGCGGTGGTTACTCCGGCGGACACCAGGAGGTTAAGACCGTCAAGGTCATCCACGAGGAGGGTCACGCCCTGGGCGGCGGTGGCGGTTATGCCGGCGGACACGACCACGGATATGGCGGACACGGTCACGGACACGAAGAGGTCAAGACCATCAAGGTTATCCACCAGGAGGGCGGCGCCCATGGACATGGCGGTGGCTACTCCGGCGGACACGGCGGTGGTTACTCCGGCGGACACCAGGAGGTCAAGACTGTTAAGGTCATCCACCAGGAAAGCGGCGGACACGGCGGTTTCTCCGGCGGACATGGTGGCAGTTATTCCGGCGGACACGGTGGTGGTTACTCCGGCGGACACCAGGAGGTCAAGACTGTGAAGGTCATTCATGAGGAGGGTCATGCTCTGGGCGGCGGCGGTGGCTATTCCGGCGGACACGACCACGGATACGGCGGACATGGACACGGACACGAGGAGGTGAAGACCATTAAGGTTATCCACGAAGAGGGCGGTCACAGCCACGATCACGGCCACGATCATGGCCACTCCCACGGCGGCTTCGCCGGCGGTCACGAGGAGATCAAGACCATCCAGCTGATCCACGAAGAGGGACACTCGCACGGACATGGTGCTGCTCCTCTGAGCAACGAGTACCTGCCCCCTGTGCTCTCGGCTCCTCAGCCCGGCTACCTGCCCCCATCCGGTGGCTGGAAATAAATCTCTCCCCCGGGCTACCGTTCTGTGATTCGGCCTGTGTCATAGCCCCCGAACTGATCCCGAACTAATCCCGAAGTCCCCCATCCCCCTCCACCTCCCTTGTTAAGTAGTTTTAGACATTTTTTCTTCCCATTTGTTATTTTTTTTTGTTTGTTCTACGAATATCCATTGTACCTCTCACTCTAGTTGTAAATCGTTCCCAAGAGGAGAAAATAAATCATCTGTAAATTATAATGATTCCGATTTTCGTATCCATTTGGGTTGGGAGTTCCCAAATTAAAGATAGGGATAAAGCCAATGATTGAAGTACTCACATGGTTTGCATTTCTCCCAAAGAGAGAAAAAAGAAAGCAATATTTTACGCACCAACAAGTGAATTTATATGTGCTATTTTGGATTTTTTCATTCGAGTACGAGCCAAATATTGAATATTCCGCTCATCCGAAAGTGCTGATTGTTGCTATGGACAAAGAATGTCCCCATTGTCATGAGCTCGAATTCGAAAAAGGCTTCCGCATCAGGGAAATTGCAACTACCAGAAATTGAGACACCACCATAACCATTGAGCCATCGGTGCGGATCCAGATTCAATTATATTCCTGAAGTCCATGAGCACATTCAACTGACATCGTTCGGAGCTACAGAAATAGTTCACAATACTGAGGCAAATGACAAAAGGTCATTGAGGTGCGGGGAAGACCACTTATCTACCTGTATATTATGCAAATTTGGTTAGGGATAGGCACAGAAAAAGGCTCGGGACTCATCGATTTTCCGGGTAATGGCTCGTTATACCAGGATGTTATACGATTTTCTGGAATGTGGAAACTTTAATATAATGGCATGAGAGTTCCTTGATAAATATGTACGTGTGAAACGATTTTCGGCTGGACCATCACGGGTCCCATTTCCAACACTGGCGCAAAGGTCATATCGTCTTTCACCACTCGAATTTCACTCAGTCAAGAAGTGAGATTAGAGAAACCCTCACGAAATTTTGGGAGGTGGAGGATATCCCAGTTAAACTGGTTAAAGAGTCCGACTCAGCTTGTGAGAAATTGTTTCAGCAGACAACCAGCAGGAATGAGAGTGGTAAATACGTTCTCACCCTCCCTTTTAAGAATCCTGAATCCATTGACCTGGGTCATTCAAGATCTATCGCACTGGCTCAGCTCCTCCGTAATGAGAATCGTTTGAATAAGAACGCATCATTGAAAGAGCAGTACGATAAGGTCCTTCGGGAGTATTCGGACCTTGGTCATATGAGACCAGTCCCCTCTACAAACGGCCCAGGCAATTTCCATCTCCCGCCTCATGCTGTCTATAAGCCAGAGAGCACCACCACAAAGCTTCGCGTTGTGTTTAACGCCTCCAGTCCGTCTTCAAACGGCAAAAGCCTCAACGACGTCCTACATCCGGGACCCGTTCTCCAATCGGATCTGACCACGCAGATCCTAAAGTGGCGCGTATTCCAATACGTGTTTAATGCCGACATCGATAAGATGTATCGGCAGATTCTAGTGACGCCCCAACACACTCCTTATCAGCGGATCCTCTTCCGTGGTCCTAACGGGGATGTGCGAGACTATGAGCTCAGCGCCATTCGGGTCCTACGTCAGCTCGCACAAGAAATGCGGTCGAGCGCGAGCGAAATCCTGGCCAATTATATGTACGTGGATAACGTACTAGCTGGTGCACACACCCAGCCGCAGGCATGCGCCGCCGTCACAGAGCCGCGAGAAGCGCTCGACTCTGCGGGTTTTCCTCTCCGAAAATGGACCGCCAGCCAGAAGGGCGTCCGCGTGATAGACCTCCTCACGGTTCGCGGCCTTATCAAGAGACCAATTGCGAAGGTTGTCCTCCTGCCTATGGACTCAGAGTTCCAATCCACTTACGCCAGCGTAGGCGCTGACCCATAAAAAAAAACAAAACCTGTCTTCCATTCCTTAGGCTTAACTCCACTAGTTCCGAAAGACTCGTTTATAGCTCCACTAATCCATCTCTCCATCTCCGCAGCTCCACAATCACGATGGCACCCCGTCAGGTTCAACGGTCTCGCAGCCAGGACCAAGCCGATGATCGCAGACGTACCCGAGGTACCACATCCAACCGATGCCGAGTCTGCCGAGGCGTCCATCTTCTGCGGAAGTGCGGGCGGTTCCTGCGGCTGAGCGCTGAAAAGCGGTTGCGGGCAGCGCCCACGAGCACTCCGGACGTGATTGTCGCAGCGGGGACCGCTGCAAGTACTGCCAAAAGAACCACCACACCCTGCTCCATACGCCGAACCACGACCGTCGTCGGTCCGCATCAGCCGCACCGCCCGCACCAGCTGCTTCCCGAGCTCCACATCCGACCACGTCATCCGCGTCCTCCAGCCGACCTCCAACTCTGGCCACACTGCTGCAACATCGCACTCCGCCGGTTCTCCCTACGGTCACTGTCAAAATCGACAACGGCACGACGGTCTATGAGACCAGGGCGCTGATCGACCCCTGTCGGCCCGTGTCAGTGATCAACGCGTCGCTGGCAAAGGCCTTCCACCTCCCAACCATCATGATTGGCGAGGAAGAGGCCTGCGCTGCAGTGATCCGGTCGCCCCTGTCCACAGACTTCAAGTTGGAGGTCGTGCTAGCGGTGGATCCGAAGCTGCACCTACGCACTCCTGCGGCAGCCATTGATGGGAAATTACGGGAGCGCTTCTAGCACCTCACCCTGGCGGATAACCGGTTTGACCATCCAGCCATTGTCGCGCTCATCCTGGGAGCGGACGTTTACGGGGATGTGATCCGCGAAGGAGTGCTGCCGAGCTTATTATCTATTTAGAGGAATCATCACACCGATCCTTAACATATTAACGGGCACATCTGTACCTTAAGAAAACGATGTATGTATGCAGTATGCACTATTCATTCGTATCTATCTGTGGAGTCTGTGAAATCTGTGGAACAAGTGGCCACCAAATCAGAAAGTTCTCCGTACGCGAAATGAATGTGAATGTTCTTCATTCACGGCTCAGTTTCGATTCCCCTTTCATTCGATTTCCTTCAAATGCTTTGCACTTTCGACTCGATTCGATTCGATTCAGTTTCAGTTTCACTTTCAGCTCTATCAATCGACCAAAATTATCATAATCAAAGCCAACTTAGCGGTAGCTCAACGACCCGTTCATGGATTGGTTTATCGCTCTGAAATGTGTATATTTTCTATCTTACAGTTTATTGTTGCTGCGTGTTGTATCTGTGTGTGTGTATACTCGTACGAGTGTGTTTGTGTGTGTGTTAGTGTTTGGGTGATTCAGTGTGCTATATCTATAAATGGAATAAATAAATATGGGTAAGCATTCGGCTCGCTTCAGCTGGGGCTCGATCTCGATCCGCTCCTCACTTGTGGGGCCAGTCGTAGCGTCGTCGCTTGGCCGTGTCCTGCTCGATTCGGTTCCCACTGCTGCCGCTGCCTCGCAGATACTGGTGCAAGGGCAGGGGTCGGGGCGAGGATGAGGTGACCCCCAGGGGCAGGCTGGCTGTCGTTGGCCGCCACCTGGATGGCAGCCAGGGCGAGTCGTACGGGGATGGATCCTCCAGCGGGGGGTTGCCCGGCATGATTGCTTGATGACTGCTTGGGAGGTTGCCCTGGGCGCTGACCTGCTGCTGCTCGTTGTGGACTCTCAGATTGAGCAGCAGCTCGCCATCGTCGTCGATGAGATTGTACATCTGGGTGCCGGGATGCTGGGTCTTGCCGCCCCTAGGATGAGCCCGTTCCAGGCGCACCTGCTGCGGCTTCTTGGGCTTGGGTTGGGGCTTGCTTTTGGGCCTGTGGCCGATGAAGCGCGAGGCGCGATCGGTGGCCTGCAGCTGCCGCAGGATACCCAGCGGCAGCAGGAGATCCGATTCGAAGGGCATGAAGCCGCTGGCCCGCACCTTGATGATGTTCCTCAGCAGCGGCTGCTGCGGGGGGCCATAGCCGTAGCCCCTGACCAGACCCAAAAGACCGACGAGGCTCAATGCGCTAACACTTAGCATTTTTGAACAGTTGCGATTGCGAGCAGAAGATCCCTTGTCTGTCTATTATGGATCATGTTCTGCAATCCCTGAATTGATTGCCAACTAATTTGTTCACTCACAAAAGTCACAGCACAACAGCACAACAAAAAACCAAGAAACACTGATATTGAAGCGGGGATCAGGGCAGGGATTGTATGGCGGAGAGCCAGTGGAGCTCGTTCTAGGCCCGTGTTGCACCAACTGACCAGCGACCCGCCGACTGACGCGGCAGCCAGGCCGAGCTGAGCTGAGCTGAGCAGAGCAGAGACGAGCCGAGTCGGATTGAGTGGAGCTGGAGCACTGAGCACTGCGCTCATAAAAACGAATTAATTAGAGAAAATACCGTTTGTCGCAGCCGCATCCGCACTGTGGGGCCAAAGCAGCTAACAATTCCATGGCAACAGATCTACCAGAGAAAAAAATCATTTGGATAAAGTTGAAGAGGATGGTGGACTCTACCATTGGGTGGAAAGCCCATTAACAAGCTCTGGTTTCCTTTTCAGACAGAGTCCAACAGGGCGTATGGTTATATTCGTGCCAGGTATTTGATATCTTATATTTTATGTTCACTACTCTTATAAGTAGAGGATTTTCTGTCCCATACTGTCGTACATCTTTCAAGCTATAGCCCACTTTCGACCCACTGTGCATGAACGTGGCCAACACTCTGAATTGAAAATAAAAACATAACTGGCCCGCGAGCTATGGCGTTTATTGTTTGGGGGCTTGTTGTTTGACAGCCGACAGCAGAGCAGCCAGAGCAGAGCAGAGCAGAGCAGAGACTCTTTCCTCTACTATTTCCTCTAGTATTACTCGCATTTCTATGAGCAACACAACAAATGGACAACAAGAATTATTAAAATGTCGCACTCGTATGTGTTGGCTTATAACTGATTTATGCCAGAGTTAACAAGAATAATTCTTTGCTGCTGCTGCCTTCTGCCTGCCATCAAACTGGTTCACAAGCCATTAAAGTGCCCATTAAAACCCGACCCATCCACTCTCGCTGCGCCCTGGAATGGTGGCCTAAACACAAAGACCGAAACACACACACACACAGACACACACACACACGCACACACATCTATGCGGCTCATTAGCATTGAAACAAAGACTGATGTTCGACACACCGTATGCCCGGTAAAAAGTAAAATCTCTATGCAAATTAGCGCCGCGGCGGAAAAGCGGGAGTGAAGCGGTTCAATTTTCACTGGAACCAGGTTCTGCCAGTTGACAGTTCATTCCAATCCATGGTCCACTGGTCCACTGGGGCTTTCCACTCTCACTGCTTCGCATCTGCAGTATTGGGCTTGTGTAGGGTGTGGTGCGGTTCGGGACTGTATGGCGACAGTGGAGGCATTTACTACCTAGACACTCGTTTGTTCTTAGATACTCTCAAAGTAATCGATAATCTCTTCGATCAAGTAATACACTGAAAAACTCCATTGATTAGGGATCGATACCGCGTCTTTGATTACTTACAATATCATTCAATACCACACTGACTCCGGATATTCTACTCGCACTTTAAGAATGCGTTCATTACCGCACAGTATGATTGAGACTTCCAACTGTCTTATGTGTACGAAACGCACTGTACCGAAACACCTCGCCTCGCTAACGGTAGCTCGCCCAGATCACAATCGCATTTGATTGAGGCATTGTTCGTTATTTGTGCGGTTTTTGTTTTTCATTTTATTTTTATTTTTATTTGTATTTCTCATAGACGTAGAGCTTTTTGGCGTATCACTAAAATTAAGAACAAATAAAAAGTTGCCAAAAAAAAAAACTTGTCCATATATAGTATATGTATGTAGATAGCGTGCATTTGTGAACGTGTATGTGTTGCATGTATATGATAGAGAGAAGGATATCTGTACAATTAGAGTAGAGTTTATAGACTTAGATATACATAGGTGTATGGCTAGGTGTATTGACTAGAATTATACTCGAGAGAGCCATACATACATACATATGTATGGTGCGCTCTCGCATTCGGACTAACCTAACAATTAGACCCTCTTCAAAACTATCCTCGATCGTCGAGTTCCCCCATCTTCGTGGCGCGGCTCTCCTCCCCATCGATGTGGATGGTTTCAATATGGTTCCATAATGAATATTTACATATATAAATACTGTTGCTCTAAAGAATTAGTTAAGATATTGATTTAGCTTTAGATTTAGGTGTAGGTGTAGGTGTAGTTGGTTTCAGGATGGGCTTAGACCTAGTCTAATGTGATGTGGGGATTCGTGTAGGTGAAGCCATGGAACTGCTTCTGATCCATGGAGGCCAGTATCTCCTTGTCGATGGGTGTGAGCCGAACCCGTTCCCTGGTGAACACCCGATCGAAGTATTGCGTATCCAGGGGATGCTTCTGCAGGGACAAGAAAGATGTTATCAAAGATACAGGTGCATTCATTTATTCATTCACTTAGGGGGGATCACTTACCACTTGGGGCTGGAAGGGAGGCTCGATTTGCCGCTTCTCGAGCAGGTTCCAGTCGATGGGCCTAAAGAATATATGATCGGCTATATCACCAGCTGGACTGTACTGTGAACCAATCCTTTTCGCATAGTCCTTCTCCAGCAGCTGCGAAAAGACCGAGAAAATTAGATTGGATCGAAGATCGATGGAAATACGCATATAATTTACCCCCTTGAGTATTCCCGTGGCCTCGGCGGATATGTAGACGGGGAACCATGGAATTTCATTGCATATGGACCAGAAGAGCTCGTCCTCGTCGCAGCCACTGAATGGCGATTGGCCGATCAGCATTTCATAGAGCAGCACACCAAACGACCACCAATCCACATTCTGATTGTACTTTTCACCCTGTACGCAAATCGAATTGGAGGATAAATATAAAATAATCGTATCTAAAAAAAACTATTGGGTATGTGTGATATTTAACCTTAATGATTTCGGGCGCCATATAATCTGGTGTGCCACAAAAACTGTCGGCCGTCTTGTCCAAGTAGATCTGCAGTTTACACATGCCGAAATCGGCAATGCGTACATGCCCCTCGTAGTCCAGCAGAACGTTATCCAATTTGAGATCCCTGAATCAGAAATATGAGATAATCGCATGGTCAATATACGATATGTGATGCTAACCTGTAGATAATGCCCTTTTTGTGAAGGAATTTGAGGCCAGAGATTATTTCAGCGCCATAGAATCGGGCTCGCTCCTCGGAAAAGCGTCCACTCTCCTGTATATGGAACATGAGATCACCGCCATTCAGATACTCCATCACAAAGAACAAATGGCTCTGAAAAAGCATGAGATCGGATCGGATTAGTAGCTGCAGTATTTGTATCATTAGATGAGAGATACAGATAAAGATAAAGAGCGATTGTGCGCACTGGCCCACAATAGAATGTATCCTCAAAGTCATAAATAATTAAAATACCTTCTAATCGGTGTCAATGCAAGAGACGCCGATGCAAGACGCAAGACGCAAAATGCAGAAGCAGAAGCAGAACCAAATGCAGATGCAGAAGAGAAACAGAAACTTATTGAACGCACAGCTGGGACGGACAGGCACCCTGATCTACATGGTGAGCTGACTGACTCTGTCATGTCCGACCGACGTCGTGTGCCCCAATCGATGGTCACACCCAGAGGCAGTAATTATAGAACGTTTTACCTTTTCTTTGGCTAATTATAGCCGGTACAACCACTCGAACAATTGGTATATCTATTTATCGGTTATGTGTTTACCTATGAGCGCTCTGGGTGACGGTGACCCCGACGGGGGCGTATCTCCGACCGAATGGTCCAAAAAACAGGTCATCCCCAAACGGATGCTTAGTAGAATACTGACAAACCAAATAACTTGGGTAAGTAACTAAATCGTATAGCTTTTCCAAGGATAACTGCCAACTGGTGACCCCGATCGCGTTGAACTTTTCAAAGGAGCAGAGCAGACGCCTAAGAAAAGGGATTCTCTGGATCCAAAACCCCAATCTGTTTTAATAGCTTGTAATTAGAAAAAACATCTATCGCTGCAAATACTCATAATGTATCCCTGACCGCAACCCAGACCTCCCTTTAAACAAATATTCATACGCAAAGGAAATTCTTTTTTTTCGTAACTCTCCAATATGATTTGGCGCCGGAAGCGATTGAATCAAATCGAGGATCTTACCTCCGTTTGAAAGGTGCAAAACAGGTGGCACAGATACGGATGCTTGGTGCCCAGGGCCAAGACTTTGCGTTCGATCAGCGTCGAGTCCACATCGTCATCCTCCAGGACGACATCCTTTTTCAGACACTTGACGGCATAGTAGTATGTGGTATCGCGCAGCTCAGCCAGTAGAACCTATATATCCCAATCAATGGAAAATAGACGCATGTTCAGAACAAACCAAGTACATATGGATATTTTATAGTGCGTTGCTTACCTTGCCGAAACTTCCCTTGCCGAGGACGGCGAGAAAGTGGAAATCATCTACCGAATAATTCTTAAATCTAGGTATTACTGTTGCTGGCGCAGTGAAACGTCCGGATTTTTGGAATTGTGAATATGTATATGATGTTTCTGTGCGATAATAGCGGATATAGCAAAGAGTAGAGAACAGCATCAAAGTAAAAGTAAATGTAAAAGTAAAAGTTAGTTAAAATCACTTGAAGATACAAATTAGTACAGAAGTTGTAGATTATGTAGTGCTTGGGGGTTTTCTCTGATGGTCACTTGAGTGGAACTTATCTAGCTTTCGATTGTATCGGTTATGGGGCAAATGAATATACTAAAAGGATCACCATACCATCGTGTTCATCGCTGGCCTCGATCTTATAGGCTGGATTCAGGCTGGGCGGCGTGCTGGGCGAGTCACGGGCTTCACGGGCGCCTAGTTTATCGAGAATTCAAAGTTTTGATCTTTTGTTTTTTGTGGTTAACATTGATTGATTGATTTTGCCCACCGATTCGGGGGGAATGTGTGAATTCAAAAATTTCATTCAGTAGGATTTGAATCCGTTCCTTTTTTGTTTCTGTCTTTTTCCATTCCCCCTTCAAACATTCTACTCATTCTAAAAACACGCCTCTACCCTCGCTTTTATACTACTTTTCTAATGGTTCTGTGGTTCTAGTGGTTTCCTTTTCTTCCGCATAATTAATTCCCTTTTGTCTTTTCTCTTTGGATCTATAAATTTCTTTTCAGTGTCATTCCAAAATGGAATAAAAGGAGTGTAGTCTAATTTTAAAGATTTATGGAAACCCTTAGTCATGTTTTTAAATGACGTTCCCCTATTGAATGAGATTAATTTCACACATTCCCCCAGCCCGACTCTGTTCGGAAAAAATCAATGCCAGAAAAAGGTTAACCACAAAATTTATTAATTTTATTTTTTGGTTATTCGATGTCCTTCAGGGTTCTGTGCTTTGCTGAGGTGATTTTACCGTCGTTTACCTCGCTTCACGTAGGTGAGCGCCTCGACGATGAGTTTCTGATTGACGCCGCATAAATTGGCCGTGAGCCGTTCGCATTTCTTGTGGCAATTCACGTCACATTCTGTTTTGCGTGCGTTTCGGATTCAGATTCGGATCGAGTTGGATATTCGCATCGTATCGCATCGTATAGTATTGGGTCCGTGGAGAGAGTGTTGGGGAATTAATTGCATACAAATGGTTATTAAATTGTTGATTTGGGGGGCAAGTGGAGAGGTTTACTCAATGCGATTTATTGGCTGCACGCTTTCTTGGCTCGAGAAATGCTTTCAGACGTAGTACTCCTCCTCATGGAGGTGATCCAACGGGTATTCCCCATTCCCCGTTGCTGGTTTTTGAGGTTGTGGGTGGATTGGGAAATTTCTTTGATTTTTTCACACTGATTAGGGGTTTGCACATTGCACACTCTGCGTATACGTGGTATTTGTATGCGGCATCTAGCAAACAGCACGTATACGCAGTGTGCAAAGGGGATTCAATTTGAACGAGTTTTTTTATTTATATAATCTACAATTTAATTGTCTATTTAGCTCATAACTGTATTGAGCCTATAGTTAAGTCAGCAGATCGGAGAGATTTGTATACTATATACAAAAGCACATCCACATTTGTATATATGTACATATATGATTGTATATCGTTCTAGAGAGCGCTTTCATTCGCTAAACAGCAAAGGCAGAGGAAGAGACAAAGGCAGACAGAGGCAGAGGCAGAGGCGGAGGCGGAGACAGACACAACGATGACCTAAACAATTTGTTTTCGTTTGTTGTTTTTCGGCTAAAAGTAAAATGCCAACTTGTCGATTCTTTCTACCTCCCGTTCTCTGGGATCTTCTGGCATCCGATCTCTGGCAAATTCTCGCACAAACATCAAGGAAACGAAGCAACGCAAGCACGGAACAGAACAGAACAGTAATCAAAGGCAAGAATTTCTCTGCAAAAACTTACATAAAACGAGAATCGAACGAAACATATAGGAAGTTGATTGGATAAGCCCGAATATCGTTCAATCGTAAATGAATTGCCTCAGATTAACAAAATTTATGGCTGATTTGATAATATTTTCGTTTCAATGAGGAAGTCTGAGAAACTATTCCCTATTCAACGATGCCGCAAGATTGCAGATGCAATACAGATGAATTCAAAGGCCCAACGAATCCAAATTGAATCTAACAAATTGCAAAACTTTGGGGAAACCTAGCAAATCTATAGAAAATTTAAAAAAAGGCGTACACAAATATTTAATAAATCGCAAAAACAGCAAAGGGAAGGTCTTCATTTTAGAATACCCGAAACTGAACAATAATAGTAGCTACATAAATAAGGAAAACCATTCGTAAATGCTGTAGAGCATAGGAATTACTATGAAATTGAATGACAAAGAATTTCTCGTAACGACAACGAAATACCCGCAAAACAAGAAACAGGAATTTCTGTAGATGAACTTAAAATGCTTAAAGCATTACATTACAGAAAAAGTCGTAAAACATACCACGATATAAAATCCGCCAAAAAATACAGACTTCTATAACTGCTAAAACAGTAATTTTTCCGATTCAAAATACACTTTAAAATACTAGACCTTTCCTTCAACATATCAGAAAATATATAGTAGAAACCAATTCATAATTTCCAAAACAATAGACTGGAAACGTATACATTTTCCCTCGTTCTTTTCATTCAAATATTGCACAGCTGATCCAAAAACCAATAAAATACTACAGAAAAACTTAAACAAACAAAAAAACCAAACATGAAATTTGTACATTTTTTTTTTGGGCCCTCTTCCGGCTATGGGTTTACTGAACGTTTTCCCTTTGTGGCATTTATTTTCCTGGAAACTCTGCGATCTGCCACTAACCGGGAGTACTCCGCCGATCAGAGCATTCAGACAATTGTTTTACAGATCACATAATGCTGAAATGCCGCATTCAGATCCGTATACTACACTCTATATATATAATGGCTTGTTTATATGTTTTTGCTGTATTCCTTCTTCTGCGGCATAGTCCGCATGCCTGAGGTCTCTATCTACATACGAGTCTACGGTATCTATATCGTTTGTCTATACGTTTTCCGATGTGTGCGCGAGAGTACGAATATTTTGAAAATGAAAGCAAATTTCTGGCATTTTCAATACTTGTACGCCCTGACCCGAAGACGACACGTGCCGCACTCAAGTGACCATCAGGGGCGGGGGCGAAGTCTGGGAGAAGTCTTTTCTGTCTGGGATCTGGTCGGATCGTCCAGGGAGCCCCCAAAAAGGGGGGTGGGGGCTGGGAATACCAAGAATCCTTACCTAGCATTTTCTTGGGACTGGAGGGTGCTGTGCCGCCCTCGAAGCCGGAATCATTGCTGCACGTGCTCATCCGTATGATCGATGGCGAGCTGGACGTCGAAGTGGATGCCGCACCCACGCTCAGAGTCGCCGCTGAGGTGACTGTACTGCTGCTGCCCCCAGCAGTGGCAGCCGGCGTCGCTCCATCGGCCTCGTCCGTTCTCCTCTTGCTGGTGGCCGCTGCCTCGGACTCCACGGAGCTGGCGCTGCTGCTGGAGGAGCTGCACTCCTCGCTCTCGTCATCACTGTCTTCGTCCAGGGAGCCGGCGGTGGCCTCGCTGCCCTCCTCGCTGCTCTCGTCGTCTGTGTTCTCGTCGGAATAGACGATCTTCTCGCGCTTCCACAGAGGCCGTGGCGTGGCCACCAGCGGATACCGGGGCGCCTCCTCTTTCACGTAGCACTTGTTGGTCGTATCGATTTTGACCTTCTTGTGCGGATCGAAACGGGGCGGCGCTGCAGCGGCCCCTTTCGCCTTCTGCTTCTTCTTCTCCTTGCGCTGCTTCTTCTTCATGCTGGCGCTCAGATTCGCACAACCGGCCGCGCTGGAGTAATCGTCCGAACTGTCGTCGTCGCTATTCTCCGCAGACGATGGTATATAGTCCTCGAGCTCGGCATCAACGTCTCGCAGACACTGTGCCAAATTCGATACTGTTGCAAACTTTGATAAATTATTGCCGACGCCTTCGCCGCAGCTGTTGGCGTTGCCGTCGCCGCTTCGGTCATCGCCGATGTTGGTCTCGATGCCGATGCCGATCTCGATCCCGATCCCAGCGACTGCGGCTGCAACATCAACACTGGCAACAGATTGCTCTATTGTTATCGCTGCTGCTGTTGCTGCAGTGCCAGCGGCAGCGGCAGCAGGAGCAATTGTTGTAGGCGTTGGCGTTGTCGTTGATGCGACTGCCGCCGGCGATGACGCATTTGTGGCCACCAATTTCGCTTGTGGTTGTTGTTGTTGTTGTTGTTGTTGTTGCTGCTGCTGTTGCTGCTTTCCTGGCGATGTTTTGGCCGCCTTTGTGGGGGCCAGCGTTATAAATTGATCGGCATTGATTGGGGTCACATTGCTCTCAGCTGTTGATGTTGCTGTTGCTGCTGTTGCTGCTGCTGCTGCTGCTGCTGCAGCTGCTGCTGTGGATGTTGCTGATGCTGCTGCAGTTGCAGTTGCAGTGGATGCTGCAGCTGCAGTAGCTGGTGTGGCTGCCTTCTTTTTTACCGCATTGTTTGTTTTGCCGGCACTTTTTGGCTTTGTTGTTTTCGGTGATGGGACCTTTGACTTGCCCGTTGGCTCAACGATTTCCGTCAATTTCGGTTTGATTTCCGCTGTCTGCTTCAATATTGTTGTTGCGGCAGCTCCTTCTGCTGGTTGTTGCAGATGCTGCTGCTGCTGTTCCTTGTGCGTTGTTTTATTTAATTTTGTGGCTGCCACTGCCCCTGCCACTGCCCCTGCCACTGCCCCTGCCACTGCCCCTGCCCCTGCCACTGGCACTGCGACGGCGGCGGCTGCGGCTGTTGTTGCCTGTTGTTGTTCAGGTGACTTGGCCGATTGCCCGCTATTTATTTTTGGCCCTCCCGTCGCTGTTGCTGCTGCTGTTGTTGCTGTTGTTGCCGTTGCAGATTTTGCCACAGCATTTGTCGTTGTCATGACAACTGGGATGCCCGTCTGTGCAGCGTTGCCAGATGCCAGCACCTTTGCCTTTGGCGATGTAGGTTTTCCTGTTGCTTTCGTTGTTGTTGTTGTTGTAGTTGTTGTTGGTGCTGGTGATGTTGGGGCTGGTGTTGGCGATTCTGGTGTTGTTGGAGTCTTGGCTATTGCCTCAGCTGTTGATGGTGTCTTGGTTGTTGCTGTTTTTGGTGATTTCATCTTTGATGCTGTCGCTGTTGGTGAATTCTTGGGTGAAAGCGTTGGTGAAGCCTTTGTAGTTCTTGTCGTTAGTTTTTTGTCTTCCGTTGGTGTTTTTGTAATTTTTGGTGAATCTGTGGTTGGTGTTGTTGATATTTTTGTTGGTGAATCTTTAGTTGGTGAATCTATTGTTGATTTCTGTATTGGTGTATCTGCTTTTGGTGTAGTGGTTAGTTTTGCTTTGGCTGAATCTATCGTTGTTGTAACATTTGCGGACATTTTCGTTGGTAAATCTTTAGTTGGTGTAGCTGTTGGTGTGGCCACTGGTGAATCTCTTGCTTTTGCTACGATTGTCAATTTGGGTAGAACTGTTGTAGGCGAATCTTTTGCCAATGTTGTTGTTACTTTGATTAGATCTGTTGTTGTAGTAGTTGTTGTTGTCTTTGGTGAAGTCTTTTTAGTTTCTACACTTGATCCTCTTTCTCCTCCTGTTGAATCCTTTGCTGCTGCAACTTTTGGTGGGCTTTTTGCTTTTCCCAGAGGGGTTTTAACTCCGGCTATTTGTGATGTCATTGCTGTAGTCTTTGGTGATGTTGGTGTAGTCGTCTTGGCAGCTGTTGTTGAAGCTGTTTTCTCTCCTGTTGTCTTGAGCTCAATGAGAAGCTCTGATTTGAGCTTAGGTGTCGTTGGTGTAGTTCTTGACTGTAGCTGCTCTTCCACTTCGCAACTCTCCTCCTGGACCTTCTCCTGTCGCTCTGTTATCGCCTTCTTGCGATTGGTCATGTAGAGCGTCTCGCGTGATCCGATCTGCGACCAGAAATCATCACCGCTCTCCGACTTCTGGATGGCCTTCCGAATGGGCTTAGGGGTGGCCACACCTTCTACCTTGGTCTCCGGCGGTTGTGCCTGCTGAATTGCCGCCTCATCGAAGGTGAAGATCTGAGCCACACTCACGTGCTGCTGTGGCTGCTGCGGCTGCACCTTTGGTGGCGTGGCCTTTGGTTTCTTCAGTGGCGATGTTTTAGCCGGCTTGGGAGCAGATTTCATGAAGCCCTCGGGCAGCGCCGCCTCCTCCTGTACAGCCGGTTGGGTCTCTGCCGGCTTGGGCACTGTCTTTTTCTTGGGCAGTTTGAATATCTTGTGTATCTGGTTAGGCTCCTCTACCTCCACGTTGACCGTGAACTTCGGCTTGGGACTGGGACTGGGCGTTGAGCTGGATGCGGAGGTGGAGGAGCTGCCTGGCTGCAGCGGCATCAACGTGCCGGTGTCCTCGTTTAACTCCAGGACACTGGGCATGTGCTCCAGCTGGACCGTGGTCGGTGCATTCTGAACCTCGACAATGGCTGTGATCTTGTGGCGCAGCTTTTTGCTCTTCTTACGCTGCTTGGAGCTGCGTCGATGGCCGCTGGAGGACTCGTCGGCCGTGGTGCTGTCGTGGCTGGATCGCCGCTCCAGATGAATCAACTGGAAGCTGCCAGAGTTGGATTTCTGCAGCTTGTTGAGTATTTCCTGCTCCTGCTCCTGGATGATGGAGGCGCGGCGTCGCAGTTCTCCGGCATTCAGATCGTCGTCGATCTTGTCCGAGGAGATGTCCTCGCAGATATCGTGGAAGGTAGGGCACTGGACAAGGCTCAGCCGACGGATTGTCTCATGCATCCCCTCTATCTCCTCCCGTTCGCTCTCCTCCTTTTCCTGGTCGCTCTCCTCTGTCGACTGTGTGTTTGTCTTCTCCTCCAGAGCCAGGCTCTCTCGGCCACTCTGTAGCTGTGGCTGGGCCACCTCCTGGACCCGTAGCTGCCTGGCCCTCGATTGTGGCTGCTGCTCCGCCAGCTCCTTGTCGTCGTGTATGAAGAAGCGCTCCCGCAGCAACTCCCCCGGCGACTTCTTGTTGGTGACGGCAGGAAAGGCGGCCAGCTCCTCGGCCAGCTTCTGGCGCCAGCTTAGACTCGGCTCGGTGGCCGGCGGCAAGTCCCGGAACTGGTGCTCCAGTGCCTGTGCCGGCCTCTGCTCCTCCTTGGCCGCGAGACTCTTTTCGGCTGGGGTTTCTGGGCGTTCCCTGCTCTTTCTTCGGATGGTGGAGAGCCGTACCACAGCCCGATTACGTCGGATGGTGGATCGACGGGGCTGTCGATTGTCTGGGACGGACTCCTGGCCCTCGACAGCCGCTGGAGGAGTCGCCTCTTTCTGGGCCAGATCCACCTGCACCTTGACCTGCTCTGCCCTCTCCTTTTCTTTATCCTTGGGTGGTTCCTTCCCCTTGTCTCTTTCCTCCTTCTCAGTGCTGCGGCTCGAGGCCAGAGGCCTCCGATAGCGGGACGAACTTACGTCGATGTCCGCCGTATTGATGGCGATTGGTCGTGGCGGTATATAGCGACTGCTGCTGCTGCTGTTGGCGGAGCTGTGGCTATAGCTGTGTGAGGGGCTCGACACATACTTGGGCGACTGTATCCGGGTGAGGGGCATTAAGCTGCTGTGGCCGGCATGCCGTCCCACCAGTCCCGAGCTCTCCGTGATGGTCGTCAGCTTCGGCTGGTAGCGCGATCCCAGGCTGTGCAGGGAGCTGGCGCTGCTGCTGCCGCTCGTGTAGCTGCTGGGGGAGCGCGGCGAGGACGGCGACAGCGGCACCATATAGCTGCCCGGATACGGGCGATTGTAGCTGGACGTGTAGCTGGATCCGGTGCCCGATCCAACGCCGCTCAGCCCCAGCCCGGAGCTGGAGCTGTAGTACGGAGAGTACAGCTGGCTGCTGCCGCCACTGTAGTAGTAGTTGGTGGAGTCCGAGTACAGAGGCATCTTGCGGCACGCAACCAAACAACAAAATAAACAAAAACAAAAAGAGCACTCTAGCACACAGGAAAAACTTCCAAAACGATCTTCGATCTCCGATTTCTCCGATTGGTTTTGTTTGGTTTATTTTCGTGGCTTTTCCGCTGCTGGAATATTTCGTTTTATTGGGTGCAAATAGTTCTTTCAATATTGTTTTCCACTTAATTACACACTGAAGATATCTATTCCTAAATGGCCAATTGCGTGTCAGAACTCTGGGAGTCTGGTACTGTTCTGGGACTATTCTATTATGTCTGCTATATGTATGTATGTATGTATGTATGTATGTATGTATGGTTAATGTTTGCCTATTTCTCCGAGTATTTATCAAAATAAACCGATTCGATTCGATTGCCCATTGATCTTGTTAATTCCTGTTTCAGCCAAAAAAGAACTCAATTTGTCTTGGGGCTGTGTCAATAACTCAATTTGATTGCTATTTTGGCCACAATTTGGCCGAATTTTACACTTGCTTGGGCAATATTACGGGCATACAGATACGATATTATTTTTGTCTAGAAATAGAACGATTCTGCCATAAATTCGTGGGCACTTCAGTTGCTTCTTTCACAGGTTAACGCTTGCTTAAATTATATATGTATATATTTCTGTCTTTCGGCTATCCCTGCTGATGGTGATGGTGCTGGTGCTGCCTGTCCGTCCGTCTGTCGGTCCGTCTGTCTGTTTGTCTTTTTGGATGCTCTTGTCGTTTTGGTTTAATTATACAATTTTTAGAAATTTCAAAACTGCTGTCATAATGTGCCAGCATTTGGCAATACCGAGCACCATCAGTGCTGCCGCGGGGCAGCACATTAATTATAGCGTAATTGGCCCAAAGATTTAATTCCCAGTGATTGAGCAGCCAGCGATTCAAGCCGAACCGAAATGGCCAAATGATTCTAAAAACAAAGACAATTCTCAATCATTTAGTTGAACTTGTAGATGGCAATTGTTCGGCAAGCGATTAAAATGCTTTGCTATTGGATGGATTGAATGTGAGAGGAAATTTGCACTGGCAATATACGAATACTGGCTTTGAGTTGGTGCAATTCCAAAATTTAAACATTAGACATTTTAATGAAATTAATTTCGCATTGAACACTGAATAAACGGCTGCAAAAAATCAGATATTCCCATAAAGGATCAATTATATTCCAATTATTTTTCCATAAAATAGAATTGTCAATAGCTGAAGGTCAAGGGAACACGCAACCGAATTCGAATTCGAATTAGCATTAGCATCGATCGATAGATTCTTCAATATCAACGCATTCGAATGGCGATTTCAATATCTGTTCGTGGTCTTCTTCCTGATCTAATGTACATATATTATTGGCTTTGCACCGCATGTGCCATATAGAAATAGATATATAGATGTGTGTATATATTCCGATGTAGTAGATAAATTTCTTGGCATGACGTAAGCGCTCACGAGTCGTCTGCCTGTGATTTTCCTGCGATTTCTGTCCACGCATAAATATCTTTCAATTTGGTTCCGTTCCGTTCTAATCTTTTTTCTTTTATTTTGCATTTTTTATTGCCATTGTTCGCGTTGGACACGTTGTTTCCAAGGTTCGATGGCCACACAGAACTTTCTTTCGATTTTCGATTTTCGGTTTTCGATTTTCAGATTGGATTGGTTGGAAGACGTACCGCACTGTACCGTACCGCTCACAGTCTCCTTTTTCGTACCGCACTTCCCATTGATCGTACGCGATCGCGAGTGGGGAGGGTGGGGGGAGGAGGATATTCGCAGAAGGTATCCCCACAGAACCAACCAGAAAAAAAGATGAGATGAGGACCACCTGACCACCACCTCGACGAGCCGAACGCATTAACGGAAACTACTGAAATGTGAAGAGCATCGCAAAATATCTTGAAGCGCCTCGCCGGAGTCGATTCCTGATCTCACACACACACACCCCACACACCACACACACAGACAAGTAGAGAGACGGCCACACTCGTACACACAACAGCACAGCATAGTGCAAACGGGCACACAATCACACCCCAATCCCATTTCGAAGTCCATGTCTCTGCGGTCTGGTGTACGTGTGTGAGAGAGACTCTGTCGGAGGCTAACTTCGCCGATGATGACAGACAGAGGCAGCACCAGAAGCAGCATCATCTGAGGTGTGTGCTGTGTCTATATGGGTGTTGAGGCATAGGCAGAGGCCCAGATCATCGTCTTCTTCGGCAGCTATATGTCTGCTGCTCTCACCACACACAAACCACACACACACACACACAGACACACACCAGCACTGACCGTGTGCCTGCCAATTTCGAAATATGCCCCTCAACGGCACAAACACACAGCCATAAATTATACACGAAGGCGAGCATTTTCGAATTTCGAAAAACATCAAAATTGTTTTGATAGAAATTGTTGTTCCTAGTTTTTGCACAGCGAAAGTAAAAGCGAAAGAGCACAGAACCTCCAAGAGGAAGGAGAGAGCGAGCGAGCGAGCGAGCGAGAGAGCCCCAGAGAGACGCCAAAGAGGGAGAGAGCAGTTAGCCCCCAAGGGGGACACAGCTGTCAGAAATCGTGTGAATAATTAGCTAGAACATATGTAAATATGTACGTATGTATTCAACGCGGTGATCCACCCCACTGAAAGTGTTGACTGACGATTGGAGCTGTCGGATATTGCCGGAACAATAGGAAATGCAAAGTCCGAAATCCCCCCTCAAAATCCACCAAAGATTTTCGTCCAGCCAAAATCACGGCCAGCAAGACATTACGGTCTCAGTGTGCGAGTCGTACATGTATGTCCTTTTTGTTGGGCTTGTACCAGGATTGTACAATATCGAACCGATCATCAATCTACTTGTTTGTGGCACCTGCTGCGAAGATGTTTGGCTAAATTTGTCCATCCCCCAACAAGAGAAAAATAAACCTAAGCGGAAAACAAGTAATGAGTCCGCCGACTATGAGATACCCGCTAGTGATTATAATTATTCGATCTACATATATTTGATCATTTTGCGGATAAATAATTTATGCAGATAAATACTGATTTAGCAGTTATTTAATATATCGATTGTTTTAATTGTTGTAAAAATATCCAAATTGCATTCCTTTGTATCAAATTGTAGGCCTAATAATATTAAAGAACAAATATCATACGAGTGTGTATGAAAAGTGATCCCCATATCGTCTCCTACTATAGATAGTGGACCACGCGTATCCACGAATATCTGTACTTTATAGGGTTGCCTGTTGCAAAGATCTACCCTTTAATCAGACGATTACGAAGTATGACAAGTGCCAGAAATGCCGCACGTAGGATGGCGGCGATGTTCGACCCATGCTGATGCTAATGGTGACGCTTTTTGGTTCCGCAAAATACACTCACAGTCGCGACTGTGCGCGAGTGCCGACATGGGGAGACGGGAGATCATGGGTGACAGTGGGAAAGCGCCAAGCCACTAGAAATAGAACTGCAACATGTACCGCCAGTATTTATTCTGTCTGTTTGTTGCTGTTGCCGTTGCCGTCCCAGCACTTAATCTTGGCGATTTATAGTCGCAAAAGTGAGATGGGGCAGCGAGCTGGCTTGGGGGATATTTTTATGGGATATTTTTGCGCCTGCATTCCTGTCATGTCGGACGCTGCACTCGCCGTGCCCAGAACTCTGAAGAACATTTGTTTGCATCGCTTGCCCAGGGTATGCCTGGGCACTGGGGTATGCCCCAGATGCCATAAGGTTTGCTCTGCCTAAGATGATTCCAGCTCTCATACTCGTAGTAGATGGGCTCCGATTGCCAATTGCAGCAGAAACCAGGCGATATTCCATCCCGCTAGGATGCCCTATAGGGCATCCCAGCTGTCGATCCTTTCGTGCTACGAGTAGTACCTCGCACTCGCATTCCTTCTGTCACTGTTATTTCTGTGTTGTTCGCTTCGCCATGTTTCTTTTTTGGGCTTCCTCTGTGTTGGCAAAGTCGCAATAAATTGATTTCTAATGCAGTCCGCCTATCTGTCCGTTCATCTTCTATATAAAGCGTTCTCGGATTAATTGGGTTTTGGGCATTACAATCATTTCCGCCTCGAGCACGCACAGCAAGTGAAAGTCTCTACAGAAAGCGGCGAAAAAGATGCAATTGCTCGTGTCCGTACATTGTGCGAGTATTTATACATTGCGCTAATTTCGGTTAATATATGTACATATGTACATATGTATGTATGTATAGTCGTCGTGCCACACACTAAAATAATTGTTTTCATAGATATGTATATTCTATGCTCTCTCCCTCTCTTGTTTTCTGGCAATTCCAAATACGAACGGCTTCCGTTTGCTCTAAAAGCAATGCTGATGCTTTGTAGGATCCCTTCTTAAAATTGCCGAAATTGATTTGGCTTTCAGCTCCAATTAGTCACAGCAGGAAGACATTCCCTGACACATTTAAGGTGTTTTGTACCCGGGAGTATGTATGCATTCCATCTATAAATACACTCGTAAAGTGGGCCGCATCAATTAATTGCCAACGAAGGTACCCCATAAACGAAATGTGCACATACCATGTACACCGTGTGCACATATTATACGTTTACTCGTATTATTCTGGAGCAATAAATTTTTTATATAAAGATTTCCGCACTGAGAAAAGGCGACGAAAAGTGAACAAATTGTTTTTGCAAAAAATTCTGGAATAAACTGGCAGATTCCATGTTTTACTGAAGGTTTAAGCCTTGTTTTGGGGTTCAAGAGCGTAAATAGACAATTCTCAGACTAGACCGTCTCCTGTACCGATTGAGCTGATACGATTGATCAATTGAATACGCTTCGTATCCTTTGTTTGTGATGCCTGGATTACCATATTATTATCCTTGTGACATAGCTGATTTAGCGGAATGAGCCATAGCTCTCATTACTACCTTTTGAAACATCAGAATCGAAGCATTTTTTGGCATTTCGAATCCGTGCAACCACAATGTGCGCCAAAAGGCACGTGGACGCGGCAGTAGTATTTGATAAATTTATTTATATTCGAAGAAAGGCCTCATTCCGATTCAGATAATTATTTCTGAATTGATTAGGTTTCAACGAGTACTATTCAGTGTAGATAAGCTTTTAGCTTTACTTGACACTACGGTTTTTCTTAAGATGTAGTTGCGTATTTCCCATTATCGAACCAGTAAATCCCAGTAATTCGAAAGCTTTCTTTTCCGACCGTTACATTTCCGTTTCAGTGACAGCCAGCGGATGGAGGCTTTAAGCACACTAATCGGGGGGAAGCTCGCCGAAAGCTCTCAAGAATACTTCTCGCACAGATGGTGCCACCGGGTGAAAGCTCGAGCAACCAATAAACCGCAAAAGGATTGAGTAAAATGTGCATATTTATGTCGAATATAATCATATGCATATAATATGTACATAGAATCAGGGAATCAGAGAGTCTAGAGGGGACTTGGCTGGCATTCGGATGGACTCACCCTCACACTTGAGACCCTGGATGAAGAAGCCGCCCATCAGGGAGCCGCAGTGGTCGCAAAACGTCGGCGACATGAATGTGTGCGGCTTGAACCGATGCGGCATATCGATCTTGAAGCGTTCGCGTAGCAGCTAGATGGCGAGAAGTGGGAGAAGGAGAAGCTCTGATTAGGGCTGCGGGAATGGGAGTCCTGTGGCATGGATGGACCTACAATGGTGCTGGCTGAGGTGAAGACGGAACCAGAGCACTTGCCCAACAGCTTCTCGTGGCACTTCTTGTGGACGACCGTCTGGCAGACTGCGGATAAGAAAGCGAATTAACTTCAGTTGTGGAAGGACCATGCTGGAATGGCACTCACTGATGCACTGGTATCCCTGCTTGCCAAAGCCCCAAAGGAACAGATTGCAAAAGGCACAAAAGGTGGGCTGGCGAAAGAACTTTGCCACAAACCGATGTCCATTGATATCGTGGGTTCTGTAAGGATATAAATGAATCAGTTGGTATTCTATTTGATCTAAGGAGGCTCACTTCTGGTGCTTGATGGCTCCACGCCGATTGGTGATGCTCCTTGGCCGCGTCCGTCTGTCCACATAGACGCCACCACCTGTGACTCCGCCAGCGGCACCGGCACAGCCACTGGCTCCTGCGCTGCCACTGCCACAGCCACTGGCGCCACTGTCTCGATCTCTATCCCGGTGATAGCCCTCCTCCTTGGAGTGCTGGCGTGGTAGCTCGAAGGAATGCTGCTTTCCATAGTGATCTCTGTCCCTTTCTCTATCCCTATCCCTGTCTCTGTCTCTGTCCCGATCGCGTCGCGCCCCGCCTGTGGCACTGCTGCCACTCATCCCGCTGCCGGCTCCACTGCTGCTGGTCGAGCTCAGCTTGTAGCGGGTCTGAAAGAGGAGGCAGAGAGAGTAAATTATTACGGCAGTTCCCATTGTGGGGTGACCACCATGCAGAATAATGACAGATGCCACATATGGATGGTATTGGCCAAGGGCTTGCTCTCACCTCATGATTTTGGAGGCCCTGATGTCGCGAGGATCCCCCGGAGCTGCGTGGTCGCTGGCTGCTCGTGTTGGTTGTCTTCTGCTTGCGCACCTGGGCGCGTGTGAACATCATCTTGCGGCCTTCCAATACCCATCCACATCCGACTTTTTGTGGCGTACAGCTACAGGTACAGCTACAGGTACAGCTACAGCTACAGGCACTGGTTAAGGTGGGAGGTGTAGTTCTGTGCTTCTGTTATATGTTCGTGCGGGCTTATGGCGAGCACAAGGCGTTTTTCCTATATTTATATTAAACAAACAGCTCGTCTTCTCTTTTCAGTCAGCTGTATTTTATATCTTGTTCTTGTTGCTGCCGCTGCTGCTTTTTCTGTGCTGGCATCTTCGCCAGTTTAAAGCCTTGTTGATGGATATCTGAAACAAAAATACGAAAATACAAAAACAACATCGAATATCAGAAGAATATACAATTTTATACAAGTTTCGTTGAATTTGGCACACTGGATCGTGCCTTGGGGCCGGCATGGCTACCGCTCAAGCGGAGCATACGACTATATACGTATCTAAATATATACTTTTATACTCGCACGTATTCGAATCTTCCCCGAGTGTCCTCCGCCTTTGCAATATGGATCTGCCCCCTCCAGAGAATTGGGTCACGGGTGCAAACGCAAGTGACAGAGACGGCGGAGGACACTCCAGAGATAAATAGGTATAATTTTTTAGGTAATCTCGGTTCTATGCTTCTACTATTATCATCCCGATTTTCCCCACATATTCATCTTTTGGATTATCATATGATGAAATTGTTTATAAAAGACCGGCAATTTCGCACATTTACCCACTGTATGTAATATTGTAACTTATATTTTATTGTATTGTATATTATATATTCAGTCTTTTGATTTATGTAACCTTTACAATATATTTTAAACGTTAATTTGTGTAAGCGCTGTTCTTAAAAGAAACGAATTGATTTGCTTTTTTAATGCGGGTAGGGGGTGATCTCTCCGCGATCTCTCTCCATTTTGCTGGCATGAGAGACGGAAAAAACCTAGAGACAAAGAGAGAGGAACCACGACCGCTAGTTATGTTCTAATGTTAATTTTGGCACCCCGTTCATTGCTTTTATCCACCTAAAAAATGATTTGATCTGACTTTTAAAATATATTTATTATTCCGCTACATCTGTCCCTCTCTCTCTTTATCTACTCACGCCAACACCAGCCGTTATATCTCGCTCTCCTCATCCACGAGGAAGAGTGTATGTGTGAGAAAGAGAAAGAGAGAGGGAGAGAGAAAGGATTGCGTAGCCTCTGCAATTTAATTTGTTCCTTCTGGCTATAATCCGATCTGATCCAGATTCTAAAATCTATTAGATATGTTCGTTTGTGTCATGTGCATGAGGAATTGGGCTGGGAGAAAATTTAGAAATAAACTTGTAACAGTGTAATATCACAGGAGGCTGCTCCCAAAATTTGGGTGCTCTACTTTTATAGTCTCTAAAAGTCAAGAATTTTACTTAATTTTTTTGGGGTCGGAAACGCTTCCTCCTGGGTGTTAAGCCCTTCGAGTACCGGGTATGAAAATGGGGTTTTTCCACTCGATCATAGTTATCTTCACACAATGTTTGTATTTTTGCTGGCATTCGTATGACCCTTCTGGGTTTTTTCTTCCTGCTCGAATCGCTTGTTTATTAACTCATTTTGTTGGAGTGGGTCCATTGTTGTTTGCGGAATGCGAACGTGATGCGTGATGCGAGGGGTTTCTCTGGAAGAGGTCTCTAGTTTCAAGCTTTCCTCAAAGTTGTGCTTGAATTTGATTCATAGTTTGAAAATTCGTGTAAGTCTAGTTTTAAACTGATGCAATGCATGTGGAAAAACATTTTAAGGCAGGCTTAGCAGCTTAAAGGTTCAGAATACATTTTCATGCCACAAGCTTAAACTTTTCGCTAGCTTTTGTTCTTTCAGGGACTTTAATGCTCCTTTCTGAGCTATTTCCACTCCTGGAAAAAGTTCAGATAAACATCATGGAAATCCTGTTTAATTGCAATGAAATAGGAGCAGGAGTAGTTTATTTTCTAGAAAAGATTAAATCAATCCACTTTAAAGAGTAGCTTTTGTAGAAAATAAATTCCTCCTGCTCCAATTTCATTGCTACTCTTTAAAGTCGATTGATTTAATCTTCTGTGGCTTTCTCACAAATCATTGGCCCTTTTGTTGGATTTTTTCCACTCTGATAGAGTTTTCTTTTGACGCTCTGAAAAATTACAGAATTGAATCTTAGTTTTTCCTAGTTTTTGTTTTCGTCCAGCTCTTCTTTCCTGTCCCTCAACGTTTTTTGTTCATATCTATATATTGGGAATTCAAAGCTAATGGAACACGAGTATTTCTCTCCTTTCATCATTCTTGATTTTCTTTCTGGTATTTTTTCCTTTTCATTTTTCTGTTTTTTGTTTCTTTTGTTTGGATTTGATTCGGTTTTGCTGTGGGCTTTTCTGGGAAGTTGATGGTAGAGTCCAATAACAGAATCAGTATCGATACGAGTATTTTTACAGTTTCTCGTAAACATACACAAAACGCTGAATGCTGCATACTGAATACTGAATACTGAATGCTGAATGCTGTGGAGGGAATCCACTGGCAAACGTTTAAAAATATGAATTCGGCTCTTGCTGTTGTTGCCTTTGACGCGCCACCAAAAATAAGTTCTTGATTCATTTAAAAATTTTCTGTGAATGCTTCGAACCCCCCCGAACCCCCTTATCCCTGCCCCAGCCCCAGCCCCAGGCCCGAGCCATCCCCGGTGTCTGTCCCCGCCTCTGCACTGGTTCTCCTTCCATGCCCGATTGTTGTTGTTAATGTTATTAAAAATAGAAATTAAGTGGCGAATTGTGCGAGATTGCGTGCCAATTGATTGCCGGATATGATCCAAACACACCGACACGATGTGCCAAAAGAACAGCCAACCCCTACAAAAAACGAAAACAAGCCCCCTAGCCCATTGCAGGAACATATGTTCTTGACTTTAGCCTTGGAAATTATTTCTAAGCTTTGAATTGATATTGTATTGATCCCGTGCAAATTGCAGTCATCATCGGAAGTGTTCCCCATAAATGTCTAAACAGTTTTGGAGTGTGAGAGCATAGATTATCAAGGAGAAACCCAACTCAACCCAACAATCAAGAACGGATCTCAGATTTTTTCAGGAAAAATCGTCATTCAATCTAAGTATCGTTTTGTGGTGTGGTGGAGTGTTGGAATTGGAGTACGAATACAAAGATCTCAACTCGCGTGATCTTTTCCTTAATGAACTGATATCCAACGGATCAGAAGATCCATTTTCCAGCTTTCTACTGCTCCCTCCCTCTGCTGCTGGCTCATGGGCACTTGCCGAGTGTGCCATCAGAAATGACAAGTAGTTTACATGTACACGGATTGATCACCGATCACTGATTGATTCGAAGCGTCAAAGGGGAGCCCAAACTTTTAGCACGTGTCTCGCTATTCGAACAGCAACAAAAATCACACTCACACACACTGTTCATAAAACATGAACAGGAACCGACACCGGCCAACCAATAAACAATACAGTCCACTTGAAAGAGGCCACTTGAGAAAAAGGGACACATAGAGTTCGACCATAAAATCATATACATGCGTCACGTCGAACCCAAATCTATTAACACGTGTGGTTTGCATGTAGTAGGTGTCATTAGAAGGGATGAGCGTGGGAGCAAGTGCCGCACATCCCTCCTTTTCTTAGTGTTGATCTTAGTTTTAATTACCTTATAATTTCCTATATATAGTGCATAAGTTTTGAAAATAAGACAGTTCGAAGTTACAACTCAACTCAACAACATCAACATTTGCTGCTTCGAGCCGGATTCATCCTTGATCTGGAGAATAGAAGCAGCATCAACACACACACACACACACCGAGAGAGAGAGAGAGAGAGAGAGAGAGAGGGAGGGAGGGAGAGAGAGACACAATAATGTAAGGTGAATTGGTAAATAAGAAGCAATTGTGTCGATGGTGAGGGAGGGTTGAGTGAGCGGGATAGGTGGGGGGAGGGGGGGGATTGGTGGAAAATGGGAAATTGGATGGTGAATTTTTCGGCTTTCGGGTGCTGTGCCCATTATAGTGGATATACTGGACCACTGGACTGGGGGTCTCTTCTATAAACACATTCCGCATTGGTACACACAATAATAAATATTTCGTAGTGAAATGCTTTTGTTTTAATGCCCCGAAAAACACAGCGAAAATTGACTGTATGATTGTGCGGTCTCTTTCTCTTTCTCTTTCCTTTTCCTTTTCTTTTTCTTCATGTTTATTTCGTTCTTTCTCTATCTCTGGATTTCACTATACACTATAGATGTACATATACATATATATATGAATACATATATCTTTGGATATATTTATGTACATAACTGTAACATATATGGCAGATGTGACGTCATATTGTCCATGCAAAAGTCAGCCCCCAGCCAGGTGGACAGGAATTGGGACATCTTGCATATCTTTCATATATGTATGTATGTATGTATGTACATATGTACCGTCTCCCATCTTGGGGATCGTTTATACACTTTTAGTTGAAGGCTTCTTCTTACACTTTTGTGTACACTTCCACGACACGCACATTCACTTGAGTGCAATACGTATACGCCACGTTGCAGCATTCGGTTTGTTATGCTATTGTGCTGCCGCACAGACGCCACACACCACACACCACACACGAAGTCGCGAAGTCGGGAAGTCGCGACAACAACAAAAAATGTGTATATATATATACTTTCGTGCGGATCGACCACGAACGAAGAGGCAGAACGGCAACGAAATCAACGGGAAATATATATGTATGGATATGTATACAAGAAACACACGAAAAGAGACAACGTGGAACAATGCGAACAAGCGGAAAATATAGAAGGATTTGAAGTGAATATCGCCCGAGTCGAGTATCTGACAGATAGAATAGAAAAAAAGCGAAGTCAACGAGAATTCTTCCGCTCTGTTTGCCCGCTGCGTTCGCACGGGAGCACACAGCATCCGTATCTGAAAGTGATATACCAAAGCTCCATCTCAGCCCCGTTCCTGTGTCTGTATCTGTATCTGTATCGGTTTCTCTATCTCTATCTGCACCTGCATCTGTATCCGTGCCCAGAGACAACTTTAGAGAGGCAGCGAGACAGAGAGAGAGAGAGAGAGAGAGAGCGGAACGCACTGGGCTCTCATTTCTGTGTTTTTTTTTTCGGACGCCTTCATATCGGTGGATGTGGATGTTGGACTTCCATATAGACCATACTCGCAGATACGATTCTATGTACATATGTATGTGTATGTTTTTTTCTTTATATGCAGGGCTTGCCATCATATTATTTTCTCGATATTTGTGCCTATCTTGTTTTGTTTTCTTGCCCCATGCTGAATACTTACACACGGAGGGGGAGAGAATGCCAGAGCCGAAAGCTCCATTGCATCGATCAGCTATTTATTTGGGGAACTAACAGATACAGATGCACATACAGAGAGAGGGAGCGAGAGAGAGAGAGAGAGAAGTTAATGCTTTGATCAAAGAAGCTCTCATCAGAATGCCTATCCATATTGAACTGATGGACTCCGATCAGTTCTTATATCCACATTAGGCGATGCATTTTCCATCTCGTGCAGCAACAAAATGATCTTGGGATTTATATTTGCATCTGGCAGCTATCTGGTAGATCCTAAAAGTGATCCCACAACTCTGGGTAGAGGATCCAGCAGTCGACTCGCCGAATCTTCGCTTCCGGAAAGAGCAAAAGCTTTCCCCCCCTCGAATCGCCAACGCTTTTAAAGCCCATCAAAGTTTATTTATGAAATTTATAATTTTAGGTTGTCGAACGAAACAAATGGGGGAGATGGATGCTTGTATTGTGAGTGCAGGAGGAGGCTAGCATTGTTCAGCTCCAGCTCCAGATCCAGATCCAGATGCAGATGCAGACGCAGACGCAGATCGCACTCAGTTGCTCTGTAGGGGCAGCTGCTGCCACTCCTGACCCTCCTGCACCTCCTGGCCGTCGTTGCCGCAGTATTTGAGGACACTGGTCTTGAGGGCCTGGTAGCGCTGGCCCTCGGCTGCGGCCGAGCAGGATGAGTCTGTGCCGATCACGTCCAGCATCTCCCAGTCCAGCTGATCGATGAGCATGTCGCACTTGGCCGAGTCGCTGGTCACATGGGAGGTCTCGAAGTGCTGCTCCATGTCTGCGAACCACTCGGGCACCCGTTCGCGCTCGAAGAGCGGGGGCCGAAAGATGGCCACGCCAGCCGTCACGTTCTCCAGATCGGCTCCGAACAGGAGGTAGTCAGATTTAACGGAATTGTTGCCCATCGTAAAGTTGATCTAAGCTGGAAAAGTACTCGTATCACCTGTTTGCCACGAAGCTCCGTAAGCGACTGACTCGATTCCCTGGCTTAGCGATAAGTCCCGCTGTAGAGGCTCTCTCTCGAGTGCACCATCGTCGATTTATCGAGCTGTGGTGCCCCGTCATCGGCTCATATGGCTCATATGGCTCATGCACAAGTATTGCACATTTGTTTGTCCGCAAAGTGTGGGGGGAGAGTGAAGGTGTGATTTGTTGAATCGACTGAAAACTGTCGTCATGGGACCAGCGATCCCTCCGTTTATTCGATATTTCGATGATGGTTCGGAGTCGCTCTCTGACTCTTTCGGGGAGGATATTGCAAATCGCTGATTAAGCAAGTTGATGTTTTTTATACCTATTCAGCTCCTTTCGGTAGTTCGAAGGCCCCTTCCCAATCTTTCAGAGCATCTTTCTTTCTGGAGCATCTGAAGCCTGGAGTCTGGAGTCTGGAGTCTGCCCGCTCTGACCCTCGGACACTCCTTCGACACCCCTTCGGAGATATTTGTGGTCGTCTCGTTTGACTGCCATTGACTTTGGCTGAGACTTTGCCCTAGCCCTGCCCCCCTGGTCAAACACTGAACAATGATTGAGTTTCGAGTCAAGGCCAAACTGGGAAAAGTTTATCGTTTAACTTTGCTGCCGGCGGAGCCGAGGATGAGGCAAAGATGAGGCTGCAGCTGTAACTGTAACTGTAGGTGGAGATGGGGCTGAAGCTGAAGCTGAGGCTGGAGCTGAGGTTGGCCCAGAAGCAAAGTGAGAGGGTCAACAGCTGGTGCTCGATGGCATTTGTATTCCGAATTGGCCGCACTACTGATTCATGGGTTTCATTTTCCGGCGGTTTGTCTGCTGAAAGCGAATTGAATGGCATAAATCAGTTGGCCAGACAATAATGAAAATGCCTTGGCCATATTGCCACACTTATGTGTGTATCTCTGCTCTCATCTCCCAGTCCACCCTGCTACTCATTCCGCCCTTTGCTCCGCTTTGCTCCCCTTTGCTCCCCTTTGCTTCCCTTTGCTTCCCTTTGCTCCCCTTTCTGTGTGTGTGTGTGTGTGTGTGTGTGTGTGTGTGTGTGTGTGGGGACGAGTATTGTTATGTTGTTCGGATATTCTATATTGTATATTGATATTCATCTCAAAAGTTAATCAAGCAAAAATGTTTGCGGCTCCCATTCCCTATCCCAATCCCAATGTCAGGCTCCACTCTGTCCAGTCCAGACCAGTCCTGCTTTAAGAGCTCCCTCGGCAACAATCTTTAAGCTTGAATTCGTGTCCAGGCCATAATGGTCCGGGGCATAATGGATAGTCGCGTGCAATCCGCTTATAAGTGGGATACCGTGGGGAGGGGGGGTATCGGTATCCTTGTGCATCCTTGCATGTGCGGTTCGTGTGGCATATAACAAATGCCGGCTGCATGCCACGCGAGTTATGGGAACGCATCAAGGTGCTGCCTGGCTCTGGACTTGGCCGCTGCATGCTTGCATGCTGCATAGATTTCCAACCCACAAAGCAACCGAAAATCACTGAAATCCTGCACCTGGCATCGCCCGAATTATTACAGTTTTGTGTCTTGGGATTGGGCAAGAGGAAAACGAAAGTTCACACAACTACAAATTATGTTGATGGATGGTACTCGTACTACTCGTACAATTGCGGGGCAAGTGCCTACCAGGACATGCAACAATATGCACATGCAGCTCCTTACGCTCAATAAACCCATTGGCGAAGGCGAGAAAATATCTCAAAAACGTACATTTATCAGTTTAAGACACTAGATATTTATTTAGCAGATATTATTAAGACATATCTATTCGATGTTTTTATGAAAAATAATGCCATGCCCAAGCTCTTGCGTTCTATTAATTTTCAGCACACATTTTCAATGAATTTAAGACAAAATGATTGGTTTTAGGTGTTTTTGCTTTAAATATTTCAAAGATTCAAGACATCAATTCTGCGCATGAGCACGAAAAAAAGTGGCAAGTAAATTGAACATTTGTATCTTCATTTTTGTCACAAATTGAACAAAAATGCTAGCATTTGTTGGGCCAACAAATGTATGAATATTATGCATATGTGAATAAATTCTCTGGTATTCTGTCTTCTGCTAGTTCGAAATTATTTGGAAGGCCACCGAACCCAAGCGATCGGCAGAGGTGCCTTTGTATATGATGTTTTTGGCCCAAGCGCGGCATTCGACGTCCAACAGCTGACCTTTGGGCAGTGATTTGAACTGAACGGCGATGAGGGGACTCAAGTAGCCCGGCTGGTTCAGATAGGGGTAGTAGTAGGCGGGGAATCCACGGCCTTGGCAGTAGCTGATGTTGTCGAAGCTCTCCTTATTGTGGCCCACAGCCAGACCAAGACCCAGACCCACACCCAGACTCAGACTTGCCTTGCAGCTTAGCCAGATTTGCTGGCGCTCCTCGTAGCCTGTTTCGTTGATGTGGGCTTGCAGATCGTCTGGCATCTCCTCGAGCGGCAAATCGTACGTTTCGGGCTTCCATCCGAAGATCCTGTTGAGCTTGACGAATACGCAGGGCTCGTTCGTCTTGTAGCCGTAGCCATTTGCCCTTGAGCAGTCCCCAAACGAGTCCATATCGACCGAGCACACATCACTGACTCTGTGAATATCTCCGAACTTGCACTTCTTGCGGTCCACAGTGCTGTTGTCATACGCCTTGAGGAAGTCTTCGATGAGCTCGATCCAGTTATCGTTGTTGTTGGGGTTCTTGGAATCAATCGCAATCAGCATGGGGCCCTCGATATGAAAGAGCTGCGGGCGGACTGCCAGCCCCGGATTGGCTCCTATTAGCGACCTCTCCAGCTGCAGCTTGGGCTCCGTCGTGCTGAGGCCGTCCAGCAGAACCTTGATGCAAATCCAGAACAAGCTTGCCAGAAAAGCATGGAAGATCGCGTAGAATACCATCAGCTGGGCCCATCTTCTCAATGAACGTCCCAAGACAGTTCCCTTCTCGCGATTGAAGATCAGTTGCCCCAGAGTGGGCTTCTTCGGGGGCTCCGGCAGCAGGAATTGCACCTTCTTTCGTCTCTCGCAATTCTTCGGCGAATCGGCTCGAACTTCTTCCATTTTTCTTGTAGCTCCTATAATTTATATTCCAGAATTTTATAAGTATTAATCTTAAGTGAAATGTAGCTTCAAACACTTTGCTTGGGAGTCAAGCGACTGTTGCACCTGTAGACCAACTATGCCTTCTCTCAACTGACGATCGCTTCCGACAGTGGCATTCGCTGACGAGCCCCGAGCCCTGAGCCCTGTCCACCTCTGGAGAATGGGGATGTCCACTTGTGTTGCACGAACGAGTACGCGAGGTGCGGCCAACTTCGTTAGATTGTCTTACGAAATGTTTTCTGTTCCGAGCACACTGGGATATATGTAGATATATAGGTATACAGACTAACGGATAGATATGTGCTATATGCACAACCAAACACAAAGGAAAGAAATGTCTGAGGCTTAGCTTGAAGCTAGGGCTGGTTTTGGGTTTGGTCCTCAGCTGTAGAGCCGGGAAGCGTGTTGTTCTCTCGAGATACGATCAGCAAATATCTTCCACATCTTCCAGCCCTGCCCACTCCGCAGAGATCGGTTGAATCTCAATGAGTCAGCGTTCTCCCATCCGTCAAACAATCGCCAGAATTTTCCAGGCCATTGTGCGGCATCTCGGTCTCAAAGGGTTCTCAAATTCAGCAAACAGAGGGGTAGTACTCCCATACGCATGGCGGGGGGGATTTCTTGGGAATAGAGTGTGTACAATATATAACCATTATCAAGTGTCAGACAAGTTGTTTACTCAGTGAGCTGCAAATTCCATTTGCACCCGCAGATGGAGGGACAATGTCCAGGGTGGGGTTTGGGTTTGGGTTGGGGTTTGGGCTTGGTCTTGGGTTTGGGGTGGACTGGTGGACTGGTGGACTGATGGAGGCTGGGCTGACAAAGACACCATCAGTTTGCTGTGTGCTGTGTGGCATTCGTACACGTCGTACAATCAATTGCTATTAGTTTTCATTACACTCAAATTACCATAAAATCACATACCACAACCAAAGTTCCTCTTCCAAAGTCATCCTCCTCCCTCTCCTCCTTTTCCTCTTCCTCTTCCTCTCAGACGCCATCCATGCCAGACGTAGGTGACTCTGCCTCCTTCCTGGACCGCAGGGCGAACACTTTTTCGATATTCATGGAATAATTACACTTTATCAGAACGCGCAGAGCGGCGCAGCGCAGCGCAGGGTCGGGCACTTCATGAATTAACAACAGCAGAAGGGTGAGTCCTTGGGAGTCCTTGCTTTGCCTTCGCCCTGAGAATCACCTGAAATTAGTCAAGTTTTGTTGCGTTTACGTGGAAATGATCGTAATTAGAATATATTGAGCAATAAAAGTGATTTTTATTATTGAACTTCTGCTACTCGTAGTGGGTAGTGGCACATACTGCCACTCATACTCGTACTCGTACTCGTACTCGTTTGCAGTTGATTTTGTTGTCCACGCAAATGGCAAACTTTTCCAGAGGGTGGCCTGGTCAGAAGCCTCTGAAGGAACTTTGCCTCTTTTAGGGTTGCCAGGAGCCGGAGAACTTTGTAAGCTTCACTAATAGTTGCCAGCAAGAGTTCTCGTTCTCTTTGGCAACCTTGAAGCCCTGAACCTGGCCCTGTTCCTGGCCCTGGCCCTGTTCCCGTGCCTGTTCCTGTTCTTGCCTGAAATTAACTTTGATGCCTGACACTGGTGCCATAAAAACGCAGCCCATTTGGCTGGCCCTAAACATCTCGTTTGATAAGGCGGAGGAACGGAAAGGAGAGGAGAGAAAAGGAAGAGCAGGAGGTCACTCCGAGACACTCTGGCGCAGACAGAGTTGCATACTGCACTGAGCGAAAACAGAGGCCTGAAATCAAGAATCTTGAGAGTGTACTACATACATATACATATGTACGTAAGGTAGATAATAATGTGTGGAAAAACAAACTAACATAAAAGAGGGAACATTATTTCAGCTTTATTGAGAGATGTTCCTTTACTTCGAAACGTGCCTTCTCTCAGTGTAGAGGCTGGCAGTGTATGTGGATGTGGATGGATGTCTAGGTCTGGGTCGGGACTAAGTACTCGACATATGGGTGTTTTGTGAGTGTTTGTGTGGGTGATGTGTCAAGAAGCGAATGTCAATAACCAAAAACAGCTGTCAAAACACAGACGCTCCTCCAGGATGATAATGTAATTTGACAATCAAGCGAGTGCCACTGAGGCTCTGGCCTCTGGACTTTGCACTCTGAACTCCAGGCTCTCGGCTCTCGACTCTCGACACTCGGCGAGGCTCCGGCGGCTAATGCAACGTAATCGATTGGCATTGTGGCAGGCAGAAGGCAGAGCATTTTCTAGGTAATCGACTTTGATGGCCCCATGCAAGTGAGCAGGGATTTAATGAGCAGGCAACTGACATGAATGCCTCATAAATAGCGGGGTCGTCGCTGAGGCTTGGGGGCTGCTTTTATGAAAACATTTTCCTGGCCCCATTAAAGTGCGAATGGATAAAAGTGGCAGCCGCTGTCCGCCGCTATCGCTGCGGTTGCACTTAGGCCGAAAGGTTCTGGACTCCGTTCTCTGTGGCATTGTTTTGTTTTATATGCAACGGGCTTATAAAATTGAATAGAGCCGCGTATTCATAATACTCGTAATGACTGCGCTGTACGGTACACAACATAACTGCGCATCAGTATAGGGCTTAATGCGTGCACTTAAATATATAATATAAGAACGTATAAAAAAGTTGCACGTAAATTATGGCCTCTGCCTAGGGTGGCTCTGATCACAGCTCGCTCTTCGGTGATCACTGGCACTCGCTGTGACACTAGCACTAGCACTCGCTGTGGCACTAGCACTAGCACTCGCTGTGGCACTAGCACTAGCACTCACTGTGGCACTAGCACTAGCACTCGCTGTGGCACTAGTACTAGCACTCGCTGTGGCACTAGCACTAGCACTCGCTGTGGCACTAGCACTCGCTATGCCACTAGCACTCGCACTCGCTCAGAGCTATCGTTTATGTTCAATGATTAATTTTGATTGATTTTCTAAGAATATATTAGTCACCGCTTTTGAAGCTTTCTTAGATCCCCGCCAAAAAACGAGTGCCTACTCGTTGTAGAGGTCATCCCTAAGGCACATGCAATTTGGGTCCAGCCCAAAGAACGTATAGAAAAATGGCATTAAAATAATGTTGTGTGAGCGAAAATTGCGTTTACAAATCCAATCTGTGTGGAGGCAAAGAGATGCGAAATGGGAAAGGGAATGGGGCCTGCCACAGCGGTATGGCTATACGAGTGCCTCGTAGAATGGGCCTGGGAATGGGCGATAGAGAGCACAAAATGTTCGAGTTTTTATAGTAACGCCCACATTAAATTACAAGCGGCCAGATAACTTTGCCACTGGCACTTTGATGATGCCGTTTTCCATTTGCCGCCTGAAACCTGAAGCGTGGTCGGGAGTAGTGGCATAAGCGTCGTCTTTTTGAAGATGAACAACTGCAGGCGCATTCATTTTCACTGTCAGAGTGCGGAGTGTGGAGTGTGGAGTGCTGCGGGGATGGGATGAACATGAACCGCAGCCAGAACGGTGCGAGGGGGGGTAGTGGTTGCCAAGTGGCAGGCCGTTCGCTTTGCGGCTTGGTCCGGACCGGACCACTCTTAGAAACGCTTCCTGTCACTTGTGGCTGGGACAACAGCCTCACATTCTCGTACTCATCCTCGAACACACAGGAAAATACGTGTACTCATAGGCCGGAAGAGCGGGAAGCGGGTAGCGTGAAGCGGCGAGAGCGGGAAGAGCGGGAAGAGCTGCAGGCATCGACTGAAGAGGAAACTTAACAAGCTGGTCAGGCAGGTAAATAGATAAACTTTCACCGCATGCTCGGCAATTTGACTCCGCTCTACATGCAAGGTGTTGCCCCAACGGAACTGACCAGCAGGCAGGGTGAACTGCTGTGGCAGTACCTGGACAGAGAACAGGAGAACCGGAGAACCGGAGGACCGATTGGCGAACACACATTCCAGAGCCATGGACAAGCGTTTCAGATTTGCAAAACATTTTATTCAGTCAATGTCAGAACAACAGTAACAGCAACAGCAACACGAAGGAAACATCTATGTTGGGAGGATACAGCTCTAGATACCCTAGCCGAGCTGAAATGTGGGATTGATTAGACCCATTTATGTTCCCAAACTTATGATATAGTGTTCTGTTCGAAGGGGCTCGTTTTATATGTACATGCACGATGTGAAGGTGATTTTGATCCGGAATACTCGTACGTAGATCAAGAATTCAAGCTTCAGGCAAAAATGTGCTGTACCCTCTGCAAGGGTATGGCCACAAAAGCAGCTCCGGTTTCGGCATGGGAGGGTATAGAAATGGAACGTCTGTGTTTGCGGTGGCCCTGGGATGGCTACTGCTGCTGCTGCTGCTGCTACTCCTCTTCCCAGAGCTGCTCCTTCTCCTGATGCAACTGCAGCACGTCCATCAGTGGCCCATTGTCTGTGTCGCGCATACATAATGAAGCGAACCCGAGCCCGAACCGAGCACAGAGCTGGACTGGACTGTACCGTACTGGACTGGAATGGACTGGGCGAGCACTGCATTTACCTGACCTGGCCACCTCATCATCGTCATCATCATCAGTAGAAAGAGTAGAGCCAGGAGCTGAGGGCAGCAGGAGCAGAAGCAGAAGCAGAATCATAATAGTCAGGATGCTAGGGAGGTGATTGGCTGCTGCCTGCTGCCTGCTGTTTGTTAGCGTTCATTGAGGACTCGAATCGGACTCCGGGCTCCGGAGTCCTGGGTCGAGGGTCGAGTGTCCACGGTCCAGGGTCCAGGGTTGTGGGTCTCTCGGTGTCGGATTGTGCATTGAAAGAAGCGCAATTAGCACTTCGATTGTGTTCAGTTGACGCGATTTGCATCAAATTAATGTCTTCATCAGCAGACAAACCGACTGCAGTCAGGGGGAGATTCAGAGCATTCAGAGCATTCAGAGCAGTGGCCAAAACCGAAAGAAAACAGAAATAGAATAAAGTCGAGAACAAAGTAATCCGTGTCATTGCATGGAGAGAGTACTCGGACTCGGTTGAGCACCATGATGGCTTTAATATCGCAATTGAATTTTCGAGCTAATTTTGCTTACAATGAGAATTCGAATATTCAATTACTCGTCCAATCGCTGCGGAAACTAATAAAGATATACTTACGAATATTTTCACTCTTCCGAGCCTGCTACAATGTGTTGGTGGATTGTTAAGGTTTTTGTTGGAATTGAACAAACTATGTGTCTAGATCTAGATCAGAGGTCAGCGCGAATGTATAATATACATATTATATATTCAAAATACCTATAACCAATATCATCCGTAGGCTTGGTCCAAAGACGCCTCTATCTCACGGACATGCCAAGGACACTACAACAACAGTTGTTGGACGACCCTCACGAGATTCGTTCTGCAGCGAAGGACGCACCAGAACTTGAACTGAGTTGATCGAAACATTCTTGTTTTGAGAATCCACTTCAAAAAATCGTAGAAAATCATTGCACGGAAATGTTCATTTGTTAATTTCATTTTTCGCCAAAGGTGAATTTTTCGTTTATGGTTAATGATATAAAACGCAACCATAGAAGAAAAAGTTCCAAGCATGATTTGGCCCAAAAAGTTCAAGCTTTTAAGTGAAAATAGCGATTTTGACCTGGCCGTACTAAAAATAGCCAAGAGTACTAACGTAAAAGGCAGCCCTCGTACACGTGCACGTGAGCAGCAGCGAACTTTCCTATGCAGATAAGATATGATCTAGACTCTAGATTTATGGATGTAGATTATTTTGTGTATTAATAATGCGATGCACTGCTCGAACAGATTCATTTGAATAACACGAGTAATAATGGGTGGAAGATGTTGAAAAGACAAGTTTGGATTGTCTCTGAAATGAGCGCAATCAGACGGAAAGGCATGGAAATGAATCTGGTGCTCAGAGCATTATCAACTAATATCTGTATATTTTTGAGAATTAATTGAGCGCACACTTTGAACGATTGAAGGACACTGACTGGAAGAGTCGTCAAGCTAAGGGAGCGATGGCAACAGTGGAGCAGCTGAAGCAGTGGCTGGAGATGAATGAAACAATAAAGGAATAAAAGCGATGACTGTCCACTCATTTGTGTTATGAATACAAGTGAATAATAAGTGCTGCAAATGAATGCCTGAACTAATAAAAGTGGGTGAAGAGCCATGCGCCCCTTCTTGTGTAAACTCATGAAAAATGTACAGAAAACTCTTACTCACAGCAAAGTACATGGCAGAAAGTGCACGGAGAAATGATACTCGTAGTAACCTTGAGACACACCGCATCCGGAATCCGGATCCGCATGCGGATGCGGATGGACTGTAACCATTCATGTCTAATTCTGTGACAGAGTCCTTGGCCTTCCTCTTCCTCTCAAACTAGTTGAACTCCAATTGTCATAACAATTGATTGAGGATTTCCCTCATTCGTGGAGGGATACTCCACAGTGTCCTCTCTCCTCTCTCCTCTGTCCACTGTCCACTGTTCGCTGTCTGTAAAGGCGAGGCATGGAATGATCTAAGTGTTTGTCCTGTCTCCTGTCTTGTCCCCCTATTACCGTCATCTATCTGTTCTGTTCCGTTCTGTTATGCCCTGTCTCCTGGCATCCTTTATTTATTTATATTCTCTGGTTTCTTTCGCTTTCGCTTTGGTTTCTGGTCTTTCTTTTTTCTCTTTCTCCCACTCATTGTCTATGGTGTAAGGGCCAGGTCTCCAAGTGTGTGTGTGTGTGTGTTTCTGTTTTTCCGCCTTTCCTTTCCTTTTCTTTCATTTGCCTTCAATGCAATTATACTGGATAAATATCTTCTTCCGTTTTAGCTGTAATTACAAAAGTTTAATTGAGTTTTCTCGGCTCGTTGTGTTCTTTTTTGCTGCCGCCATTGCTGCTGCTGCTGCTGTTGCTGTTGCTGCTGTTGTGGGTGTGGGATGGGTGGCAGAAGTTTTTCCCCAGCATTCGTCCTGAAGTTGTCGTATCGTTGTCGCCGTGGCTGCTGCCACTGCCACTGCCACTGCCGCTACTCCTGCTGTTGACGTTTTTCCATCCCGATCCCAATCCCAATCCCAATCCCAATCTCGAATCCGGCTCTGACTCTGACTCTTACTCTGACTCTGGCCATGTCTTCCATCTGTCTGTCTGTTTGTCTGTCTGATGTCTGTTGTCTCCTATCAGCCGCCTCTCCACAGATACTCGTATTTTTCCATACCCTTTGTCAAGGGTATATGTAATTTTTTAAGGATGATAATATTTATGATATAACTGTCTAACCCTTAGAATATAGTCACGGGCACCTGCTCATTCTCTTGCAACAACAGGTTTCATCTTAATCCTTTTTCCATTTTTCCCATTTTTCTGCAGCGGGAAAATGAAATCATTTGATTGATTTTACTCCACTATCAACGTTTATGGGGCCCTCTGTCTGTGTGCTCTTTCATAGGTATGCACTACACCTTTTTTCCATAAAACATTCCCATTTTTGATGCTGCCATTGAAACTCGTTCAAGGGTGCCTACAGCTTCGACACCAGAATGGCAGTCTTTCCTTCTGGCCTACTGGTTGCCTCTTGCTCTAACGCTGCTCTGGTTATTGTTGATGTTGCAAAAAGAGTTTCTGTTGTCAGGCTGCCAGGACCGGCCTGTCTATCTCCTGGCCACGTGATTGTTTTCTTTTGCCGAGCCTCTGGCAAACACTTTGTTAACACCACACCCCCGCACACCCGCACACCCCCAAACCAACACACCACCAACAGCGCATAATAAAAAGTGATTAAAAAGGAAATACGGAAGGAGGCGGCTAGAATAAGTTCTGCAGCAAATTTATTGATAAAACTCGAACTAAGGCTCGAGCTGGAACTCGAGCCCGAATCCCTGTCTTACCTCACTCACTCGGATGAGGGATGAGGGCTAAGGCATGAGGGATAAGGGATGAGCTTGGGAGACGGCAGAGCAGAGTCAATTTATATTTTAATAAATAGCGAAAGTGTTGAGCAACGTCAGAGGAACGCATCAGAGTGCTGGAGAGGTGCTGAAGTGGAGTTGACTCTGGTTAATTTATTCATTGCAAATTTACATGCTCATGTTTGCAAATTTAAAAACTGCACACACACCCGATAAAGGGGGAAGGACGGGAATGGGGGAACAGGGGAAGGGGGAAGGATGAGCGCTGAGCGCAGAGCGCAGAGATAGAGACAGAGACTTGCAGAGAAGTTTATTCAAAGCAGACTTTCCCTTTAGTAATATGTAAATCGCATCCACAGAGCCGACTGCGGAATGAGAGCTCTCTCCTTCTGCCTTCAGCATCTGCATCGGCGCCTCCACTTGGCGCCATCTTCAGCATTTAAATATCATTCTTAGCCCTTCATGAAGGAAAGCAGAAAGCTCTCTATAGATTTCCCAAGGCAGCATTCTAGCCTCTTGATTCGATTAGGGGCTTACCAACACTGAACCCATTCATGCCACGGTGTCTAGTGTTGCTTACGAGATATATGGGTTCTTGAGAATATAGCCATAGAAATACTGTGATGGATCCTTAAATCAACCTTGACATATGCATATGTACACATTTTGCTATCGTTTATCCTCGAATATAAAATCATTTGTCATCATTTACGTATACAAAAAAGAAGGAACATTAGCATTTCCTGCCATTTCATTTTCCCCATAACCAAATTTGTGTTGATTTGAAAACAGTTCAAAGTTATAAGTGAAACGAGTTTTTTCTTAAATTTAAAAATATAACAAAAAACATCGTTGGTATCGCTGGCTGTCCTGAAAGTTGTCTCTTCTTGCTACGGTGAGTACCCACCAGTGCTGTGTCCACACTGTTCGTGGATTCTTGGGATATTTTTGTCCCTTTTTGAAGGGGCCACCTGCCCACGCTGAGGATGTTGAGTGCCCCAACATTTGGGTTGTTGGAAACACTCCTAGACCGTCCGATTCCATTTAGCTCAGTTCTCGGTCGTCGGTTCACAAGTCTCACACGATAGGCCCATCGTATGGATGTTCGAGGATCCTTAGATGGCCTGTTAGGTCTCCGTTCTTCGCTGCTAGGCTTTTGGAAGCATTTGCTAGGCTGTTGGAAGCTGCCGGCTAGAAGCTGCTGCTCCGAACATAGGTTAATGACTAATATAAGAAGTTCGTGGGACCAACTCTAGCGGTTGTAGTGCCATGACGGATTGCAGGTTATTCAGAAGAAATGTATGGGAGGAGAAGCTGGGATGCCCCTGAACCGTCCTCGTATGATGTTTATTGCAGAATAGGACGTTCAATAGACCCTGATTGATCACCTACGGATTAAGGAATAGTTTGAATACTCGTAAGTGGGTCGCACTCCCGTAAGTTCCAATCAGATCACATTCTGCTTCGTTTACAATAGAAACATTTGATTAGGAAATATCTTAAAGTTGCCTTCAGCTTTTGGGTACCCATCGAATGCGTTGACTACGGGGAGGGGAACCGTTGCAAATCTAATATAATAAATTACGTACGCTTGAGTAATTTAATATTTATGATGAAAGTATACCTAAGCATACACCCCCTCACCACCGCCCCAAAGTGGCAGAAGCAGAAGCAGGAGCAGTAGCAGTAGCAGCCCTTCCCTGGAAGGCCTCTGCAGTCCCCGCCCCACAGCGATGGGGTGCTTCCCCCTCGGCCAAGTCAGACATATCCAGGACTTATCCACACCCATTTCATATGCATTGGATAAAAAAGGAATTCGCACACATCGCATCGGTCGGTGGAGTACGGCAGTGGGAACGGGGAACGGGGAACGGGGAACAGGGAACGGCACTCCTGTCAAAACAAATCCGTAAGAGATTACATTAAAAGGCGCATTTGGACAGCTCAATCGCAAAATAGCAAAACATTCCTCTAGAACTGGTTGGGGGCTCTGGCTCTGTCTGTGTCTGTGTTTGTGTCTGTGTCTGTGTATTTGTGTGCCAGGGTATGCGATATCCCCAATGGATTTACTAGACGCCAACACCCAAATCAAATCTGCACCCAGAATACACACTCCTCTCCTCTCTGCAGAGCAGAGCGGTTCCGCATTCGATGGAAATGATGGAAAGTTCCCTGATTCGAGCTGACAGTAGTAGTTTCTTTTTACGAATTCATGTAATCTTTTTACGTGGTTCGCTTTTTTAAACGGCAAACACTCCACGGGATGGCTGATGGAAAAGGGGGTGCGCTGCGAGAGGCTGTCAAGCCGTAACGGGGTTTCGCCTGATTCAATAAACGATAAATTATGTTAATTTCAGACTCTGTTTTCAGATGAATGCAACAGATGGGAAAAGTTGAGAGACATATGTACTATATGTACATGGCTACAGGTTCAGTTATAGATATTGAAAAATGTGATAAAAGGGACAAATAAGAGTGGTATCTATGTTCACAGCAAAGGCCTTCCAGGTCTATGACCTTAATGACACATTCATCCGAGAGGACGCACTGTACTGTCATTTGTTGCACATTGATTCCATTTAGAGGGGTGGCCCCTCAGAGCCCTTTGGCTCTTCTATCACAATGCTAACGTCACCCTTCGCTCTGATCTCTCGAACTCCCTTATTTGCAAATATGTATAAATAAAAAATACAAAAATAACTTCACTCAAACCACCATCTTTGATGTGATGCTCTGGACAGGACACAAGCTCTTGCTCTTGCTTGTGTGATTTTCCTGTAAGCCGACAAATCAGCTTAGATGGACTGGACTGGACTGGACTGCAATGCGATGGACCAACGAGGCCACCGACTGGCCGGCCACTTACTAGTCTCATTTTTGTCCAGGGCACTTTTCGCTCCTCACTCCTCTCTCCTCACTTCTGACTCCTCATCGTACGTTTCTTTTTACGAGCACACTGCTGAACTGACAGTTGAACTGACAATCTGGAGGACCAGGCAACCGCAAGCAGCGAGCGGCCTTTGTGATGCAAAGCACTGTGGCTGTGGCAGTGCCAGTGCCAGTGGCAGTGGCAGTTGCCCAGCCGCATTGCCATGCCCATTGAGCTGACAAAGGCCAGGTGCCGCAGGGTGGCCATGGGGGAATCTCCCAGTGCCACTCCATGGCACTCTATAAATTGTAAAACTATTTTCAATAACAGCACACAACAAGGATGCTCGTAGGAGCTGAGGTTTCTGATTATTTGCCTTCTACCCTGACACGACACGACCCAAAGACGAGCTGTCCGAGACGAAGGATGGGTCCTGGTGGAGGGAACTACGCAGGCAACTACGGAGGAGTAGTATGCAACTCCACCCTCCCCACCCACACAATCATCGACTCGCCTGCTCGTGCCCGGACCCGGACCCGGACCCGGACCGTCGGGTCTCGGTTCTCGGTTCTCGGCTCTTGGCTCTGTCTACGGTTCTGGCTTTGGCTGCACCTGCAGATGGTTTTTGTCTTTGTTGGGTCTGGAGCTGGGGCTGGGGCAGGGGCTGGGGCTGCCTCTCGACTTTGGGCAACTTCTTGAAATACTCTTTTTCGGAACGGGGGTTTCGGGGAAGTCTAACAAAGTTTATTCTTTGGGTTTTTTCGGCTGTGGCTGTGGCTGTGGCTATGGCTATGGCTATGGCGTGTTTTGTTTTTTTGTCTTTTCGTAATTTAGCATATTCCTTGCAGCACTTGTTGTCCTGTCCTGTCCCATCCTTTCATCTCTCATCTCTCTGCTCTGTATTGTCTGCTGTGCTCTTAAGTTTTGCTTCACCGTTTGCGGTGTGCAAATGCAAATTGCTTGGCTTGCATATTTTCTACTTCCACAGAGACAGGTGGCTATGGTAGTATGGGTAGTATGGGCATGGGGATGGGGATGGGCTGCGGGGTGGTATAGGAATATGAATTGAGCTGATGTAGCTAAAGTGCGGCCAGGCGCGCGGATAGCTCCCTCCCAGAGCCAAGTGCATAAGTGGCTTCCTTCTGGAAATCATTTCCGAAGCCGGAGGTTCGTATCTCAAAGCCAACCAACTCTTTGATTCGATGGGTTTGATTCAATCAGCTATGGAAAGCCTCAATTATAGAATACTCTCAAGCGCCACTCCCTCGATTAAGCATTCAGCGATATCCCTGAACAGCGATGCGAATTTCGCTAAGCATAGTGATCTCATTTTAATCACTAATCAATAAACTATCTATGTACGGATGTACAGTCTTCTCACTGGCTCACTCACTCGCTCATCCATCCACCCACCCACTCCTCCCGCATTTCGATTGCGAATAAATATTACTCCTCCCTCTCCGTTCTCCGTTCTCCGCTCTCTGTTTGTCTGTTGTCTTATGGTGGTCCGTCCAGATGTTTTGATTCAGTTTTAATTCATTTCACTTGGTGACCCAACCTAGTCTTGGTCGCCGTCGCCGTCCCCGTCCCAGACCAAAACCCATCCACAAGCAACCCATTGAAGCGCCCTTTGAGTGCTGACTGTTATTGCTCTTCCATTGTTTTTGTTTTTGTTATTTTATTTTGGTTTCCTTCTTCCTCTTCTTTTTTTTGTTGCTATTAAGAAAAACGCCTCCAAGAATAATCGACTAAACGAGCGAGCAAATGCGAATTGGTTGTAGAGGACGTTCGCCTCGCTGTAACCCCCAGAACTGAACCATACTGAACCATATCCGCCATTGGGCGATGTATCCTGTCCACTTGGAGTTGGACATAGCTCGACTATATCCACATCCACATCCACATCCACATCCACATCCACATCGACATCGACATGCAGCCAACCAGCCGGCAATAAAAATATGATTGTATTTTCGCTTGAGTTGTTTTCATTTCTCGATGATGTCGAGGGCCGTCTGCCATCCGCCATCCGCCATACGCCATACCACTCCCAGGACAAGAGCCCAAGACCGGAGCCCGGAGCCCAGAGCCCAACCAGACCGCAGTCTCAGTCTCCGGCTCAGGCTCAGGCACAGGCACAGGCTCAGAGTGTGTGTCTGAGTCGGACTGCGACTCCGGTTGACCCAATGCATGGTTAAATCAGGCGAATGCCAGCGGTCGACCATTGAACTGTTCCGTTACGTTCCGTTCCGTTCCGTTCTCTTCTGTAATGTGGGGGAAAAGCGTTGTTTTTGTTTTCTTTGGGGCAAGGCAAAGGCAAAGGAAGAAGAATGAAGGAGAGCTGTGGATCCCATTTGAAATCAGGACGGCAACTCGCATATTCGCTACATTACATTTCTCGTTGCCATTAATCGTGCATCTCAGGACCTACTTCCAACCACCAACCCAGCCAACATCTACATCTCCATCTCCATCCCCGTTCCCGTTCCCGATTCCATCTCCAACATCTTTTCTCCTGTTCCCCCTCTCTGGTATTTACTCGAGTGATGTAATTTTTGAATAGCTTAAGGCGTTTCAAAATGTTTAGCAAGGCAAATCCTTTTTAAACGTCGATTGCCTTGCTCCGTCTCGGCCCCAGTCCTGCTCCGTCTGATTCCGTGTCCGCATCCCTGGCTATGGCTATGGCTGTGTCCGTGTCCGGGCCTCTTGGCCCTCTGTTCAGTGTGTGTGTGTGCGGTTGTTTGGGCTCTTTGCATTTACATATGCATACTCGTATTCCCTATTATTGTTATTAATATCCATAAATTACTCTTATGTTAGTTTTTTTTTTTTGTTTTCGTTTTGGTTTTCCCTCTTGAGGGTTAGTCGGGCAGAAGAATCTCGTTTCGTTCGCTTCGCTTTTCTTTTGCTCTTATTTCGCTTTGTTTTTTTGCCTTTATTGGTAACACAATTGGTAAATAAATAGGTTTTTTTCTGATATCGATAAATACGCATATAGTATATATATTTTGGTGCATTCCATGTTGCCATTACTTCGATTTATTCAGTTAAGATTTGCATTCATAACTCTTATTTGCGGTCTACTCTTATTTGCTGCTGCTACTACTGATCCTATCCCAAGCTCTCCATTCCATGTTGGAAACAATATTCTCTAGTATTCTTTGGCATCGTCCTGCAGGGGGGACGGAAGGTAGCCGCAATTGCGGCAACTGTTGATAAACGTGCCACGGCTACAATGAACTTGAAGAGAAACAAATATCCGAAAACAAAAGAAGAAAAGTAGTAGTGGAAAAAACAAAACAAAATTTGTAATGAAATTTTGTATGCTGACATTTCGAAAAATTGCTTTTTAACCTTTGTGCTGCGATGAGGTCCTCTTCCCTCTTCCCTCCTCCAGCTACAGCTACAGCTTACATCGTGTGTGTCAGTGACATGTTAGACGTGTATCTGTATCTCGACTCACCATGGGTGGCCTGGCCCCACGACCCGGACGAAGACACGGACACGGACACGGGCACGGACAGAGACTCCGACCCCGACCCCAACCCGTATCCGTACCGAATGCAAAAGCAAAGTTGTGCAGCTTGCGAAAATCTGTAAACCGAAAACTCTGTGACATGTTTTTAAGTTTCTCAGCCTGGCATGCAGATTATTATTAGGTTGTCTGTCCGTCCATCCGTCCGTCCGTCTGTCTGTCCGTCTGTCCGTCCGTCTGTTCGTTCGTTCGTTCATCTCTTGCTCTGACTCTGTCTCCGTTTTCTCCGTGTGCTTTCTCTGCCTGTCGTTTGCCAGGTGAGTCCCCGACAAACTTTGCCCATGTCCAGGTCCAGTGGGGAGGAATATCGGGACTCCACGAGCCGGGAGCAAGGAGCCGTGAGCCGGGAGCGGGTAGCTGGGAGCTGGGAGCAGGGAGCAGGGAGCAGGGATGATGGCAGTGGGTTCTGTGCCATAAGTTTTGTTCTAACAAACCAATTACTCGCACCAATTTCCAAAACAGGCTGACTTGCCTTTAACTTGCTCGAAAATGGATATATGCAGCATGATGGAAGAGTTCGACTTTGAGATGGCAAAGAGTGGGAGTTGGGGCTGGGTGTGGGTGTGGGAGAGCCAGGCCGACATAGCGACATAGCGACAGATAGACAGATAGACAGACCTACAGACAGACCAAGTTGAAGCTGAAGAAAATACAAATACGACTTTGAGTTACTTTTTCATTATTTTGCCAAGGAGTTTTTCCTTTTGCGTGTGCCCCACACACATGCACGCACACACACACACACACACACAGACGCTCGACAATACACCCACTGGTGGATGGTGGCACTGTGTGTTGCAATGTTCAAAACATTGGCAGATGTCGCCGCACTAGCAAAAGTTACGAGAGCGGCAAGTGGAAAGTGGCACAGCAGTGGAACGGCAGCAGGTAGGGAGGAGGGTACTCCGCACCGCCCTGCCCCGCTCAGAGTTCGACTGAACACATGCCGACACAAGACACGCCAATGCCACCGATGCACCCATCCTGCTATCCTGCTATCCTGCTATCCTGCCATCCTGCCAGCCTGCCAAGCCAAGACACAGCCCTAGTCAGCCAACTCGAGTCCAACGAAAGCCAGTACATTCTACATATGGAAAAAAGTTGCTACAAGTTTTCTTTTTTCTAATTTTACTCGCTCTCTCTCTCTCCAAAAAGCCTCTCCCTTCCCTTACCAACAAGAGCGAAGCTCTAGTTTTTGGGGTATATAGTAGAACTACGGGGATCGTAAATACCATATAGAAATCGAATTCAATGACAGCCATAAGGGGTAGTGATCCGATTCTGAACGCTGTACGAAATCCACACTGAACAAAGATCGATCGTTCATCTGCATTGGAGGTGGGCAAAATCATTGTACCTTCTGCAAGGGTATACGAAGGGTAGGGTCAAAGGCGTTTTATCTTTGTGACCGAAACATGGATATATGCAGCATGATCGAAGAGTCCGGCTTCGAGATGGCAAAGAGTGCGATTGGGATAGCCTTTTAGGCCTCGCCACTGCCCACTCGGATTCGTCTGAATCCGTCCCAGAGCCCTACAACAAATACACACTCGGTCAGAGTCTAGTAGAAAATTCGCCTAGTCAAGCCCAAGACATGCAATTTGTTTTTGAATTATTGGGCATTCCGCTTTGAACCATTCGTTTGTGCAAGACACACTCGGTCTGTGTGTTCGTTGCTGGACATTTTCGGACCGAAAGACTCTACGTTGCGGGATTCTGGGACCGATTCAGCTGAACAGACGTAGAATAGGTGAAAAGATAATTGAGCCCCGCGTGTGCTCCGTCATAGAATAGCTTTTTGGTCCCTCATTCAACATCTTGGTATTGTGTAGACTTTGCTGGTACCCTTGGCACCCTGTCTGCTTAGAATAAGTATAGGTCTTTCGCTAACTACAAAAGTCTTTTTTGAAGACTCTGTATCTGTTTTTTTTGCGATCCGATCGGATCGATTGGAGGGTCGTAAGCCATTTTTCTGAAGGTATTTTGTTAATTTAACCAACTCTTCCTCTTCAAGCAGAAATCGAACGATAAATCTACGACATCATGAGTGACGAATATATTTCGACCGTGGTCCTCGATTGCGGATCTGGCGTGTGCAAAACCGGATTTTCCGGTGATCAAACTCCCCGAGCGGTTTTCCCCATGGTGGTCGGCACTCCCTGCCAGGGCCAGAAGATGGGTGTGGACCTGGAGGACTTGTATGTGGGGAACCTGGCCCACGGCAAGCGCTCTGAGCTGCAACTCAGTTATCCCATTGAGCTAGGCCTCGTCACCGACTGGGATGAAGTGGAGATGGTCTGGCATCATGCGCTCCACAATGAGCTGTGCATCTCGCCCGAGGACTACCCAATCCTGCTGACGGAGGCGCCCAGGACACCCATGGCCGATCGCGAAAAGGCCACTCAAATCATGTTCGAAACATTCGATGTGCCGGCCATGTATGTGGCCAGTCAGCAGGTGCTGGCCCTGTTCGCTTCGGGTCGCTCCACAGGAATCGTTCTGGACGTTGGCGACGGGTACTCCCATGCCGTTCCCATTTACGAAGGCCATGCCCTGCCCCATGCCATGGGGAGTCTGGACTGGGGCGGACGCCATATCACGGACTACCTCTTTAAGCTGCTGACGAAGCGGGGCTACTACTTCTCCGTGACCAGCCCGACCGATCGCGAGCTTGTGCGTGACGTGAAGGAGAAGCTGTGCTTTGTGGCCAGAGACTTTAAGCGGGAGCTGAAGGTATTCACAGCCGAAAAGGAGAAAACGTACACTCTGACAGATGGACATGTCATTTCCATTGGCGCCCAGCGCATCCAGTGCGCCGAGGCACTGTTCGACCCCACCCTCATGGACAGAGCTCCCGTCGGCCTCCACCAACTGCTCAACGAGTCCATTGGTAAGTGCGACGAGAACATCCGGCCACAGATGTTCGAAAATATCATGCTGTCGGGGGGCACCACGACGCTCCCTTACTTTGCCGAGCGCCTGGAGCGGGAGCTCGCCGCACTGGCCTCCTCCGACACGAGGATCAAGATTGTGGCGCCAGCCGATCGCCAGCTCGCCGCCTGGATGGGTGGCTCGATCCTCAGCTCGCTGCCCTCGTTCAAAATGATGTGGATGTCCAAGGCCGAGTACGAGGAGGTTGGCCCGTCCCTAGTCCATCGCAAGTGCTTCTAAGCGGCAGATCCGTGCATGGGTGCATCTGCCTCTGCCTCTGCATTCGTTTGCAATTCCTATGAGTCCTGATCGCCATTACTGTCAAAATTCTCGTATTCTCGTAGTCTCGTATTAAAAACAATTCCTCTCAATAAATTTAACAAGATTCAACAAGTGCTACATTAACAGAATCTAGCATTGCTTTTAAATTGCTTTTTTATTGGTAAATCAAGGGAGAGTCCTTCATATTTGGATCGAACGAGGTGAAATTAAGGATTTGCTTGAATGGAGATCGATTGATTCGGAAAGTGCCAAAAAGGGCATTGAAATGCCTGACCACTTACTAGGTCGGTCGATCTATTCCAGACCAATTCCGGATAAGCCCAAGTATCTCAGGATCTCTGGATTATTTCCATGTGCTTCGGATTTAGTTTAGTGAAAGGGATTCTGAAAGAGATGCGTACAAGGGCACACACCACAGATGAGCAGCTTGCGACTCCTCAAACGAGAATATCTGACATGTGGCATGTGGCAGGCGGCATACGTCATAAGGCATAAGGCATACGGCATATATGTAGCATGCAGCATACAGCATACAGCATGTCGCATGTGGGTGTGGGTGTCACCGCCTGCGGCTGTTCTTAGCCGGGATTAAGACGCTTTTCAGAGAAAATTCATGCAAGCAAGCGGGAGTTGCAGCTGGAGCTGGGGCTGGCCAGAGGGGGCTGTCGTAATCTTCTTCTGCTGTTGCACCAACAGCACCTACTACCCCCCACCCCCCGCACGTCTGCCACCACTTGGCCGCTTAACTTTTTCCACTTGCATTTTGGCCCCGCTTACAGGATATTATGGCTGCAGAGCCCGCGCATGTTGTGTGTGTTGTAAAAAGTTTTTAATTTTTCTTTTCAAACATTTAACTAAAAGAGCAACCCTCTGCAACCGCTAGCTCCTCCCCGGCAAAAAAGCGGCAGGACGGGAAGAGGGGAATAAAGGGGGAAACGGGAAAAAAGAGAAAGAAAACGAGGCAAAGGATTCTCATTTTTCTTTCGGCTGCAGCAGCTTTTTGCCTCTTTGCCAGCTTCCTCATAGAAACCATAACTTTTGTACTGGCAAAATATCATACGCATAAAACAACACCATAATACCCCACACCCACACCCACACCCACACCCACCGCCACACCCTCATGCGATGCACCCCTCATATCCGGCGCCTGCGATTTTCTTACGATTTTCCTGCCGGTTTGTTTCTCTTTTAATGAAACAGTTGCTGCCTGGCGGCATTGTGACGATTATTATTATGATGGGGCATGCACAAGTTGCAGTTAAGGCAGCGTGTAAAATAATATTTAGATGGAGTGGAGAAAACTCCCAAAACCCATACCCTTACCCTTACCCATACCCCAGTCGCAGACTCCAGGCGCAGTGCTAGGCCCAGGCCTGGGAGCCCCTGGTCGTCCCCTGGCTTAATTAAATTTCGAGAGCACCAAAAATCCGAGTGAAGACCTCCAAATGCCGAGGCAGCAGTGCCACAAACTCAATCCCCTGTCCCTTTAATGGCACCATAGCAATTCAGCCACAGAATCAGCTTCAGCTTCAGCTTCATCCTCAGTTTCAGCTCCACCTCCAGCTCCACCTCCAGCTCCAGCTCCAGCTGCATCTCTGGCTTCATCAACGGTTGAGTTTCTGTGAAAATATGTATCTTAAATTAATTGAGACTCGCCAGCCTCTGAGGGTCAGGTTAGCTTTAGCTGCTGGCGATGACGTCTCTGGTTTGGGGTTTTCTGGGGAAGCCCTAGAACATTCTTAAGTTGCAGTCGGTTGACGAAATTAATTTCCCTTTGTTGAGGTCGGACGACTGCATTGAAACCAGCGACAGCCATTCCAGTCTTGTATCCATTATTAAGTATACAGGAATTTTGAGGTGGAAGCCTTTGAGTCGAGCAGCTGAGTCTCATAATCCAGTTTGCAGCCTGCTGGCACTCCACTCCCCCTCCTTCCCCACCAAATCCCAATGAGAGCAGAGCCAACTCCTTTCCCGCCGCCACAATCAGAGCTGATTTGGGAGATGGAAATACTGTTGAATTTCTATGATTTCGAACTAATTGGCTTTCGATTGGCAAAGAGGAGAAGACCTACGGAAATTTCTGGCCAAAATAAAAGCTAAGCAATATTTCAATTGTTGCATCCCTCTCAGAAGGGACTCCCGAAAGGACTCATCCTGGTCACTGATTCACTCCACACTCAATTGCTGATAAGCACTGACAAAGCACTCTCGGGATTCCGGCCAGGAACCAGGAATAGAACCCGCATGGCCCTGTCACTGGCAGAACTCGAACTTTGTTCGTGGCTTGGGCTAAAGACATTTTCAAAGGAGTCCCGTCTCCATCCCCTCACAGATTGCCCTGGCTATCATCAACCGATCACCAGACAAAGAGCTTATCGCAGAAATATATAAGTATTCTTCAGATCAAGGAAGGACTTCGGCATAGCTAGACTCGGGCATTCACAAATTCTTATAAAATATCACTAATTTGCCCATTTTGTAGTGTTGTGGTAGGTAAGGTAATTATTAATTGGCCAATTCTCCTGGGATCGACTACCATTTACAGAAAGGTCTGAAGGGATCCGGAAGACCAGCCAATCAGCAGGAATGGGGTTGTCTTCTTGAATTTAACCGCCAGTAAGTTGTTCTGTGGGCTGACAACAGTCAGCTCGGGTTTAGCTTCCAGACCGGAAAGGACATATCGAATCCAGTGGCCATCCTCAGCAGATACTTGCAAGAGGCGTTGGTTCTCCAGGCTGCAGAATGAATTGTGGCCTTCAGCAGGAACAGGCCCCGGTGCACCTTCTCGAGATCCAAGTTTATGGAATGCAAGGTGAAACGGTTTTGGAACGGTTTGCCTTTAATATAATAATATAATATATATTTATTGAATACATCCTGGAAATAGCAGTAACTTTTTTTGAATTTACTTAAAAATTCTCCGCCTAAAGGTTAATATTTAAATTGTTTTTATTTTTTGTAGGAAAAGTCTGTACTCTCACGCAGCCAACAGCTGGGCACACCACACCGTTGGGGGGCATGAGATGGAATAATGTGTCGGGGATCTAAAACAATTTGCTAATAACGTCGATGACAGCAATTGGTGGGTGTATCGATTGTGTATCGCAGCCCTTTCATTTCCGTGTATCTTCATTATGTTGCTACCCCAAAAGGCAAACAAGCCCAGGCCCATCCTGTTCGTGGCCGTCCTGGTCAGGCTCCCGTCTCCCGTCTCCCGTCTCCCATGTCCCGTCTTCTGGGTCCACGGCCAACGTTGGCAGCTTTTATGATGACGTTCCAATGACGGAGGCCGGCTCCTCTGATGGACATGAAACTGTAATGGAATTCAATAAAAGCTGAGAGTGCAGAAACCGTTTGATACGGCATTCAATCGAAGAGAGGCTGCCTCTGCCCCTGCCTCTGGCCCTTCCCCTTGCCCCTGCCGCTGCCGCTGCTTCTGCTTCTGCCACTGCCACTGCCATTGCTCCTGGACAGGGGTATTAAGTCTGGTTGGGCGCTTGGATGCTCCACTTCGCATCGAAGCTCATCAGCCGGACACTTCTCGGGCTCATTTGGTAATTTTCTGCAATACCGGCGAGTGGCCCTGGTCCTCGTCCGGGCATCCACGGACACGGACACGGACACGACCATGAGGCGAGCAAAACATTTAACATGCGGCAATATTTATTGCCATGTGACACATGAAGCCCTCACCGACAGGCGGGCATATTCGCTAGATGGAAGTGCGATACAGGAGGTACGTACGAGTAGGACTTGCAGGACACTGGCTCCACGTGGGACAATGTGTCTTAGACTACGGTCTCGACAGGAGACCCTGCGTAGGCCATTCTCCACGTTATGGTCACCCCAATTGACTTTGCCTAAAACCAAGCCGAAACCAATCCAATTGCAGTCGAGGCAAATGAGAATTGTACGGGCAGTGCACCGAATCCAGTCTAGAGTCCGTCCCCATCCGCATCCCTGTCTCAATCGTCTCCGCTATGGGGACAAATCGGGGGACCAAATCGTTTCCGCTGCAGGCAAATGTCCAACTAACGACTCTATGGAGTGGCGACTATCTGCCCAATCTGATTATCCACGCAGGTCACCGTGCATGCTGCCCCGTGCTGCCCCCTGCTGCTCATACACCAAATCGAGCTGCCCCTCCAGCTATATCCCCTCCAAAGCCAGCGCCAGGAGTTGATGGATTGTCCAAGTTATTTGCCTGTTTGCTGGCAAATGGCATCGACTCGCCTCGCTGCGACTCTGCGATTAGCACGGGTGCGAATGAAGCGATGCCCCTGGGTGCAGCTCCAGCTCCAGCGCCAGCGCCAACTCTAGCTCTAGCTCCATTGAGGCACTGTCACCGCACCGCACCGCACCGCACCTTCCACTGCGTGAGGCTGCCGGATATTTGAGCCAGTCGAATGGGGCATTGACCACAGTCACAGATGGAGCCATCACTTTTGTGGTTCACCACCTCCGGGATTGCCTGTTGATGAGTTCAGGGCATTTACCAGTCGGATCGGATCGGTCTGGGCCAGGCACCGTTCCACCCATTTTCTCCTCATTTTTAACGGTCTCTTCGTAGCACCCATGGCACAGTCGTAGCATAGAGCAACTTGCTTTTATTGCATTTACTTTGGCAGAGTCATCCGATCTGCTGCCGTCGCTGTCGCCGGGTGATGTCCAGCCCGGATGTCGTTTTCAATAAAGGCATTGGGGCTGGGCGTTAAGCTGTACAGTGTACACATATGTACGCATACTCGTACGTGTACGAGTATGTGGGTGACTCTGCTTGCCACTTTAATTAATTTCTTTAAGTTCATTAACGTTTGACTTGTTGGGGCGAGCGACAGAGCGACAGACAGGGAATGGGTGGAGATGCCAGATGGGAAATGGGAAATGGGGATGCGAATGGGAGTGGGAGTGGGAGTGGGGTTGGGATTGAAACATGGGATATTGAAAGGTTCTCTCGCAACTTTGATGACATTGTCAGCCAGACAATTTCGTTTCTTTCCACCCCCAGTCGTTCAGTCGTTCAGTCGTCGAGTTGTCGAGTCGTTGAGTCGTTCGGTCCTTGCAGCCAGAAGGACATTACTTTACTAGCGGAATGTCGGATTAAAGTGTTCGCCAGAAAGGAAACTTACCTTGGCTCGAACCTCAATCCTTGGGAACCGCTATTAAGCAAATGGGTTAAGCAGTTTTTATCTAGATACTTGGCAAGCGCACCAGAAGCAAGGGTATACTCGTATTGTTCGGATATCTGCCTAGACATATTCGCAACAGGATTAAAAGTAGAAGGCCACGCTTCAAAGTAAAAAAGAGAAGAGCTTCGACTCTCCTCAATTCAGTATTTTTGTTGGCATATCTAAACATTCCCTAATGGGAGTCTTAGAGGGGTATCGCATAGTCGGATTTCTCCACAATTTCTTGTTGTTGCGCCAGTGTCGTTGATAGCTTGGAAAGTGGTTCCCCAACCATCCAACCATCCCCGACCATTGCCGCATCCTTAGTCCGTTCGCGTTCCTATTCATTTTTCAATGCCATCTGCCTCTGCCTCTGCCGCTGCCTCTGCCGCAGCCTCTGCTCCACCCGTGTCTTCTGTCCTTCTGTGATGTTTTTCCAACGCCGACGCCTCTGGCAGGGTTCATTTTTTGGCAGCTCATGAATATTCATAGACATGAGCAGCCAAAGGACCGCGTGGCTATCTCAGCGAGTCAGACCCCGAACGGGGGCCGAGGCTGTGGGGAGACTAACCCACAGAGTGGGCTAGTGGGTTGCCTTGGGTTCCTGATTCACCCAGAGAGAGGAGCTCTGGAGAGGCTTACATGTTGATATCGAAATGGTTTATTGACCGCAAGGACAGCCGGAGCTAAAGTGGTTTTCGGGAGAGACGGAACTTCGATCAGTGATGGTCCGGCGAATATTCTTTTGGAAACCCATGCAGTGGCTGCTATGAAACCGAAGAGGGGAACGCCCTTACGTGGGCTCCACCCCATTATTGCTTTTCTGCTCTGGATCTTTTGGATCCGTTAAGTTCTTTGGCTCGTTCGGATCCTTGGACTCGTTGTCCTCCTTGGCCTCCTTGGGCATGGCAAAGCGCTTGGTCCAGAAGCGAGCGACCTTGTCGTGCTCCTGGCGATTGGTCTTGTACTGGTCGGCGATGCACGCGACCAGCGGGTCCTCAGCATTGCACTCGCCCAGCAGCAGCCAGATCGAGAGCAGCACCTTGGACACATTCATCACCGGCGACCAGCGCTCGTTCAGCACATCCAGACAGATGGCCCCCACGCTGTCCACGTTGCAGTGGTAGATGAAGGTCGTGAAGCGGATACGCGGCGGCCGGAACGGATAGTTCGCGGGAAACCGGATGTCCAGCTTGAAGTGGCCGCCCTCGTAGACGGAACCGGCGGGCCCGATCACGGTGGCCGTCCAGTGGAGCAGCTTGTCCATGCACATGTCGGCAGTGCAGTTGGGCGGCGGATTCTTGCGGATCTCGTTCAGCTCCCGTCGCACCCGGAACGCACAGGTGCTGACCGGAGTGGCGCAGTCCGCCACCACTGGGGTGCATCTCCTTTGTTGACCGCTGCTGCTCGGAGCATTATCGCCGTCCAGAGTGTCCAACGTGTCCACAGTGTCCAGTGTGTCGCAGGAACACTCAACCGCGGCTCGAGCATCTGCGGCTGCTTCTGTGCTTGCGGCTGCGGTGGCTGCGGTGGCTGAGGTGGTGGCATTTTCAGTTCCAGATCCAGTTTCAGTTGGCGTTGGCGTTGATGTTGGATTTGAGGTTGGGGTTGGGGCTGAAGCTATGTCTGGTGTGGCTGTGATGGGCCGATGGGAAGACATGTTGCCTGATGAAAATCTTTTAAATTTTGTTCATACTGTTTCAAAAATGTGATGTGTCTATTATTTGAATAGAAAGCGTATAATGTGTGCACATGTTTAGAGTAGTCGTTGAGTTTTCCAGCTGTCAGTCGCCTCGAGTCGTTGGAGCTTAGGATCCTGTTCCAGGTCGTTGCTCCTTCTGCGCAGACATATGTACATCCTGGAGAGAGATGATTGCCTGATTGGCAGAAAAAAGCTCAATTTTTAGCATCTTGACGTTCGTCGATCCTCTGATTTCTGTGGATTAAAGGAAGTGTCCCTTCGTCCTTCCCGTCTCGCTTGTGCATAATTTCCATTCGTTTAGCTATGGAATTCAATTGGGTGTCGCTTTTTCTGTTCGCTTTTGGTAAATTAGAAAGTGTGGAAACGAGCCAATGGCCGGGACCGGGCAGAGTAGATCTAAGGAAAGCGACACTCAATTTGCGAAATGCAATAAATTGAATGAAAAGTGTGAAAATGAAGAGGAGTCATCAACATCAGCATCAGCATCAGCATCAACATCGGGGGGGCAAGAGCACTAACGACCAGGCGGGGACGGGCGCTAAGAAAGCCAGAAAATGTAAATGAAAGTTGGAGAAAATTTAATAATAAAAACATCAGCATAAAGTGAAACGCATAAAATCCAATGAAATGTAAAAGGGAGCCAACGGGCAGGCGCCTGCCTGACCTCCTCCGTGACGTGTCCTTGTGCTTGCCTTGTCCTGCCTTGGTTCGGGTGCGAGTCCGAGTCCGGGTCCGGGTCCTTCTCCTGTTGCTGTGGATGCGGCATACGGATACGGATGCGACTGCTAGTCTCATCGTGTGTGTACAAAATAGCGTCGGGTAATCACATTGCGCTGCTCTGGCAGTGTCCTGCACCCGGCAGGATATGCTCAATTGAACATGTTGATTGCTGACAGAGAGAGCCACCACCCACCACCCAGCCACCAGCAGCCACCAGCCACCAGCAGCCAGCAGCCAGCCAGCACCACCTTCCATTCCCGTCCGCTGCAAATGAGGAGTCAATTGAAAATCAAGTTAGAGCTTGCTTTAATGGAATTAGTTCTCCAGAGCATCAACAGCATCAGCATCAGCGTCAGCGTCAGCATCAGCATCAGAAGAAGGAGCTGAAGCTGAGGCTGAGGCTGAAGATGGAGCTGGAGCAGGAGCAGGAGCAGGAGAGGCATCAGACGAGATGCAAAAGATGCCGAGCGAGGGCTATGCATCTGTGCAAAGCATTCCCGGCCCCGACTTTATAATAAAACTCCGGAACTTCCACTTACTCACCTTTGTGGCAGCAGCCATGGGTTTGTGTTTGAGTGAGTGGGCGAGTCGAGTCGAGTCGAGTCAGTGAGTCAAGTGCTTGAGTGGGGCACACCTAGACAAACACTTAAATGCAGCTCAATTGGAGCAAAGGAGCGTTGAAAGTGTGTAAATGAAATTAGAGAGCTGCAGCTGCTACGCCCGCCCAACGCCCCGACGCCCCGACGCCCCAACGCTTCAACGCCCACCCAAACACCAGCAATCTCTGAGAAGCCCCTCCGCAGCACGCACAATTCCTGGGAACGCCCTCCCCAACACCCACACCCACAATCCTCCAACACTCTCCCACCTCCCAATATCGCAGAATACACCACAAACACACTTCCAGCCCCCCCTCCGCACAGATTTGCCCTGATACGAGCAAAGATGAGGCAGCAAATGGATATCCATAGTCCCAACGATGTGGGAGAGCTCTACTTCTACATCTTTGAGCAAAACCCATGGCGCTGAAGGAACATTTAATGTGTAAAATCGGGATATACATATGCGATCTAAAGGGGACACTGGTGATATTAAACTGATAAAATCTGTGTACCGATATAACAGTTTTTTCAACAGATTGCACCGCAATGTATCTGGAAAAACAGAGGAGGGCCGTCTGGCGAAAATACTGCATATTAATCCAAGCTTTTTCCAGGCATTTGGAGCCACGCATTCCCCTCCAGCCACCTCCAGCCATCTTCCACAATCTGCGATTCGCTTTATCAAGTTAGTAAACCGATTAAAAGTTCCATAAATTGGTGTGGGCCCAAGATCCGGACATCGCTTCTTCAACAAGCTGCTTAGAATTAAGGATCATCAGCAAAGCTTTCGCATGTATGGCTGTGCGAGGCCACAGGACGTTATTCCTGAAGAGGGCGCTAGTTTTTCGTTAGTCTGAATGTTAACCAGAAATCGATCAGCTTATAATAGGAATGTACCAAGACAGGACCAGGCCCAGGACCAGGCCCAGGCTAAGCCCCAGCAAAGCCAAATACGAGTACGAGACCCAGCGAGATCTCAATTGAGGTCACGTACCTCCTTTAAGGTTTATTTTAAGAGGTGTGCTTGAGGAAGGCGCTGGTTTCTTGTATGCCCAAATATTAATCACAAATTTTGTATTTTATATAAACGTTTTTTAAGTGTACATATGTACGTGTTGGAGCTTCCGGTATTCACTAGCCAGAGCTGGCAAATGACTGAATGAGTGCTTGAATGGTTCAGCGAATTGGTGAATGAATCATTGAATGAGCGCATGAAGGGCACTGCTAGTATAAAGTGTAGTCAGCGGTACTCCACTCTCGACATCGTCATCGCCATCGCCATCACCATCACCAGCGCCATCGTCGACATTCTGTCCCCTGTCTGTGGGGAGAACAGGGAGGCTGACGGGTGATTGGACGCCTGTGGTCCTGGCTCCCATGTGTGCGCCAGGCGATGGCACATGGCGTTGCCTTGTGTTGTGCTGTGCAACTGCCTTTGTAGCTTAATTGAATTTAAGTGCGACGCACAATATGCAATATTGCAAAATGATTCATCACATATACACATGTATCCCCATACCCCTACCCCTACCCCTACCCATCCCCCTACCCATACCCATACCCACCCCCTCAGCATCCGCACATCCACTTCGCAGCGTCCTCTTGGCCGAGGCAAAGTGCATTTGACTTTGTTGCTCGATTTGTCGCCGTACTCGAAGCGTTGGCGAACCATCCACCATCTGCCACTTGCCCAAAACGTCAACTTCAACGAAGGCCCTTGACTGCAACTACAAGGGGACTGGGAGGGGCGGGGTGGGGTGGGGGGTGGGCCATGGTATTATGATGTGCGCAACTCGACAAACTTTGTTACCCGCCGCAGGAATAGTTTTATTAATTGCCACTGGCGACGATCCATCCCAGTCAGAGTCAGTCGGAGCCGTTTCTGCTGCTGCTCTTAAGGCCAGAATCAGACTGGAATGGAATGGACTGAAATGCGAAATGATTCACTTATTACGGAGTGAGTTTAACTCTGATTATACTCGTATGTTTCAGTAAATCAATTAACAAGGACATTTCCATGTACATACCGGAACATACAGCGAATTCACACCAAGAAGGCACCAGAATGTGTGCCACAGTCTTTCGATCTGTTCTTCATCCCTGCCGCTGCCACAGGAGTCAAAGTGTCATAGTCATAGGGTGCTTCCACGTTGCCACGGACCTACGGGAGAGTGCTTTCCGTAAATAGTCCGTACATAATAATATTATCTCGTAGATCCTAAGCGAGAGTGAATACGTTCAGGTGGCAATTGCTACCGCTCCCAGGGCTAGGTCTGTGCTCAACTTTAGAGAGTCGGCAAATGACGCTTTAAAAGTAAAAGCCCCCGATCCCCCTCCCACTCCCCCCCCCCCCCCCCCCCCCCCGTTCAGTTACGGCACATAAACAAACAGTGCCAAACAAACAACTCCGGTGTACAGTCTCACCTTCCTGCGGCCTCGTCCAGCGCTCGTCCTTCGTCCTCCGGCACCCGTTGTCCGCTCCGTAGCATGGCAAATAAAAAGCACTGAGCGAAAATCGATGTGCATAAAATAGTAGCCAACAAGTGAGCGAAACAAAACAAAACAAAACAAAATAAAAAACAACTCGACAAAAAAGATGGTCTGAAGCGATGAAAGAAGAAAAAAGAGGAAAGAGGCGGAAGGAGGCAGGAAACTTGGACCAGTCGAGTCCACATTAGGACAGGGCCGAATGCAGGACCAGGAGCAGGACCAGGACCAGAACTAGGGTCCAGCCCCTCCCCCATTTCAACCAAATAGTACGAAACATGTCACACAACAAATGTACGACAAAAAGTTCTGGAGAAGAGGAAAAATTGTTTGGGCCGCTTTCGGGCCGACCAGGGCAAACACATTTGGAAGTTGTTAGTGGCCATGTCGGGTGGATCCTCCCCGGACTGGACTGGACTGGTCTGGCTATGGTCTGGTCTGGTCTGGTCTGGGCCTGGTCTGGGCCTGGTCTGGGCCTGGTCTATCCTGGCTCTAGCTGTGGCTCTGGCTGGCGGCTATTCCTGCAGGTGTCGCCGGGCAGACTTGCAAACTATGCACATGGCGGTAAATACTCCGAACGCCACGTGGCCGATACCGCGTCCCGTTGCTGGCTTCCGTTGACCGACTACCAGGGACCAACACCCCAACACTCCCGATGCCAGCTGGGAGTCCTTAAATTTACTGTCCTCGTTTGGTGTCGCGGCCATTTGGGCGGTGGCGGTGGCTGTGGCAGTGGCAGTACGCTCCTGCTGCAAACAAAGTGTAACAAACGTTTCCTCAGTTAACTGAATGCAGACCAATGGGGCGAGAGGAAGAGAGTTATGAATGCTCAGGGTTGGTTAATACTACTACTACTGCTACTACTCGTACTAGAGGAAAGGGATAGCATTCCACGAAAAACTCCATTCGGAAAGGTGGTCATGGATTTAGCGAGTATTTGTTCCATTCTTTTGCCACAGAGTCGTATGAGTCTTATATCATTTTGGAAGAAATAGCTATCGGAACAAATTCTATGTACATTGGATTGGATCTTAGATTGCAAATAAGTGCACATCATGAATACATGGGCAGTGCCTAAGATTATATTAACATATTTTCAGAAGAAATGTTGTACTCAAGGGAGGAGCCACGGGCAGACCTCACTCAAAGGCGACACTAAAGCTCAAGCTTTAAGTTTGCTCGTGCGGAACTCGACTATTAGCGTAACATTCGATTTATTCGATTTCCAGGAGCGATGACAGCAGCTGGAAAATGCAATTTGCAGCGCTCGCAGTTATCAAATAAGCCGAGGCTAATAATAAATTGAATTAACTTTAATTCTCATTCAATTGTAGCGGTACTTCTCTAGGGCTCCCGTGCCGCTTTTCGCTTTCCTCTATACCATTCCGAGATGGCTGTAATCGTGGAGGGCAGGGCGCACATCATTTCACGCGGAAATCAAAGACGCTTCCTTATTTTTCTTTAGGTTAAATTGCAGGAAATTACTTTCCAGTGGCAGGGCCACTCCACCTCGTCTCCAGAGTATTTCTCATCCCTTTCAGCGCACTGCAATATCTAATATTAAACTCCGGACAGGTAAGCAGCAAGAGCCACAGCAAGAGCCACAGCCACAGCCAGAGCCAGAGCCACTGCCAAAGAGCCAGAGCCAGAGCTAGAGACGAAGGCGAAGACGCAGACGGGACATCCCTTGACCGCGGATATTGAGAGGAGCAGGAAAATCTTAACTGCTACTTATCGAGCTCAGAGCTCTTTCATTTTGGCGTCGTTGCCACGGAAATTCATCAAAATCATATAAACTTGTTCCCTGTTTGCTCTCTCTAGCCATCTATCCCATCCCATCAGACCCACTCATCCACCCATTTATCCATCCTTCCACCCAGAGACCCCCTGCTCAGCTCCTTCGTAAATCTCATCACAAATCGCGACTGCTTCTGCTTGTGCGGCTTTGTGGCACTGGCAGCATTGCGGTCTATCGTTGGCCAAAAACTTTGCATGGACCATCTGCATGTTTTCTTACACGGTTTTCCACGATAATCTGCTTGTTGTTGTTGCTGCTGCTGTTGTTGTGGCTGTTGGTTGGGCTGCCAGTGGCACTTGAGCAATATTTGATTTTCTTCTTTGATGCCATTAGTTTTTCTTTCATTCGTTTTCCATACCCTTTTCAATTGGGTTGTACTATTCCTGCTAGCAGTTTGTCAGGAACAGAAAATCTACAGAGAATATGACATGATCAAGATTAAGATTATATATTTCAGTTCGTGCTTTTTGGAGATACTTTCTATCGATATATTTCCAAGTAATGTACAGACATACAAGACTATCTACTAATTAATATATTTCTAAGCATAATAAATGGAACATATATGGAAAAGAACTGAGTCGGAAAATCATTTCCTGCAGTATTGTAAGCTTTCCTGTTGCCCTGAACGAAGTCATTTTAAATGTGCGGATGGACTGCAGAAACAGTTTTCCATCTGTGCCGATCCGTGTCGATCCGTGCCGAGGAGCAAGTCGTTCAATGGTTCTGGTGGTGTCTCATAGCAACAATCAGCACTTTCGGATGAGCGGAATATATGCGATGTTAGGGTATTTAATGGCACGACCTGTCTGTCGTTGCGTTTCCTTGTTTGTGTGTTATTTTTTCCGTCATCCCTGAGCCGCCTTTACCTATTTGTAGTCGCAGTCGCAGTCGCAGTCGTAGTCCGTAGCCCGTATCCCGGCGCTCTCCAAGATAAACTTTTGTAAATGAAATTGCAAAATATATTTCTTTTGCCCGCCCTGCTCTGCTCCTCCTGCTGCTCCCGCTGCTCCCGCTGCTGCTGCTGTTGGGCCTGCTCTAGTGCCACCTTCGACTCTCTCTTTTCGTCCACTTGACAGCTCAAGCAGATAATGCGTTTTGCGACTGTTGCATTGCCGTGCCACCGAACGGAACGGAACGGAACGGATTCGAATAGAATGGGTTTTGAGTGGAATGGATTGAAATGGTTGGAGGTGGACGGTCAGGACGGGTGTGTGAGTGGCATGGGTGTGGGACTCCTTCAGGTGCTTAGAAACCATTCGAGTAATCAAAGCTCGACTACTTACAATGCCAAACCAGTCAAGGGAGCACCAGAAGCATCGCCACCCAAAGCAATCAGATGTCGGGCCCAGGGAGCACCTGGAAAAACAGTTTCCAGTATAACTTATCCTCCTCCTCCTCCCCCATGTGTACACTGTACACTGAGTGGATAAGCAAAAACAATCACAGGTTGATGTGTGCTAGAGATGTGCAATGGCTCGTGACTCCAAAGGAAGTGATTGATCCGGCGGCTGGAAGGGAAAGACGTGGACGTCCCTCTCTACTGATGTGTGTCCAGAATGTCCAGGATGTCAAAGATGGCTGCCCCAAAGCGGAGAGATCGTACATTGTGTCCGCCCCAATTTCGTAAACATTAATGACTGTTTAGGAAAGCTTAAGGCCTAATGGACCCCTCCATGAGGTGAATAGTTGAATAGAACTCAAATAGCTCAAACTGTTCCAATTGCGATAGATGAACGAGTACCATAATTCTCTATTTTAGGAAAATCGTGACACGACCTACCAAACCAGAAACACCCACCCCAAACACAACTCGAACGCGTGCTGTGTCGGGTCGCATCTGAAAAATGTTGGTATCATGCCACACACACACACACACACACACACACGAATAAAGTGAGCGAGAGAGAGAGAGAGGGAAAAGTGGAAGTGGTAAGGAGAGAGCGCAATCTCAGTTGCATTTTAATTACCGAATCAAAAATCAGAGAAGCGGAAATACTTATGAATTTCTTATGAGTGTTCAGCAGAACGTCTCCTTCTGCAAGATAGCGCAGCGCCCACGTCGCGACGTCGCAGCCGCAGTCGGAGTCGCTTTCGACGTTAACGTCGAGGATAATTTCAAACCAGTCGGGAGGCTGTGAGTCGCAGCCCTACTAATACCCAGTACTTAGTTTATATACACAGTATATGTACAAAGCAGATCGCTGAGCTCTATCAAATGTTCTTCGAGTTGTCATGAGAAGACAGAACGGATATGGGGGAATCATGGAGTGCTACAGCGAGCACTAGTTTCGTATGTGGTATTTTTTGCATTCCATATATTTTTGGGCTCTGGCTGTTGCATTACATCTGCGCGAATTTAATATACCCCACATGCTCTTTGAGTACCGGGTATAAAAATATGGAAAAAAGAGCAACAACAATTTTGGCAAAAGTAGAAGCAAGAGTGAGAGCGAAGGGTAGGGCAGGAGATGGGGGTGTCCCAGTTGTAATGGTGTTTCCAGTTTTCTATTTTTCGCTCCTTTTGCTGCCTCGGTTTCGGCAGTGTAGCAGAGGGAGAGGGCAGGTTGAAAAGTATTGGATAGTCGAACGTAAAACGCAAGGAATCCAATCTTCAAATGCTTCAGTAAAAATTGCAACTTGATGAATATTACATGGCTTCAAATACTTTTATACTTTTTAAGAGAGTTGCTGCTTATTGACGGCATTATGGACAAAAAAAGTGCTTAGCAGAAGCCCAAAGCTCAGATTAGATGCAAGCGATTACGTATACGTACAGTACACAGTTAACATAGAATAAAATGCTTAGTAACGCAGACATTTTGGCAAGGTGACAAAGTGACAAGGTTTAACTAAATATTTTTAAGGAACCCCACATAAAAAAGTGGTTAAACCTTTCTATGGTTTACCAACTTCTCTCTGTAATGATTTTCCTCTAATCATGTGCAAAATTGTTTTATTTATCCAACAAAATTATATTTTTCTTAAAAATCGCAATGGAATAGCTCTTAAGCTGAGCTGTGACGATACTTCAGCTCATTGCAGCATAGTATATCAAGTATAACAAGAGTTTCAGTGTCGAATCTTCGCTTTTCCCAAACTGTACACTCCCACCTCTGTCTGCACTGCAGCAGCACACGCGAATACACATGCGGGCAGTCATACAAATTGGTTTAGCACACACATGCTGCAAGTGCATCCATATTTGGGTGCATCTGTATGTGCATCGGTGTGGGGTTTTGGGTGGGGGCGGTGGGCGGTGGGAGTGTTTGAGTGGGTGCATACGGAAGAGTCGTCGGGACTCCTTCAACGTACAAATACGAACTGTGAGAGATGTTTAATTCAAGTGCGGGTGTTTTTTGGGCCTGCTTCTGTCTGGGTCTGGGTCTGTCTCTGATTCTCGGTCTGGTTCTGTCTCTGGCTCTGTCTCTGTCTCTGGGTCTGGGTCGAGGCCGACACTCCCTTGCGCCCCCAGATGTGGCTGCTCTCTTTCGTTTTGCGGCTGCTGTGGTTGCACTTCACTAAAAAATGATATACTACTGACGTTTCGTGTGTCTAGTCTGCTTCTGCCTCTGCCTCTGCCTCCGCCTCCGCCACATCTGTGAGACATTCACACTTATGGACATTAAAGTGGAACATATGTAGTACATATGTACATGTACATATTATGTACATGCATCTTTGGCTCAGCCATCGCCGCCGCGGCGTTCGTCTGTTCTTCAGTGGCGTTTTGGTTGAGCTTTGTCATTCTCCAGTGCAGATCGAATGGGAGATTCTCCAAATGCGACACAAGTCCTAATCATTCCGAGTAGATCCCTCAGTAGGCTCGCCCGTTACTCCCTTGTAGGCTGTGCCCAAAAATGCTGCAACACATTTTTGGCTGTTGCAATACCACTTTGGAATATTTTTGGCAGTGAGGAAGTACAATTTCATTCGAGTCAACGGCGTGCAAACATTTTTCCAGCATACATATGTATGGTATACATATGTACATATACATATGTATATGCATACATTTTTGTGCTGGAGTAAGCTGAAGATTTTTTGGCAGGATATTCACCCGTTGGTAATTTGTCTGCTGCTGCTGCTGCTGCTACACATATTTGTGCTTAACAATTATTTATTTATGAGGTAAACATCATTCAGATGCAGCGACGGCGGCTTCTTTATGAATATATAAATGCCTGGGGTCCCCATGCCGCCGTGCCACATTCCACATGCCACATGCCACATGATGGCTGTTAGATTGGCTGGCTGGCCAAATGACCGTTGCAAATTTGATTGCATTTACATATGCAGATCCTCGGTGAAAGGCAGAGAGAGAGAGAGAGAGAGGCAGGTGGCAGTTGGCAGATGGGAGAGCTGTACACTTTGTGACTGCCACAAAGCCGTCGTCATTATTTTCGTGCTTACCCAATGGCTTAACCCCGCGGATGCGACTGGCCCTGCGGGTGGCCTATCATTAATTTCCAGTCACAGATCGCATACAACACTTTCATATTTTCAGATGAACTTGGAACAGTTCTCCAGAGATTGCAGGGGGAATGGCTCTCAAAACCCAGGCTACATTGTATGTAAATATATAGAATATCCATATCCATATCCATCGGAACTGTGATTCGGTCGTGTAATCGTGTATATATCTCTCAACTCGACTGCCGCAATGCTTGGATTTTTTTTTTTTTTTGTATTTTGCTGCCCGGGAAAATTGCTTCAGAAACTGTTGCAGAATCAGCGCAACGGATCTCACATCTCATAACCGAAGCTTTATCCCCAGTCCCCAGTCCGCGTGTCTCTGGCCCTTGGCCCAGTTGGGTTCGGGTGGGGGAGGGGCAGGGGCTGGGGCAGGGCCAGGGTGAATGGGATGAGTAGAGGACTTGGCCCATTGTTTGGCTTCTGCTCATTTGGTTTTGGCTTATTGGAATGGCGAATTGGCAATTTGCTGCACTTGCCGCGCGTAACAACTGAATATTGAATATGAAGCGATTGCTTGGCGGCTTCCCCTGGCACGTCCATAAATATTTGATGCCGCACAAAGATACACGGATACAGAAACGGAGATACAGATACAGATACAAATACATATACATATACATGGATGGAAATACAGATACTCGTAGAAGGAGAAAAATGTGTGTAATTGTGCACTACTCATATGCGATATGGCCTGGTCTGTCCTGGTGGTCCCCGGCTGGTAAGGAGAGAGATTTCATACGAGCATCGCCTAAATTCAGAAATTCATTGCTCCAGTGTCCCCTCCTTTGCGAGAGCCCTTTCCAGAGTCTGATTATATGCCCATCCCGAGCTGGAACCAGAGCCAGAGCCGCCTCCTATCCATGTTTTATTCAGCGGAGTGGGCCTTTGGAGTCGGTTATTGTATATCGCAATATTCTTATTTAGTTTCATTGTGCTCTCCTCAGATACGAGCAGCCACCACAAGAGGCATAAATATTTGAGCACCTTTATTCCATTCCTTACTGCCAGCGTAAAGCCACAGGCAAATATTTGAAATTGAATCAAGTACGAGTGTGAGCAAGGATTAGGAATTGGATTAGACCCAACGAGATCTGCTCCGATGCGAATCCAGGCGAATCATCCCATCATCCCGTCATCCGGTAAGCCCATCGAGGGTGTACAAAGGCAGGCGAGGGCGATATATCGTGTGTTCCGACCGCAAGAGAAAAGCTACTCAGAAATATTTTATTTCATTTTATGTTCTTTGTGCTCTTGACAGTCGAAATAATTGGCAGACATGAGCTACTACTACATATTGTTATCGCAGACATTCTAGATTGGACTTGGAAACAAAAACTGTACTTTATTTTGATAGATAACCGAACCCGTACTCCTACTAACTATTGAACAGTTATCGAATCGAGAGTGGATGACTAAGTATTTGAGGCCAAGCTAATGAGTAAATGATTCCTGTAACTTAACCCTAGATATATGCATGTGGCCTTGTTTTTCTGCACCTCATCGTGTGAGCCTCATCAAAATGTGTAAACTTTCAACGAAGTTTTGGTCCATAAAGAATCCAAAGCACAGGCACAAGCACAGGCACAAGCACAGGCACAGGCACAGGCATCTTTTGCTTAGACAACAACCCATTCCCATTCCCATTCCCCTAACGAGATATCTTTGTGGATGGGAAACGTTTGCCTGCCACGGGATCATTAAATGTGGCCGAAATGTCAACGTGTACGTGGGCGAGTGGGGGGGGGGGGGGGATGCAGGCTGCTGGGAATGGGAATGGGAAAGGTTGAGGAAAATGCGTTTTCCAAAAATGCCGACCGACTCATAAAATGCAATGTTGGAATAAAAACAAATTCACGCGGGTGCGACAAACCAAATGACAAGCACATTAAGTTCACACACAGATACGCAGATACACGCCCACCTATGCGTACACGTATGCCAAGCCAACCTATTCTCATGCACACACACACAAACACACACACACACACAGAGGAGATACACCTGTAGTCAGCCGGAGCGGAGAGACACGGGGAGTGGGCTCCACGTCTGTGTCTGTATTCGTAACTTTTGCAATGATTTCGCCATTAGATTTTATTTGCACTTTCGTTGACATTTTGCGCAGCCCAGAACGCACACAAAAACAAGAAAGGATGGCCAAATTCTGTACCGAAACTGGGGATGCTCTTTCGGAAATATTGTAAAAAGTTAATGCTTCGATTATCTTCAGAAGCGAATATCAGATCCTGGATAGTGCGCAGCATAACTCAAGGACTACATGAACACATAACCATATTCAGTCTGCTGATTATATTACACATACATATATGGGCATTTTTCAATGAAAAGAAAATTAAAGAAATTTAACCAATCGACATCCAGTTTCTTTAACTTTAACAATAAATATTCAACTGTCTAAAAAAATAGCAATATAAATTTCCCATATATATTTTTTGTATCCCCTACGAGTATTCACCCACTAAAATGCAATTTAAAAAAAGTAGAAATAATTGTTGGGGGACATAAATGCAGTTGGCTGAAATCGCAACTTTAATCGGCCAAGAAAGGCTTTTTATAAAATGATCTTGAAAAGTTCAATGAAAACGAAAAACTGCCCAAAAATATGGGGGTATGGGATATCGATTCGGATGTCAGGTATTCTGATCACAAATACATATATACGTAGGTGTACGTAGTTCTTGCCACGTTCCTTATGCTTATTTGGGCCACAACAGCCCTCTGTAAGGGCATAAGCAGGCAGCACAAAGGGGCAGGCAGAGTGAGGAAGAGTGCCAGCAGGGTGGTAGTGGGCATGGGTTGAGTTGGGTCGGTGGTGGCGGTGGTGGTTGCCTCTGGTGCATAGCGTTTTAAAGCGACTACAAAATCTCCAAAGCACACTTGAGTTAAATCCAAGGAATATGCTCCACGTTGGACAGGTGGGGAGGATACTCTCACAGACGAGCGCACAGCCGGAGCCAACCCCGTCGAAGGATGTTGACGAGCACGAGGCACTCGACCCGACCGTGGGCGGGGCGAGAGTATGGCAAGCAGCATCAACAGAAGCTGTGCCATTACCACAGATAGACAGATGGAGATACATTCAGCAACCACATATGACACTTGTTAACCCAGCAACAACAGGCAGGAGTACGAGGAGAAGTAGGAGCAGGAGTAGAAGCAGGAGCAGGAACAGCAGCAAGGAGGGCGGATGATGACGAGTGGAGACGCTTCTTGAGATACTCGCAGGATTGAGGGGTTGAGGACTCGTATCTGTGGGACAGTGGGACCATTACACATAGACTTGGCTAGTTCAAGACAATTCTCGTCAGCATTTCGGACATTGTAAGAGCATACGAACGGCGACAGAGAGGGAGAGGGAGACAGTGAGTACACACACACACACACATATATATAGTACATATGTATGTATGTACATACGCACACCAATAAAAAGAAACGAAACGATGGGACATTTGGAATCCCCATTGCAACGAAAGTGATTTTAATAATAAATGAAATCTTCGCCTCCCTCCTGTGTCCACCTCCTTTGAGAGCAAGGGAGCAGTAGGACAGCAGAGGGATGTTCGGGACAGAAGCTCGGAGAGATGTTGGGAGTACATGTGTCGATATCGTTGTGGCCAACTATCAGCCATCCGCTAGCCGCAACGTTTCCGGGCCTGGCCTTTTTTTAGGACCCTTAGGTGGTCCCGGCTGCTGTTTCAGCTTCAGCTTTAGCATCAGCAGAATTATCAGAGAGATGCCATCAAAATATTGAATAGTTTTCGGCTGAAACGTGTACGGGGGACTTTGTTAGGCCTAATTGATGATTCCACCGGAATCCCAACGAAGTTGAGAGTCTAAAAACAGTGCACAAGACAGTGCCTAGTAAAATGCCTAAAATTCTGGGCTTTAAGCTTAGAGTACTCAGTTCCAGCAAAATGTTTGCCGAGCAAAATCAGGGATGATATTCGTATGAAACCGATTTCTTTGCTGCTCGCTGGTTGCCAAGTAGTAATCAGTTCAAAAATACTTGAGAATCATGAGCGAAATAAAGAAATATTCTATATATTTCGCGGCGGAATAGGAGGAAAGTGAAGATAAAGAGAATCCACTAGAGGCAGTCAAATGAAGAACGATTATACGGAAATAATAATTGACTAATTTTATGAATTCACCAAAAGGTACAAAACATTTTGATTGCATTTCTTTCTCGCAAGAATAAATAAATCCACAAAACACAAAAATGGGGAGCCCAGGATATGTCTCCGGACCCTAACCGGAGTAGTAAAGCGCCTCCATTAACTTTTTTTATTTAAAAAAAACAGCTGACTGAGCAGTGTAACCGTACTGCACACACACCTGGTCACACTCTGCTGCCAGGTAAATATATGACACTTTTAGCTAGAAAAAAAATAATCAGATAGGCCAAAGAACTTTTGTTGTGCTTTGCTTGGAATACATTGAATCGGACTCGGAGAAAAGGGATGGCGGCGAAATGGCAGTCTATCTATAAACAAGGAACACACAACACGCACAAGCGGAAACTCCAGGCAGCTACAGACAGATTTTTTCTGTGAATTTGTGTGTGAACTAAATTAGTTGTACTTTTAGTAAACAGTGTTTGAAATTAATCAACGATGTCTGAACGCCAGGACAATCTCTACAAGGCGAAATTGGCTGACCAGGCCGAACGCTACGCGGATATGGCGGAGGCCATGCAGAAGATCGTCAGGATGGGCGAAGTGCTGACTGTGGAGGAGCGCAACCTGCTCTCAGCGGCGTACAAGAACCAGATTGGGAAGCTGCGCAATTCGTGGCGCGTCCTGAGCGCGATCCAAAGGAAGGAGGTGGCCCTCGGGAACGTGGAGAACCTGGTGGCTACTCGCACCTACCGTGAAAAGTTGGAGAAAGAGCTCGGGGACATCTGTACGAGCGTACTGGACTTGATCAACAGACATCTGGTGGTTGAAGAGGACGACAACGAAAGCAAAGTATTCTACAGTAAGATGGAGGCTGACTACTTTCGCTATTTGGCCGAGTATACCACCGGCGCGGAGCGCAAGGAGGCGTCAAGGCAGTCGCTGTCCTCCTACAACAGAGCCTGGCAGTTGTCCACGGATCTGCCTCCAACACACCCCATTCGCTTGGGCCTGGCACTGAACTTCTCGGTCTTCCACTACGAGATTATGCACTCAATCGAGCAGGCCATCGCCGTAGCAAGGCCCGCCTTCGATGGTGCCATGGCCGATCTGGACAAACTGAACGAAGAAAGCTACAAGGACTCCACACTCATCATGCAGCTGCTGCGCGACAACCTCACACTATGGATGGTCGCCATGCAATGTAAGCCACTGCCTTCACTTGAACCTTATTGAATATTTGAAATAACGATCTGAAAAAACGATTTCGCGGCAGCGGTAAAGAACAGGCTAGCTGATGGCGCGCCCAAGAACGAGAACCAGAACCAGCAGGGAGAGCTCAATAAACTGGCTAAGTATTAATTTAAGTCGACTCGCACCGACCCGCACCTTTCAAACACCACGAACACTACAAAATTATGCGACAGCCTCGACAGGTCGAAGGTAAGGCAGGGATTACTTTTATTTAATTATTATTCTAAAAAGTTGAAACCAGCGCAGGTGATGGCCACGAAACCACGGCAGCAGAACTACAAGAAGAGACCCAGCGAACCAAGAAGAGATTCGAATCCTGAAAAAATAGCCCGAAACCTAACCAAAAGAAGCAACAACAACAAATATAAAATTATATTTTTTATTTTAAAATGAGTAAGAGAAATGTTTGGAAATAATTCGGCGAAGCGGCAGCGATAATCGATGATATCGAGGGAAAGACGTGAAGAAGTCTGAGGTAGTAAGGGTGTGGATCGAGACGGTGTCGATTAGTGGGATGATTTGAGACAGACTTGATTACAACTTGAAGGGGTGCTGAAAAATTCCAATAATAGTCAAAGATAAGTTTTAACTAATGGCATGGAACTTTTCGAAATATCCCAGTCGCCATTTCATCGTTCGGAGGAACTCCTTGCGACGCCACTTAGCAATCTGTCAATTTTTACCCACATTACTCATTTGCCTCTGTGGACTCCAATTCCATTCATCCAATTATTCGAAAGTTCCCTTCGCTGCCTTCTCCCCAGCCCTCTCGAAAACCAGCAAACTAATCTAAGACCGCTAACCGAATCCGCGGGCAGGCGAAGTGCTCAAAAATTAATAACCTCAAAGAACGGAAACCTGAAATTCATAATTATAACTAGGGGGAGGGTGGGTGGCTCCTGTTCATGGGCCTGGACCATAAATTATAAACATAAATTTAAATTAGAAAACAAATGAAAACGCGACAGCCCCGTCCAACCCTTCGACGCAGTCCCCCATCAACCATCAACCATCGACCATCTCCCATTCACCATTTCGACATGAACTTGGCCAGAAAATCAGGCAAAATTGGAGTGAATCAAGTTGGACATCATCCACTAATTGGGTCACTCTTTCAAGGTCCAGCAAAGGGATCTTGGTGTACAGATGGAACCTTCGAACACACAGTATGTTTAATACTACCTATTATTTATTTGACTTATTATTTATTTTTAACAGATAAGATATTAGAGATGAGTTGTGCCAGAAGCTGATTCCATCATATAATCAACATGATATATATAGAGGGGGTGCTATTTATTTCTCTTTTTCTTGTACGATTGTACGATCCCCGACCCTTCCTGCTGCTGCTATCTTCTAGCTGTGGATGGGATCATATGAATTCCATGCTGCCCCGAACTCTAAGATCGCCTTTCTTTCCGATTTCCTATTTCTGAATTCTGTTTATTTTGTGTTTACTTCGTTTCGGAATTCGAGTCGCTGTTGGGACTACTCGTCTGCGGCATCTCTGTTTACGTGCCCGGCCCCTCATACTCTCCCCTGAATTGGTTCCCCAAGGTCCCCCTAAGGATTATTCGATTACGTTGCAGAAACAGTAAACCAACAGCAATTCCGAAATACAAAAACCAACACTTTTAGTTCACAATTTTCTTTCTCATACTCCTAGTCTTATCGAATAAACACCCCTGGAACCAAAGGGTTATCTGCCCGAGTGACTACTGTATGGGTACAGAAGAGAATGCCTTGTTGGCTCTTGCTTGGATAGTTGATTCTTCGGAATCGGAGTATACTGACTCCTAAGTATTTGTCTCTTTCAAGCAGGTGCGTACGGGGAGACAGGTGGCTCGGGGATTCTGCCGATTCAGATATGCGATCCGCCCCAACGAGAATTGCCTTCAGATTCTTCTCAGAGCTTACCCAGACTTTGTGAAGCAAAATCAGATTTTTCCAAAGGTAAAACTCCGCGCAAACACGCGAAAACTAATATCCAACTAATGTCCGAAAGAAATTCTGGCCTCCCTTAACGTTTCAATTGTTCGCCTTCTTCTGCTGTTCTTTTCACTTTTGATAACTGATAACAACTGAGAAAAATTCACTGACGCCGCTCTCCTGCTCTTGCTTACGAGGTGCCCGTTGCCCGTAACTGTCCCTGCCGCCCTCGGAAAGGTATACGCCCAGCTGGAACCCACACTAGAAAGAACCCCAGCGATCTCGCACGCTGGAGAGGCACCTCCGCCCCCAAAGGGCATGACGCATTCGACTCTTTGTTAAGAGCTGATGATAATGGGACTTCGAGTTGCTACGTTCAACAGTGATCTCTCATCTGGGATCTCTAATCAGTGTGTGCTCTGTCGGTTTCTCGGCTAAGAGAGCCTGAGCTTAGAGAGCAGCTTCGAAAGAAAGCTCTTGTCTGTGGTCGGCATGTTGCAGACTCATGGAAATATCGGCTGCAAAAGCTTCCCGTTTGGGCAGACTCTCAATTGCAACATGTTGGCAAGATAAATCAAAATTATGTAATTTAATTATATGGAGATTAGAGCCATGTTGAGTCCATGGCTATCCCTTGAATGTATCCAATATTGGCGGCGCTTTTCTTTCATCGTCCTCCTCTAGGGCCACAGAAAGAAACGCAAATCAGACAATTGCTTGTTTTCTTTCTTGCTTTCCTTATGGTCGCTCGATATTAGAATTTGCTAACTGACCAACTCCCGATAAAAGACCTAAGACTATAACAGAATTAATTTGTATTAAGAAAAAACGAGTATAACCGTGGCACGTGTGCGAGTGTTCGCTGTTTTTGATCTGAAATCGCAAATAAATTTATTATAATAAATCGAATACATGTTTTATTTATTTATTTATAAATATGAAGGCTAAAAATAAAATTTGTAAATTATGGCTCACTAGCTGCCAGGGCTATCGGCTAATTAATCTAATTATAATAAAAATATTTAAGAAGAAGAACGAAAAGAAAATGACCCAAGACTCTTGCACTCCCAATATTCCAACGCCTAAATGATGAACGCCTATCCCGAATTAATTTTTCTCCGGACCTTCCCATTGTAACAATTTGTCGATCCTAGAAGGATCCCTGCATCCACATTTGGGTGACTCTTTAGAAGAGAAATAAATTTACGGTGCTTAACACTTTGCCAAATAATTAATTCAGTTTTGTATCACTTAGTTTAGGCAACAAAACACGACATTTCATACAAATTTGTATAGCACCACGAAAAGAAATCCGTCTAGGCGGCTCGACTCTCGGCGCTGGCTTCTTGATCTGAAGAATAACTACATATATATTAATGACTGTATTGAAGTCGAGCAAGGCTATTTTTCTGGTCTTACGAATCTGCTTTCCACGAACAGATGCGCAAGGCAAAGGATTTAGGAGTCTGCTATAGATGAAGTGATCCAAATCTGGCGGCTACGTTTTGCGGTTTTATTTCTTAAGTACTTTCTTTCAAGTCAAATGTTTTCGCGATGGTCCATGATAATTCCGGTGGGGGATGAATATCAGTGCTCCTCCTCCTTCCAACATGTTGCGTCCATTTGAAGAGATGACAAACCGTAAAAGTGATGGCTAAGCGGATGATGGAGTTTCCGAGGAGGGTGCTGGGCGGAGGGCGGAATGGAATGCAGCATAAATAACAAAATGCGACCACTAATAGTGGGCCGTGTGGGCGGGTGGGTGTCTGGCGTTGCCTTTGATGTGGCCGAAAAAAAGAAGAGAGCCGCCAGACGGGAGGACGGACAACTTTTTGTTTCATTCCACTTGACTCAGCTCTGGCCTGCTTTCTGTTTGCTGCGAATCTTGATTATAAGCCACATTAATGCACAGACATGCCCCAAGGAGGGGCACGGCTGCCAGCACGAGTGGAAGAAAAGGTTTTCGCTTTCATATCGCCATAGGCGGAGTGGATCGGTGGTGGGGGATACCACGAAGAGCGCTTGTCGGTCACCACTTTTAATTAAAGCAAAACAAAGCAGAACCATCTAATTTTCCAGCTGCATTTCCATAAAACTGCAAAGAAGTAATTCTTATGGGAGCTATAAGAAAGTATATACTTTTCTTACTTCTCGTACACTTTCGGAGCTCCAATAACGTAATACCCATGGCAGAGGGTTTATAGGGAGGGATCGAAACAGAAAAAAAATCCCAAATAGGGAAACAGAGGCGGCAACGGAAGCGGAGACGGACAGGAACAGGGACAGGAAAGGAACTGAACTGAACTGAACGGAATAGACGAAACGCGAAACAAGTGGCAGAAAAAGGCGCTACGAATGAACAGCTGCGAACTATGACCCCACCGCAGCCCCCTCCTGCCGGGCGTCGGACATTTAGGGAAGGCCAAAAAGAAGGGACAAGAAAAATACAATACATAAATAAAAGTGGCCTACAGAAAGGGCGCTGAATCGGGGCCACGAACTTTCTGTTATTTAATGCTCTTTCCCTTTGGCCAGCTCCATCCGCTCATCTCCGCTCCTCCCCGGGGACACGAGGACGTAAAAAGGGGTTTATAAATTGGCATTATGCGGCTCAAGCGGGGATGGCATAGAGAGGGGATTGGCATGGGTTGGCCAACAAAGGGACACCTGATGATAGCTAGAGCAGTGCCAAAAAGGGTATACGATGTATCCTAATTATCGCACACTCAACGTGTTACAGGGCAGTGATCTGCATAGTTCGTTTCACTTCTCCGTTTTAACTTTAATAATAATGATATAATAACAAAATATATATATTCCAAAACTATTTCAAAGAGATTGGAAACGAGTTTGATGATTATATTTCTTAGATGCTACGAGTATTTACGTATTCTTTGGTTTCATGGAATTTTTCCTCATTTCTAAATAATGCTCTCTGCATTTTGAATTTTACTATTTCCCCCCTACAACTTTTTAACATTTAATTAATCATACATGTGTACATACAAGTGACAATTGGTTGTGAGATTCTTTTTTTTACCCCTTCAAACGTGTCAGTCCCACTCTCTAAATGATGGAGTGTGACCATTTCGATGTATATATTTCAATGAAATGCTGTCCTAAAGGGTATCCAAGCCTGCCTGATGTTTGAAGAGCAGCAGGCCAAAAATTAAGTTGTTACTCGTACTTTTGTGTCCTGCTTTCTGTGTTTTCCGTCATTGTCCGAGCCCCATGGATCCACCGACTCTGACGACGACGAATGGCAGACATTGAAGTGCCTGCGTCCCGTCGTTTCCGCCAAAGAGATGGGATGGGAGTACGAGTGGTGTTGCCGGTGCCCCCAGAATGGCTAGTATAGTATGGTCCGGTATCCGGGGTCCGGGGTCCGGGGTCCGGTATGGTATGTTCGAGGGGAGGCACTCTGTTTTTGCCCTTTTGGCCTTTCATTTTGGTCAACTTGCACTTGGCGAGCCAGTCAGAAAATGTTTATTGTTGCTGCTGTTGTTCTTTTCCCATCGCTTTCCATTCCGTTCTTTGCCTTTCCTTTCCTTTCCTTGCCTTTCCTTTCCATTCTTTTTTTGTGGCTAAATACAAAAGGCAGCTGGTTTTTATGCCTACTCCTGCCCCTTCCGGCGCCCCCTCTGTGGCAAGCATCCCAAGTAGCAAATGTCTGGCTTGTCTGGGGCCGGGTCGGGCAGCGCCGAGTGGAGCGGGGAGTTTTTCTGTGCCGGTCGGGTCGGTTGTTAGTTGCATGAATATGAAGTGGTCTTATAATCCACACCAAACAACAAAATGACCCAAGTGCGAAATTAAAAGGCGAAAATGTGCCAGAGGTGGGGCAGAGAGAATGGAGTGGAGTGGAGTGGAGTAGAGTGCAGAGTTGTGGAAGATTGAGGCAGTGGGCAGTGTTGGGGCACCACTGAAAAATGCGACGATTGTCCGGCTGCTTCTTGTGGCAGTTGTTGCCATTTCCTCCAATGAAGACACCGGGGCTAAAGGAAGGTCGTGCCGGAAGGCTGAAATGCTTGTGACACAAAAAAGCGGACACCGTCCACCTTCCACCAGCTCCGCTCTAACCGACACTTTTCATTTGGATTTCCTTGGGGCTGTGATTTGTTGCTGCCGGATAAAATGTGTTACAACTAATTGAGATTTATAGGAATGCCATGAGGACATGGATGGAGGCAGGACAGAGGAAGGGTTAGCCGGGAGACAACGGGAGTACTCGCACTTCATTCGATTGTGGCTTATATTTGGCGGTTCTTTCAAGGGATGCTGATGCTGATGTCTCCTTCCGCCCATTCACTGCCATGCCGGCACGTCTCCAGTAGCCGTAAAAGTAACCGTAACAGTAGCAGTAACAGACGGAATTTTATCCTCTCCTCTCCGCCGAATGTAGCCTGCTGCCAACGTCTGCGCAGACCTCAAGGGAGAGGATGCCGCTCTTTGCTATAAATATTATGGAAGGGTTTGCGACTCGGCTAAGCCCATATACAACTGTGTATATAGAAGCTGAAATCTCGAGAGAACTGTGGCTTTGGAGAGTGTGATTGACGTTATGTTAACCACGGTCATGCGCAGCCCTAGCCCTTCGCTCTCTTAAAGTTCTTCTCTTCGAATCCTTTGGCTTCGTATAACAGCTTCTTGACGGAGTCCTGGCTCAGTCTGAGTTTATGGCGCTCTGATTTCGGAGTACCTACCGACTTGTTGCTAATGCAGAAAAACCTCTGCTGAAAGCGGCAAATAGACCTCTGAGGGTGTCATGATCTTCAAGTTTTCCTTTTAATTATTTTCTTTGAAGATCTAAAAGATGTACCAAAATGTTCCTTTGCAATGCTTGATGTATTGGCCAAGTGATGAATTAATTCCAAATATGTATTAGGGTAACCAATCTGGTTTTGATTTTTAATATTTTTACATAATACATATGAACATATGTTCTTACGTATTCAATTGAATTCAATTAATTTCTTCAAATCTTTAAGAGATCCTATCATTATGAGTTAAGAGCTACAAGCTAGGGGATCTATTAGAGTCGAACTAGAGTCCTATTATCCGTGGGACATTTAATATTGAACTTGCAAATTTTGTTTGATTAGTGGGGGAAAAATTGCTCATAGGAAAAAGCCCTAAAAAAGCATTATACAATTACTGGCTTAATTCAGTTTCGTTGCCGGAATAGCATCTGATAAAAAAAAAGTGACGAAGAATAGATGAAAATCGAGCATTTAATCCGGATTGGAAACAGATGATAGTCCTACTTGACTTCTAATTGGGTGCAAGTTGTTCTTGGCAAACGAAACAAATTTGGAGGGACACTTTACTAGAAACCATTCCCGCATTTCGTGGTTGGAGGCGTGCTTGAAAAATACAACATACCAACAAGCAACTTTCATTATTCTAGCCTACATAGCATTTCTAGCAGAGCCAGATAAAACAAATATGTAGGTAATACCTACTAGGTATGTACATATGTTTTAGGCGAACCATTTGTATGTTTAAATTACGATTTAAATCATCACTATTTGTTTTCCAAGAGCAAATAGGTGTATAGTATTTTTGGCCAGTACGTTTTCAGCCAATATAGTAAATAAACTCGATGGTTGCCAGCGATAGAAAATGCCTCGTATAAATTGTATAAAAACATAGTGTTCCGAAATCTAAGCTGCCGTGCGATTAATTGGCTCTCAATTCGAATGCCATTTTAATTGGAAATTTAACGCGCTCTTCATCCAAGAACTTGTTATCCACCACTCTTAATCCCACATTCCCCGTTGCAGCTTTTAGCCGTAACTGCAGTTCGGTTTTAAGGTATCCTAATTTCACAATTCTTCGATATCAATTCTGATGCCGCAACGAGCATCCACGCGATTGGCGAGTGCGCGTTCGAGGTCTACACGATTGATATTCTCCACGCCCCTGAAGTATATTTGTTGAAATGTTTGGCATTGACAGCAATGAGCCCTTTGAGCTCACACCTAGTACACTATTCCTATGATTTTAAATGTCTGCCATTTTCCGCTATATATTGAACTATTTCTGTTGCTCCAAACGACTTCTTTTGAAAGCTTGCATTAAATCTGCGAATGGACATCAGAAACAGTATTGAATCGGCATCCGTGACCTCTATAGCTCTATGCGATCGCCACCGTAGCTAGGCATATGAGCTAATTATACTAGGCAGCCAAATTGAACTTTTTTTCCCCTTTTTACCTAACCAACTTTTTCTGATAGATTTTCTGATGGCTTTTTTATGGTTGGTTTTTTTTTATTAACATTTTTTTAAAAATGGTATTATAAATGCTGGTAAATGCAGCTATGAATTGGAAAGCTATAAGCTTTCAAATTAAAATTTGATAATTTCTTGCAGCATATTTTGCCGATATTTTAATTTTGAAAACTCAGGAAAAGTCGAAAAAAAAGTATTTTTTGGGCTTTTTTCTTGAATTTTTGGTTTTAAGATAGGTACATTAATTGGGCATCATTTAAGGTATATATACGGCTAAGGTGAAGTCTTTTGACCAAACCTTCGTATGCTGACTTTAGCCGTTCAAAATAAAATGTTCTGATTTAGGTCGATTTTTCGAGCTGTCACATTCTACGAAGCCCCTATATGGTGGGATGTTCAAAATTATTACCTTCATAAATTACAGGTTTCCAGAATAAAGTGCAAAATATGATTTTTAACCTGTCTTGGCGCCATTTCACAATTAACCATTAATTAAGCGTCCTCTAAGACGGGAGTTTATATTTATGAATGGATACAGTGTTCGGATAATTATATACATATGTACATATTAAATGTTGCAAACGGTATAATTTTTATTTGATAAGCCAGCAGATTAATCCGTTCTTCAGTAGCTACCAAGAACAGGAAGCTTCTACTTCAGAAGAATGTCTTATTGTGATGCAAACATACGGACCGGACTCTTTCATTCTCCTTCGAAGCTAGCTAACAGTCCTGTAAGGCTCACAGAATGGACGATTTTATGTTAGCCAACAGTTGGTTAGGTAACAGCTTTCTTCGCAAATATTCCACACTGCGAAAGACATCGCATTGCGAGCTCGAAAGCTTTTGGGACACATCCTGGAAGTATATCTCGGGCGAGGAGTAAGTCGAAAGGCCAAAAAGCTCTTATTTTACCGCAGGATATTCCCTGCTTTTATTTCCCCACCCAAACCCATCCGCTATGGGCTTAAGCTCCTACATTTCTTGCTGTTCGTGTAGTTCTCTCCTCCTCCTTCTCCTCCTGCAGCTACCCCGCAGTGCGTATACGCAACGTGGCCCGCGACAGACACAATCACATATTGATTACAGCCCAACTCCCTTGTGGACAACTCTACTGAGGATAATAAATTTCCAATTATGATCGGTCATCGGTGGCCACAGCAACAGCCGCAGTCACAGCCACAGTCCAGTGCAACATTCACCAAAACCTGAAGGAGAAAAAAACAAGTATCCCCGTGTTGGCCGTGCTCGAAATTTATACTCGTATGTTAAACAAATTGCATTAATTATGGAGCCATGAAAATGAGGTTAATTCGTTCTGGTTAAATAATCGTTAACTATTTGGCCGAGCACCACCCAAACACCAATCACCGTACAGTTCCCATCCGGCGCCATCGCCATCGCCATTGCTCTTGGCACCGGCATCAGAAGGACCACCCCGGCTATTCAGCCGCCAGTGCACTAATTTGGGGCCTTTCATATGGCTGGGCACGTGCTGCGGCTGCGGCTGCGGCTGCAATTACATGTGGCGTTAATAAAAACAAATGAATTTCGCGCCGAGATCAGCTGCCATTAAATGTAATTATTTTAATACGATTTGCAATTCGGTTTCATTTCACTGGCAGGACAAGCACTCCATCCTCCATCCTCCATCTGGCGCAGTGTCCTGCGCTCTATCTGCTGTCTGCTGCCTGCTGCCTGCTTTTTGGGGCCTCGTTTTCTTGTGCGGCACGTGTTTACACGTGTACGTAATGTGCGCCCTGAAATGTTGCATTGTGCTTAACTTGCATTTATGTTTTGATTTTCAATAACTGTAATTAATGTGAGCCCTGCAGTCCCTTAATGACTCTCTGTGGCGCCTACTCTTTGGCCTGGCTTCTGCTGCAGTGCGCTACGAGCTGGTGCTGTTGCGAGTACCAATGCTCCTACTGTATCACGCCAGTCGTTACAGCTTACATTTACATACAGTGGCTGCATTACCCTGGCATTAGGTCTTGCAGATACGGATCATATGATTGCTCCCTAGAGCAACAAAGATTGTTATTTTAGTGTAGTCCCACGAGGATGTCGGTCGAAAAAAGGTTTCTGATCAGGGAAATGTGATCAGAGGAGCGCATGGGCTTCGTGTCTTATTTTTGGTTTTTTTTATGCATTTAATTTTCCATATCCATCATCTATTCCATCTTTTCCCTCTCCCTCTTCAAGGAATCCTTGAACCCATATTATTCGTGAAAATTTCCTTTCTCAGTTCATTGTTTGTCCGCCACCCACTGCTGTCGCTTTTTCGCGTGGGACACCGCCAAAAGTAGACAGCAGGTGGCGCCCAAACCGCGCCAGATGGCGTTAGTCAGAGCTTTGAGTTCAATACTGTGGATTTCGAAAAGGTTCATTTTTGAGGATCTGCATCTTGGGGTATACTGTTGCAGTATTAACAGCTCCAATCTTCAGCCTGCTATTGCTATCTCCAGATAGCTGTTGCCATTCCATTCCACCTTAATCTGACATAATTTTCCATTGCTCGCATTTGGTGATTTGTTACTTATCGCGGTCATTGGAAGCCAACATTAGACGGGACATGGGGTCTGAGTCTGACGCCCACCCACTGCTGCCTGCTGCTGGACTCTCTAATTGCACAGCATGAGGGATATTTGTGGGAATTGCATTCCCGGACGGAGCTAATCAACTGACGGCCACTGCCAAATGTCACGTCCCCGAAGATGTGGATGCGGTGGCAGTGTTATTTATTTGAATGCCTTTAACGTTCAATAAATAATGGTGCCCGTCGACGAGGCGGCGGCATGCATAATTTTCGCGATGATTGTGTTTTAATTAATGCCACGCTCAAAAATGAGCAGCCAGGAGGAAAGGGGGAGAGGAGGAGATGCTGCTCCACTGAGAGGAGCCCCGCAAAGACTGGGGCAAAAATAGTTGCGAAAACGAGCGGCCATCAAACTAACAAGCGGCCATTGTTTGTCCATGGCAGCTACATTTACATACATTCCACTCCTCCATCCTGCCCCGTGGCCCGTAGCCCGTGCCACATGGATGAGTGTATGGGTGTGTGTTCGTGCGTGTGCCTTAGAACAATGGCCTCAAATTAAAAGCTGAAATCAATGGCAACTGTACACCCGGCCATGGACTCTGCTCCCCACTCTCCACTCCCCACTCCCAACTCGCCACTGCCCCACCACCAACCCCAGCCATCGTTCATCGCTTGCATTAAACATAATGCACGTAATTATTATCATTTTGCGGCAGCTTCTATATGCATACTTACCTCCACACAGCCCCACAGCCCCACAGGCCAACAGCCGCACTCCCCGCCCATCCTGTCGGTCGAAACTGCCAATTTATCGTCGATTGTGAACTATTTATTAGCGCATAACTTTATAAATGAGCAGCAACAGCGGACACGGGCTTCCAAATTGGGAGTCGATGTGTCGGCACACACACTCACACACACACACATACACACAGTCATAGATACAGCACACAGACAGGAACAGGTACAGGTACAGGTACGTACATGAGTACATACTCGTACATACAGCTGCGGTCAGAATAATAGCAGTACGATTCAGAGGATGTCTCTTCCGAAAGGTGGCTCCGGATAGCTGCTGCAAAATGCTTGTTCGAGTGTATGATAAGTGGAAGATTGTCCTTTAAAAGCAGAGACAAGGTAATGGCAGCAACGCCAATTGGCCACAAAGTGAATGAATAATTATGCTTTTTATCAATCGATTACAATGACGTAAGTTGAATAATAAGATAATAATACGTACTGTAAAAGCTCTCCGAAAAGGAAAATCTCTACTCTATTGAGGTACAATTTAGTATTCTATTCTTATCGCTAGACGCACAGATCGATACATCGATTGGGCAGGTGATAATTGAAGTGCAGACAGTCGTGATATTTTGGACTACAGTGGATAAGTGTTTTCCCCACTTGTAACTTGTTGTCGTACTTGTAATTGGGTCTACAGATACTTTCTCTGCTCACACCCGAGCAGTCTACCCGAGTGCCTAATTTATGTAATTTTCTCACTTACATTTAGAGATCCGTTTTGTTTGCATACATGTATGAACGTTTAGAGCCTCTTGTTCTTTAAGTGCAATAATGTGTTTATGTTTGAACATTGTGGCTGTCCTAATTTAGTCGATAACCCTCTCCCTTTCATATAGACAAACTCGCAAGGGAATGTGCAGATGCAATAGATGGGAACTGCACTACTATTGGGAACAATATACCATTTGGAAGAGCACTATTATTCTGCCCGGCTCTGTTTATGAATGGACACATACATATGAGCATGCAAATGTGTCGGGAGCCTTTCAATTGGTTTCACAAATATAATTTCGGCCAAGTTAAGTTTAATGGCAGAGTCCACTCCATTCAATGCGGAATCCGGGCTGGGGGTGGTGTTACGGGGTTGCATCATTAGCCCGTGTGGGGGATGGTCGGAGGAGGCGGGACTGTTGCGCTAATGATGATTTTCATAGATTTCTAATTTGCTGCTCAATTAGCGGCATTCAATTTGCATTCGACTAGCGTGACATAATACGGCGATACTTTGGCAATGACTGAAAATGTATTGATTGATTTATTAACTAATTGATAGATTCCTCTTGCATTTCAATGATCTCCGGCACCGGAAGGTAAGCATTCTTTGATTGAATTGAATTGAATTGAGTTGACTGGCTTGATTGGGTCAAGGAATCTTTGGAATTAAGTGGGCACAGTATAACTGGATTGAAGCTGTTTCTGGTCCCAGTAGTCCTTGAACTGGTAGGCGATTTGTCATCGAATTGACTAATAAGCTGAAGAAGTTTTATTAAAGATGGTTCCATTAATTTGACACTTACTGAAGACAAATGTCTTCCCACGATATATTTAAGAACCTCGCACTAAGGGGCAAAGTATGCTCCACTGATAAAGTACTCGGACGGCAGTGGATCTCTTCTTGGAACACTCATATCCATCCCCAAGAAGTCTCCTAATCGCATATCTTAGAGCTGACCGGCAAACACATGAGTTTCGGATTTGGCAGTACATTTTCCTTTTCCTTTTCCTTTACCTTTACATTTACCTTCCAGCTAGCTTCCCGTACCTTAGGAGCATTTATTTTGATGTTTGTTGATTTTGTACCTACTTATAAATATGTTTAGCCGGCAGAAAGCCAACAATATGCAGGTGGATGCGTCGTTCCCACTGCCGTTTCCATCGGCTAACAAGTGCCGGCAAATGTACCGTGAAGAAACCATTTAGGATTAGTTTAATATGATACACAGACCACGGACAGGGCTTGAGATGGGATGGGATGTGATGGAGTGCGACTGAGAATGGGATCGGGATTGAAAGTGGAGAGTGGAGAGTGGGTGGCTGGGGAGATAACGCTGCTGGAATAAGCAAACAGTGCTTAAAAATGGCAGGGCAGGCACAGAATGTCCACTACTTATAGAGATGGCGAAGGGAGCCCCAAACATAACAGAAGCACAATAATATTAGCAGGCGAAGGAGGCGAAAAATAACCATCCTTGAGCCAGCCACAAGGAGAGCGAAAAGTGGACAGCGACAGGAGGCAAAGCATGAGCAGGAGCAGGGGCAGGAGCAGGAGCAGGACTCTGGCAAAATATTGGTGAGATAAAGCCAAGCCAAAGCCAAGGAAAACCGAGGCGCAGACCCAGGCACAGGCGGGACAATGGAAAAAAATGACAAATTTGCAAATGTTAAGACGGAAAGAAAACATCAACATAAGTTATAGGCTTAGTGCGTAATCGTTTTTCGCAAAGCGGCGCCAAAGCACTGGCCCACCCGAAGGACACTCGAGGAGTGGCAGCTCCACCGCCCACCGCCGTGCCGTTTGTCTTCCGGAAAAAAAAGCCGCCTGGACAGGGCAGGAAAGGACAGGACCCCGTAAGAACCAGGGCAAGAACATGGAACGTGGACCACAAAAGAAATTTGTGGTTAAGCTGAGGGTGGACATTCAGCGAGATGCGGATCAATGGGGTCACCGGAGTACATATTCCTACGCATATATAAGTACTCACTGTATATGCATTTGGACGTCGATATGCAATGACTGCACCGTCGAGTGGGACTATCAAGTCCACCATCGAGTGGCCCAAGCGATTTTTGCAGACAGAGAGAGAGAGAGCAAGAGAGAGCTGCCACAGATAAACCTCCTTCAGAGAATCTCATAAATCAAGAAAACAATCGACAAATTCCCAAAATGTTTTTTTTAAATTTAACAATTGATTATATCTATATGGTCTATGTATATCATTTATGTATATTATTTATGTGTATCAATTTTGTATATCATTTATGTACATCATTAAGTTGTGTGTGCTTACGGATGCTCTATTGGTGCAATCTTCGAACATCCCAGCCCAGGCAAAAGCGTAGGATGTCAGTGCCACCAAGAGCGGATCCGTAACTGGTAAATTCAATTAAATTGAATTGATCCCTCATTGGTTTAAAGATTTGTCATTTTTAATTGTTCTCGGCCAGGATGCGATCTCCTCTGCGCTGGGCGGGTCCCATCCTGCAGTTGAAAAGTAAAGAACCCGGAATCAAAGGATCACCGATTCGAATGCATCCTCTCTTACCTGAATGGTAATGCTTGCTGTTGTGTGAATTCCAGAATGTTCCCCTATTTATTTTTGCTTTCTTCTTCTTTTGTTGAGTCCGTTCCAAAATGGGAATACTTTCAATCTTAATTTTTTGAGTATTTATATTTTTTTTTTTTTGTAATAGTCCAGAAAGTTATTGTTTGGTTTCATTTTGTTGAAATTTTGTAATTTGTTGCCGAAAAAAAAACACTGAAAATTTAGATGCTCCCCAGTCGAGGTCTGGGGACTGAATGAATATTTCCCAAAATATTTTCCCTACTCGGACTTTTTCTATGCTTTTGCTCGATTCCACAGCCTATTATATGGATCCCAGTTTGTATATCCGGAACGCATTTTTGGGTTAAGTCGGAGATCGAAGATAGCCTTGCAGATCCATTCATCTGTGTATGTATATTCTGAGGAATATATGCATTAGTTTAGAATACTTATAGAATATCAATTGCTATGCCCTTTCGCAGAGTTTCAGCTGTTATTTAATTGAAATGCTCCTCAAGTCGGGATCTTTATCCACTTGTAAGCTAAGAAACCCCGAGACATTGCAATGAAGGCAGGAGGCAGTGGACAGTGGACAAGGAGAGGTCTGTCTGCCCGACACTTGAAACTCATTTTACTGAACTTTTTTTTGCCCCGAAAGGGATGCGATTTGCAGAGATTTTTGCAGAGGGAGATAGAGGGTGAGATAATATGCTGGAAGCCCCAGCTTCCAAAGGAACAATTTTTAAGTGCCAAATCCATTTGTGCTTGTCACAGAGAAACCTCATTCAGAGTATCCCATAAATCAAAGAAATCAATCGACAAATGCTTATTGAAAGGTTTTTTTAATAATATTAACAATTGACTATAAAGCCATCAAGTTGTGTATTTTTGTAATCGTTGCTCTACTGATGCGATCCTCGAACATCCTGCCAGTGCCATAAGGAGCAGATCCGTTCTTCTGTAATTTACCATTTGTCTTGAACTAATTCGCAACTCCTCCCTGTGTTCATGCAGTGTTTTTGGCCAGGATGCGATCTCCTCTGCGCTGGGCGGGTCCCATCCTGTAGTCGAAATGTAAAGAAACTGGAGACAAAGGATTACCGATTCGAATGCATCCTTAATTACCTGAATAGTAATGCTTGCTGTTGTGTGAGTTCCAGAATGTTCCCCTATTTTTGTTTGTTTTATTCTTGTTTTGAGCCTATTTCAAAATGTGAGTCAGTTCAATCTTAATTGTTTGAGTATTTTTGTTTTTTTTTTGTTAATAGTCCAAACAGTTTTTAGTTTCATTGTGTTTACCAAAGAAATTTTGTTTTTTGTTGCCGAAAAAAAAACACTGAAAATTTAGATGTTTTACAGTCGAAGCCTCGAGACTGAATGAATATTTAACAGAATATTTTCCTTACCCGGACTTTTTCTATGCTTTTGTTCGATTCCACAGCCTACCATATATATATCCTAATTCTTATGCCCGGCATGCATTTTTTGAATTAGTTGGAGATCGAAGATAGCCTTGCAGATCCCTTCATCTATGCGCATAAAATCCGTCTGTAGATTAGCTTGAAAGCTTTAGCTTTGGCGAAGAGGGAGGGGAACTCCAATGAATTTGTGGTAGTGATCTCCGCCTTTTAAATCCATGCTGAGCTGGAGATATAGGTGATCTGCAGAGGTGTTGCAGGAGCAGAGTTTACATTTTCGGATACCTAGCGGATAACTTAGATGTACCTGTATAGTTATTTGCAGCAGACTTGCCTCCTTTCTTATGCAGAAGAGTTATAAAAGACTCTTTCCAGAAGAATTAATGGACAGTTTGAATAGAACTGGGAGATCATGAAGCAGCGAGCTTCATTTAGCAAGGGACTGAAATTGCCCTTCGACCTCGGTCAACCGTATGAATTTGGCTGACCACAGAAGCCGTCCTGAGAATATGTGGTTGGGAAAAACTTGGCAAAAAGATCGGCAAAAGATTGCCTGATCATTATTTTCCCATGAATTAAGAATTGAATGCGAGGATGGGTGTGCGGACGTTCTGCGCTTACTGTGAATATGGTATGAATACAAAAGTCCAACTCCTGCAACAACCCGTTTGATTTACGAATAATCACATCGAATCTGTTACGTAGCCAAAGTCAAGGGAGTCAAAAAATATACTTAGGTACATATTTTAGTTCAATTTTCTTAGAAGGCTTCGAACTATATTTTCGGAAGAGAACACTTTCAGGTCGAGCTCTAGTAGCTGTAGCAGTAGCTGTAGCGGTAAGCCATGGAGAAAATGAAGAAGCGTATCAGCGAAATTCGCGTGGGAGGCTACAAGGTGATCCGGCAGATCGGCAGCGGATCCTTTGGGGACGTCTACCTGGGCCAATACCTGTGGAGCGGCGAGATGGTGGCCATAAAGGTGGAGAGCACCGCGGTGCTCCATCCGCAGCTCAACTACGAGCGCCGCGTGTACCGGGCTCTGCGACCCGCCGTGGGCCTGCCGCGCATCCGCTTCTACTGCAAGAAGCCGAAATACAATGCCATGGTGATGGATCTCCAGGGGCCGTCGCTGGAGCGGCTGTTCCACTTTTGCGAGCGGGCATTCACCATGAAGACGGTGCTGATGCTGGCCGAGCAGATGATCAGCCGGGTGGAGTACGTGCACAGGCAGGGTTTCGTGCACCGCGACATCAAGCCGGACAATTTCCTGATGGGCCTCACAAGGGAGGCAAAGATAGTGTACCTCATCGACTTCGGGCTGGCGAAGAAGTACCTGGACACTACCACCGGGGTGCACATGCCCTACCGCGAGGAGCGCTCCCTCACCGGCACCGCGCGCTACGCCTCCATCCGATCCCACGCGGGAGTGGAGCAGGCCCGGCGCGACGACCTCGTGTCTGTCGGCTACGTCCTGATGTACTTCAACCGCGGCACCCTGCCCTGGCAGAACATCAAGGCCTCCACCAAGCGCCAGAAGTTCGAGCGCATCCACGAGATGAAGCTCTCCATAAGCGATGGCGTTCTCTGCGAGGGCTTTCCCTGCGAGTTTCCCATGTACCTGAACTACTGCCGCGGACTGGGCTTCTACGACAAGCCCGACTATGCCATGCTCATCCGCAACTTCCGTATGCTCCGGCTGGGCCTCAACTACGCCGACAGCCGCATCTTCGACTGGAACATGCTCACCATGAAAAATTATAACCGCCAGCGCAACCCCGGCACCGGCAAGCGCGACTTTCCCCAACCCAACGAGCCCGACGACGGCATGAGCGGGCTGCCCATCATCAGGGATGAGAAGTGCAATCGCTGGGATTAACTATAAAATACACAACTATCCCCTTATGTCATTCTAAATTCGTTTAAGTCCTCTATATATTCATATAATTAATCTTTTGGCTTCCCGATCAGCTCCCAATCAGTCCGCTGGGATCGCTGCCCTTGCCAAGGCCCCATTATAAAAGATACTTTGTTCCAAACTATCAGGCGAATAAACCAATCAATGAATGGCCAGCAGTTTTCCATTATGCAACTCTGAATATTTTTTTAGCCCGCTAGCTGTTATACCTTTCTTGAATCTCTTGAAAGTTTCCAGAGAATGCATTCAGAAATGAATGAATTCAATCAATTAATATTTGTAAAGGACCTTTCATACATTTTTGTACCACAATGAAATGCCAAGCACTTAATAATACCCTTTATAGCCAGCGCCATGTGGGGTGACCACTTCTGGACTCGAAAATATATCGAAGTGAATTAATATGGAGTCGGATAGGGATTTACCCCATCCGATCCGGTTGCTCGTGGCAACTGTTGATTCGGATGGCCCACCAGACGAGAGATGGGCTGCGGATGTGGATGCGATGGAGAAGACAGATTCAGATTGTAAAGATGCAAAATCAAAATCACAATCACATTTTTCCATAGTTGTACACACTTGGCAAACAGAAGGAGTGGGGGACATGGCGGCCATGGCGGCCATGGCAACGCTCCAGCGGCAGCTAATAAAACTTGTCCAGTTTTTCCAATTTGAGAGTCGACAACGATGGCTATGGCCACCCCAAAGCCACTTCACCCCCTGCCGCACCCGTCCACTCAACAGATACGGCGAAACAGAATGAAAAGGGGAGGAGACAGAGACCACCAGCACCAATAGCAGCAGCAGGACCGAGAGCAGAACCAGAACTAGAACCATACCCGGGCCCGGCCCCGGTCCCGGACACGGACCCAGTCCTGGTCCTGGTCCCGGCAAATAGAGCAATTTAAATTGGAACGTGATTATGCAAACGTTTGCACAGCTTAACTCAAGTGCCGCTCCGTGCCGCTCGGCCAGTTGGCCAGTTGGTGGTGCTCACACATGGCTCTGGTTACCGGCGAGTGGAGCGGAGCGGAGCCCTGACCGGTGGATCGGGTACTCGTAGAGCATTGGCAGAGCAGAGGGAGGGGGAGGGGGAGGGGTAGTGGGAGGTGCCTGCTGTCCATACATTACAAGTCTTAAATCAATTTTTAAGGCCATCTTGCGGCACCGCACAAAAATCCATCTAAGTGCACCATGTCTGGGCTTAGGCGGTGACCACTTACATACATGCATAGGTATTACATCGATATGCGTCATGTGGTACGAGTCATGTGTGCTGCTGCTGCAAGATGTTTTGCTCACCGTCACCGGCATCGTCACCTCCGACTTTGCCGACTGCTTCAATGGCTGGGGCATCTAAAGGAGCTGGCAACTGTGACAAGTGAAAACGTTTAGTGAGTTATCATTGGGTTTCTATGTGACAGATATATGAATTGATCTATTTATCGACTTCACCATAATGATAACTACATAGTTAAAAAACTGAACTTATTTAAAGTCGTACTTCTTGCCTTGTATTTGTATCTCCACGACGCAGTCAAAGATTATATAATGACTTTCCGATCAGAGCATAAGCATAAGTGTGGGGGTCGGGGTCACCAACTAGGGCTGATGGAACCAGTCGAACAATCGACGCAGTGCCCGCCAACGTTGGGCTAGACGCTCAAGCCCAAAGATCGCGAGTGTCAGGAAGAGAAGGAGAGAGTGGATGCGATAGGCTCCGAACATGATGTTGTTGGTGATTCGCGGCAGCAAGTTCCGGTTCCGGTCCCGGTCATTAGCTGCCATGTCGGCGTACCTCAGTCGCAAGTACCGGCGCTCGATGTGCGACATTACGCCTGAGCTGAGCAGCTGGTTGATCTTGCGGTCGAAGGCGTACTTTAAGAAGGACCGCTTGGGGAAGTAGACAACCAACTGATCGAGGTATATCGGCTTGCGGATGAAGGTCAGCTGACTGATATTGCGGTGCTGCTGGTTCCAGTAAGCGAGGTTGTTCAGCAGCGAGATAGTGACCAGGCGCTCGCCTGGCTGGGCCCTCTGAAGGTACTTGAAGCGGTGTGAGAAGGACTGCTGCAGGAACCGTGTCATGTGGGCCGGATAGAAGTCGTGGTTGCCATTCGAGATCATCGTGAAGTTCTGCTCGATCAGGCTGCGCAGGTCTTCCGGCAGGGGCCGATGGTTGGGCAGTCGGAGCACGTCGAATAGCTTCGCCTGGTAGGCGCACCGCAGCACCAGGGTGAGCAGCAGCCAGCTGGCAAAGAGATACCGCAGGAAGCCGCTGCCGGGGACTCGCGACACGGGCACAGGGTTGCCCAGGCTCATCAGCAGAAGGTTCTCGAGTGCATGGTTCAGCCCGACGCGGGCGCTCAGGCACCAGGTGGCCACCACGGCCACCAGCAGCATGCAGATGATCACGGTCCACACCTTGCCGCGGAAGGGCAGAACCAGGGGACCGAGCTTACCCAGGAAGCGGTCCTTGCGAACCACCAGGACGAAGTAGCTCTGGTGGTATACCGTTGAGGTGGAGAACAGCCGGCGCCGCTTGTCCGACCCACTCAGTCCCCCAATCGCAATGTCCACCTTTCGCGCAGCCAACTGAAAATGGGATCGGATCGGTTGGGATGAACCTGTTCTGTCCACTTACCTGCTCCAAGCAGCCGGAGACATTCCCTCCGTCACGGATCAGGCTGGTCTCGTTGGCCATGTAGAGGCGGATGCGGAAGTCCAGGCTCTTGGCCAGGAGCTGCAGCAGCTCCCAGTCAATTCCCCTCAGCTCCTCGCCAGACACCTCTCCCTCGCCGTAGGCCGGCTTTGAGCCACGACGCCTGTACATAAAGTGTGGCGGCAGATGATTGGCGCCTACCTTGAGGGGACATCCGTGTAAGTGGAGCATCCGTACCGGATATATGTCGGGCATGGCGGCCAGCGTTCGTGCGGTGGTGCGATCGAAGCGGCCGATCTCGTAAACGGTGATGCCGGCCGTGCAGTTGGCCTTGAACAGGGTGTAGCCGTAGGTGACCACCTGGGCATCGGCGAGCTGGACGAGCACCACCACGTTGATGACGCCTATCCGGAGGCTGGCCACAATTATTTCGCTTGCCACGCGCCTGACGGTCTCGGCGTGCTGCAGCGAGGTGACCACCACCACGAAAAAGAACTCCCGGTCGGTCAGAGTGTCGGGGAAGGTGAAGCGTTGCTGTCTGTGGCGGCATTCCCGCTTTAGTAGGGCTCCCCACCACCGCCTGGCCGCTCGCCCCCCACTCACCTGAAGGCCCGCTGGTCATTGACCACGAACAGGGTGTAGTCCCAGGACGTCTCGTCGGAGGTGCGCCTATACAGGAGCACACTCAGATCGGGGGCGCTGTGCTGCAGCACATGATCGATGACCTGCCTCTGGCGGTGTCGTAACCCCTCCGCACATCCGACGCATCCCTGCCGGATGACTAGGGTATTGATGCGCGTCGCGATGTACGTCCGTACCAGATATACAGTGGCATTCGCCAGCCGGCGTGTGTCCAATTCCTCCGGGCCATCGCCATCCCCGACCACGGGTATCCGCACCGCGGCCTGTCCGTGTCGGTGTCCATATAGCCCCCACAGCCACCAGCCGTAGACCATCCAAAGGGTAGCGAGGCGCATGACTGAATGGCAGGACGGACTTGCTACTGCAGAAATCATGTCGAGGACATCCACAACCATCCATCCATCCATCCATCCCACCGCCCATGGCCGCCTGCTAATGTAATTGTTGATAGTACCGGACCGATACGAGCCGGAGACTTGGGCTAACTGAGTCATTAATCGGACAGGGCTCTCGAGGTGTTGATTAATTGCAGGTGGACGTATACAAGATGCCAAAATGCAGATTCGGATAGCGATTGGCCGAAGCCCAAGCCGCACTTTCAGTGCTGGTCCAGAAGTGGCATGTTGCATAAATGGAGTGCCACACCCGTAGTATATAGCCAAGAGCTGTTCTGAATGGGCTGCAGGGCAGCAATTGAAGGCTGATTCGAGTAGTGGCCGTTTGACCACATCTTCGCATGTACTTAGAAATTGCAGTACATATATGTATGTATATTTATATACCTCCAAAATTTTTTTTAAATTAGAAAATATACCTCAACTATATCTGAAACACGAATAAAAAAAATCCTATGAAAGGGCATACAGTTCTCTTTTCAACCAATCATTTTTGTTTTATATCGAAAATCACCAAATGGTGGTTTTTAAATTACCGATTTTGTCGAGTATATTGAAAATTCCAAGTGTGAGCATGTGGATGTGATCTACTCAAGAATGCCTACGACCTAATCCTAAACCTAATCCTAGTTCCCGTGCCAAGTACGAAATCATTGTCGCTCAGTGCTATTAATATTCTATTCGAACATTTTTGTTATGACTCTTAGATTATAATTGTTAAAATTTGTAATACTTATTTTTCTATTTAAGAGCTTACTTATTATAATTTCTCCCTATATGGCGTTGCTCTGCTAATATTTGTAATGTTTGTAGGTAACTCGCTCCACAATTGAAATATAATAATAATTATATCCTGAGATTCAGTGTCACAAATGGCTAGATTTCATTTCCATAGCTTTGGGTAGGTGTGTAAAATAATTCTTAGCTCTATATGGATCATAGACGAATGAGATGATCCGTTTACATTTTCTATATATGGCTTTATTGGATGACATCTCATGTTAAGGCAAGCTGTCTGGCCCGGCAATACCTATGAGTAAGTACTAGATCGGTCGCTGCTCAATCCACTCGACGGCCCAAGAGGAAATGGAAATTTACGACCAATTGTATGGCTCCAAATTGAGTGAACGTTGGGATGGGTCTTTGGCACTCCTTCCGCACTGCTCTTCGAAGACAGCAGCTCCCATCAGTCATGCCCCGGCCATGAGGCAAAAGCAATAAGCGCCACCCAGAGCGCACTTCTCGGTAATTTAAGGAGCATTGCCGGGCCACGACTTGACCAGAATGTGGTGCTGCTGTTGCCTACGACGCGTCGTGGGGGTGGTGCAGATGAGTGGTTGGGTGGGTGGTCTCCGATGTGGTGTGGCCTTTTAGGTTCACTTGATGTTATTTTACAAGGACACGCGCACAATTTATAATAACGTCGACTGGCCGGAGCTCCATCTCCGTCTCAGTCCTGGTCTCGGTCCTGGCCCTGGTCCTGGTATCTTGCTCGGCTTTGGCTTGGCTTTGGCTTTGGCCACCAACAGATGCTTTTCTACTGCATGGGCAAAGCAAGAGGCGAAAAAGAAAAGAAAGTACACAGCTCCCCACACAGATAGAGCCCTACGGTTCTATGTGTTTGAGGGTGTTTGCAAACGAGAAAAATGAAGCGAAACAATTCCATGTAAGCAAACAAAACTGATGGAAGATAATCTACTTGAAGCATACTTTAAGGCGTATCTAATGGTCCTTTTAATGTTTAAACACGCTTTCGTCTCCCCCACAAGTCCCTCCTCCTCTTTCCCCCCGTTCCCCCCTGTCAGCCCTCTCAGCTTCCCCGCTCGCCTGCTTCGTGGCCAAACCAATGTCCCATGTTTATTTTATCCACATCATCAGCGCTCAAGTCGCCAGAACTCGAACTCTGGCACCCGCAGCCGGGTCTGGGGTCTGATTCTGCGGCTGCCTTGCTCTCCCAGTAGCCGGCCAATGTCACGTTCAGCCTCCTTCCTTCTCTCTATATACTTACAGGATGAGTATGTATATATATAGATATTTATGTACACTTATATATGTATGTATGTGCCCTTTAGTTTGTCCGCTTCTTGTGGCCTGTCGCCGGCTGCGGCTTCCGTTTTTTTATTTTTTTTTATTTTTTTATCATCATAATTTTGCATTTCTGCTTTTATGAATTTTTAATTTCAAGAGTGGGGGAAATCCAATGTCTAATGGTCCGTCGGATGGATGGTTCTTGGGCTCTTCGGTCTTCGGAAGGATCTCTCGCAATAATTAAGGACAATTGCTGTATTTGATGGGAAAAATTGGGAATGATACGCCCCGAGAAAGATGTCTTGAGATTTTATTATTTACACTTAAAATTGAAAATGTATAGAAAATTTGTTCTGTGCGGCTGCTCTAAGTGGATGATAATCATTATTTACGGGCCCTGATAGAAATTTCTGATAGGATTTCGCCCGAGATTGGGCTTTATGTACATTTTAGCATTAATATGAAAATAGTTCATGTAAATGTGTTTCACATCAAAATTAAATATATGTTATAATATAAAAAAATATATAATTCATAGTTAAAATAAATATATTTCATATATAATCACTTATATAATGTATCATTTATTTTATGCATATTCGTATTTATATTATTTACTTGTACATATATTTAGATTAAATCTTAATAGGGAGTACAGTCTGCAGATAGAAGATCGAGAAGCGATCCATCGTATTAAGTTGTCAGAAGTTAATCTATTGTAAATTTTATTTTAATAAAACTAAATTTATTAAAATAAAATATTATAAAAATATTATATTATTATATAAAAGAAAATTACATTTATGGTTAAGGCAAAGTAAATTCTATCCTGCAGTCAAATCTCATTCGCCTTTTGAGACTATAATGGCAACATAATCGTACGGGTATTATCTTATTAAGTTAGGTTAGGTTAAGGCGGCAACTGGGAAGTCCTTGTAAGGGCTTGACAGTCTGAAGGCGTGTGTACCAATCTGCCAGAGTCCCGTAATGGCTTCAGTAACTGCAGAGTACTGTGCGACGCCGAGCGTTCGACATGGCCATATCGTCAGCCCTTAATTAAACAGATAATTGCAATGAGATAAAATTAAATAATGGCTATACTCTTTCCCTTTCACAGTTCATTGCCCCAATTCACACCTTTAAGATGCAAATATCTATAAAAATATATATTATTATATAATAATTTTTTAACGATGTTCTTTCCGCTGTCAATAATTGAACTACGAGTTCATTCACTACAATAAATATTCGTTCGATTTTTCAGTTTTTTGATTCCAGTCAATACGTTTTCTTGGCAGGAGCTTTTATTCTAAAAGAAAACAAATTTACACACCTATACATTAAGTATATAATTCCCCAATCAAACGCTCGAATACTTGATCAGCACGAGGCAGTTTGTATCTCTCTCTCTCTCCCTATAAGGAATTTTCTGTGCGAGTAATTCGAAAGATTTCAAACATATCTTTTGCTAAGCTCCACCGCGGAATGACTGTTCCGCAAGGGCATCTGAAGCCTTTGATTCTTGTCCCACGCCAATAGTTGCCAAAATTCGAAACGTCCAACTGAACACTTGTATATGAGTATCCCTTTAAAGTTGGGGTTAAGTAACCCCATTTGCCAATTCCATCTGAAAGGATTCTCTGCCTGTCCCGCCTGCTCCTTTCTGCCTGTCTGTCCTGCTGTCTGTGCGAATGGCTGTCTGTTTGTGTGTATTTGTGCGTATCGATTATCATGGCAGACGGCGACATCCGTAGACGCAGACGTGGATGGGATGCCGGTAGGGAGCTCAGAGCTGGGAGCGGGGGACGGGGGACGGATCAACTAGCCAGTAATAATGTCTTTCGCTGACATTTGACATTTTGGCTATATATCACTCACATTGTGACAACTGGCAACTTGGCATTCAAATATAGCCAGAGAGCATTCCCCAGGCCCAGACACAGGCCCAGAACTCAGCCCAGTCCCGATCCCAGTCCCAAGACTAGGCCCAGCACCAGGACCACAAGGGCCATTCATGCTCAGATGTTTAAGAACAATAAATTTGTGGGCCTTGGCCTCGCCTGTGCATGTGTCTCTCTGGGTCTCTCCACCTCCCTCTCCTTGTAGAAGATGTTCCAGAAAACCCAAAGACTAGAGAATTGGCCATTATGGAAATGTAGACATTCCAGGTTCCACCGTAAAAGAAATGGATGAAGGGGGGAAGATTGCAAGACTTTGGCAGATCTCAAGATACTCTTCCAGAGATTGAGTGCAATATAGACACATCCATCCATCCGGAGTGCGACAGAAAATCTCCTCCGCAAAATTTGGCAGAGCAAAGCCATTTCATGTGCAAAAATCGTAAGATTTCGGCTTGAGCGAAACCGAGATTTGAGGAATACGTCAGCCCAAGGGCTGCCTTTGGATGGCTGGAGTTTTCGGGAACACCGATGTATGTGTACCCTTCCCTCCTGCTCTGCAGACAGACGAAATGTTTGGCAGTCTTGTGCCTGCTGTAGACCCAATGACAAGAAGGAAGCGACATATTTGAACTGGAATGAAGCTGGAATGGGCACGGATAGCGGTGGCTATTATCCCCATCAGCAGGAGCAGGAGTAAGAGGAAGAGCAGTAGCAGTAGCAGTAGCAGTGCCAACGGTAGCTGGAGCATTTACATCATAACATGGCCGTCTGATGGATAGACAGATAACCAGCATTAGCATTAGTGGCCACGATGATGAGGATGATGCTGAAGCTGACGCTGATGCTGACAACAACAGCCACGGCGGCTCCAAGGATGAGATGAAACGAGGCTCAGCCCTGACTCCGGAGCCAGCTCCAGCTCCTGTCCGTCAGTCTGTGCGTGTGGTTTGGTGGGCGTGGCACACGCTGATGTTGAAACATGCGGGTAAATTATCTTTTCATTTCCATCAACGTCCTCGCCGTCGTCCTCATCCACGTGTATGGGCTCATCCTTCGCATCGTCCTTCTCTGTCTATCTGTCTGCCTGTCTGTCTGTCTGTCTGTCTGCCGGCTCATCGTTTGTCGTGCGCGTTGTCGTCGTGGCAATTGCCACTTCCATGTCGTCGTTCACGTCCACGTCCACGTCCACATCTGCATTGGCATTGGCCCATCATTGCCTCCATTCCAGTGACGCCCGGGCGGGCGGCTGTAACATGGCATAACAGCATCCGGGGATTGAATCGGTCTCCGGCGCCGTTCGATTGTTTGGCTTCTCCATCTTTTTTCCGCCTCTGCGAGCCATCGCATTGTGGGCGGCCAGGTGACCACGCCCACCCATTGCCAATCGCCCCGTCGTGACTTGAGTTGAGTTTCATTAAGACCGCCTGTCCGCACTGTCCACACTCACACCCGCTTCCATTAAAGAGGCGAAGCGACTGTCTCTAAAACTGAGCTCCGTTTCGTTAATTGTCCCATCAAATAGAACCAGTTGCACGCACAGCCGAGAGGCCTCCCTCCCTCCCTCCCTCTTAAAGAGATATCTGAAACTCTACAGGGAAAAATGGCAGACAATCCACAAGTATCTGAATATCTCTTTGTTACTTTCTTCCGATCAAGATCCGTAATTCGTAAAGATCTCTTCTTAACAACATATTCGCTCCTTGCGCTTGTATTGTAGTTCTTATCAAAGACAAAGGCACATTGGCTGGTTGCAAATTATTTCATTTTTGTCCTCTCGCTGAGGCTGAATTATTTCCCCCTTCAATTTGTAGTTTACTAACAATAAATTTGAGCGTTGCATAACCTATAGTACGATATTTTCACTAGTGGTTCTTTTTTTGGGCCTAACGTGCCCCTGATGACAAGCAAAAACAAAAAAAAACGAGCATACAGCAATTACCCCCAAGCAAAGCCTGCAACTGCAACTGAGACAGAAGGGCAGGGGGACAGGGGGACAGGACAAGGCTCTGGCAGTGCTTTGATGGCGCTGAAGTTGGACGAACAACAAACAGCAAAATATAAATGACTTTAATAGCTCATCAATGATTCAGGCGGAAATCCGGGCTGTCCAAGAGCAGTCGGTTTATTGGATACCGGAAAGGCATTATGTTGCTCCTGCTGTTTCTCTGTCTCTCTCTCTCTCTCTGCCTCTCTCTGCCTCTCTCTGCCTCTCTCTGTCTCTGTCTGTATATTTCTGTGTGTTACTGTCTCTCTTTATGGCTGTTGTCTATTTGTTTGATTGTGCTGACTGAAGGAGTAGTCTGTCTGGGTCTGGGGTGGGGTCTGTGGATGGGGATGGGGATAGATAGGGATAGTGGATGGTGGGGAGGGCGCAGGCCTGCCTGTCTGTTTAGCTGCAATGATTTTCACGCTGCATCCGAAAAGTATGCAACAAAATTTGCATATTGTTTTGCTCCTGCACCGCCCCGCAATGTCTGCAATTTGTCTGCCTTCTGGCTCCCACTGTCCCAGCCCCAGCACCAGCCCCAGCCCCACCCATGAGGCATATGGAACACCCTTGGCATACATGGCTGTGTGTGTGTGTGTGTGTTTTCAAGTCAACTCGATGGCTGCATCCCCGTTACACCTGTCTGCCTCTATGAGCAGGTGCAGGTGCTGATGCTGGTGCAGGTGCATGTGTCTGTTGTTTCGTCATTATTATCGTCATTATAGATGGCACATGGACTGTTTCCCATCCCCGTCATGATGCTCGTCTACGTACCTTACTCAATGGCTGCCCAGTGGCCATGTGACAGTAGCCGCTTGGCTTTTGTCTCTCATTTATTATGCAAATCCGGGCCAGGGGTCTCCGGCTGATTGTGTCAGGTTGCGAATTGCCCCTTCGCAAGCGCCAAAGAGTTCAGAACAACCCAAATATACGAAATGGCGTTGCCTCGACAACATCACGAAATTATTGGCATCAGCATCGTCCCCATATTCGCTATGCGATGTACCGTGAAGTCGTGCTACAATATTGACACAGAAACAATATCGCTTATCGCATATAAATGAAACGACTTAAATATTACAAATCAATGCAAAAAACAAATTTACTATATACGACAATTTACACGCATTGGCCGCGGATAGAATACTGGAATACCCTTTTTGATCCGTACTAGTGGATCCCTAAATACCGCAACAAATATTCATCAGCTTTGAAATCGAATAAAAACAAAATACTTTCCCACCTCCAACAACAATATCTTAGAAATGTACTTAATTTATTTATAAACCACACTCAGGCTTTCAGATGCCCTTTGATCATGACACGCCCCTGAAAATTAGCAGAGCGTAGGTCCAGCACGGGGGCGGAGCTGGAAAATAATAAAAGTAAATATAAATATAATTTCAATTTTTATGCATGCCTCAATGTTAATCAATTACGTGCTTTAATTGAAATCGCCAAAGTCAATAGGGAAACTCGCAAAACCAATTCAACAAAAAAAAAATGAAATATTAAATATGAATATATAAATATATAAGTATAAGCTCCAATACATATGCATATACATATGTACTATATTATATATGATTTTTCCACTGGGGCAAGTCCCGCGGGTCTCTTATTTTCCATCCACTGTCCGCCTGCTTCTGTTTGCCCACGAATTGCTTTTCAATTAACTCTAAGCCGTAAAAACATAATTGAAATGTGGCCGCATTCTCATTCCCCAACATTGCCTGCCATCCAACAATAAAACAGCGAAAGTGCTAAGAAGGGAAGATAAATACTAAAAGTATCTGAGGGCAAGGGGCTCAAATGGGACTGGGAATGACTGAGCTGTTCTTTCTACCCAGGGTATACACAATACAATGCTGCACATGTTTCAGTTTCAGTTTCAGTTTCAGCATTCAAAGAGCCGCTCTGAGGCAGCAGAGAGTACGTTTATCCATGCTGATGAAAGGTGATATTGAGCAAGGTATTCACCACTTGGTAATCGAACGAGAGCGAGAGACGAGATCATAGCGTGTTGTTAGGGTAAATATTTGGGATTGGGGAGAGTTCATTGGGCCTACTGCCGGCATGGGTGTGGGGATAGTGGGGGAACAAACATTTGCTGGTAAGTCCTGGCAGGTTCGGTGAGAAGTCAACACCTCTAACAGCATTCTGAGACCCTACTCTCTGCTTGACACTCTGCGAATACCACTCCACCCCATCCCAGTACCCGACGATAGCATAGCACCTTCGTGTGCCCCTGGACACCGAACTCGAACCCAGTGTGCCCATCCTCCTAGCCATTCTGGCCCCGACTGGGCTTACTGTCCCAGCCTCACCATCGGCATCGGCGTGCCGCTCGAAGGAACTCGACTGAGCCGGGCCGCCTGGCGTCTGCGGCTGTAAATGAAGTTGTGTTTTAATTAAAATTCCAGACTTTATTTCTGTAATTATATTAACTCGCTGTTCGAATTCGTTTGCTCGGTTCCGGCATCGGCCTCCGTCTCGCTCTCAGCCTCAGCCACAGCCTCAGCTTCGGCCTCGGATCGATCGATCTATGGGGGATAGACTAGGAGTGGGAGTGGGAGTGGGGGACCAGGGGAGAACAGAGACTGGGACAGGGACAGCATAGGGCAGGGCAATAAGGAAAAGATAAAACCATTAACGGTAAAGTGGAGAAATGTGGAAAACGTGGCAAAGGCATGTGGCATGTACGCCCCACTACTCGAACACCATCCTCTGTCCTGCATATCCCGCTGTGTCGTCATTGGCACTGGCATCGGCATCGGCATCCGCATGGGCATCGCCATCGGCATCTTCGCCTGCTATGCGGGGGTCACCGTCACCCCGTTGGGTCCTTTCCTGCCCTGCCCCGTCCTGCCCAGTCCTGCCCAGTCCTGTCCTGTCCTTTCACACCAGCTTGTTATTCCTCCCAATCGCCTGCTTTTGCTCCTGCCGCTGCCCTTGCCATCTTCCATTCGCTCGACTGCAAATGGTGTTAAAATTAATTTAATTGAATGTGAAATGAAATTTGTTTTGACACACACCAGCACTAGCACCGAGTGCCAGCACCCACACCCGCAGCCAGCATCACATCGACACCAACTCCAGCTACGAGTATAGCCACAGCTACAGCTCCTGCCCCAAAACTGGAAACTGGAGCCACTACAATGGCTGCTCCTGCTTGCCCGGATTGCTGTGGATTCCTTTTGGCTGCTGCTCTCATTGTTTTCCCTTCGCACAATACAAATGGTCGCGTCGGCGCTGCATTCTGGACGATTGAGTGCGGCTCCCGGTGTGCACTCCGGGGCCCAGGAATGCCACAACGATGCCAAAGCGGTCGCTTTTCGAGGTGGGACGCAATCCGACTCTTTGGACTCATCCAATATCACTTTTCGCAGAACTTTCGAAAGAAAACTGATTGACCAGTCGAGTGTCTGGCATTGCTCGATGTGTAGGCCGCCGCGGCCGAATCACATGTGTCTGTACAGAAGGCAGCCCAGTCTCCCTTTCAGTGATTGCTCCCGGATCCATATCACGAAATAAGGTTAATAAGGCTTTCTGGAACAAAAATGAACATACTAGAGGAGTAGTAGTCAGCAGCAGGAGGAATGGAAGGTCCAGGAAAGGCGGTGGATACAGGGATGCCGTACTCTATGTTGGCAGGAAGGAAGGTCTTGGAAGAGTCTGAGGACATCCCAGGAGACCAGTTAGGAGGGGCTACAAAGAGCAGCAGGACACGCCCGGAGAAGGATAAGCCACCGCTTTCGGTGGATACATTTTCTCAGCCAGCTACATTGTACGCCTCCTACGCGGAGGCACCTACTCAGAGGCAAGTGCTTGGCATGGCTGCTTGTTGCCTAATCCAAAACAGAAGCTGCGAAAGCCACAAAATTCGTCCAATGGAAGCTGTTGTATGTGTGTGCGTGTGTGTGTGTGTGTGTCGTTTGCGTATGCGTGTGCGAGCATGCATGTTTGCTTATGTGTATGCGTTCACATTCATTTCGCGGCGGCATACGTTGCGTATGCGCAACGCATTTCTATCGGAAGCGAACGTTGAAACAACTAAAAGCTAACATTTTTGTTAAAATTTGCTAAATTTGCATTTTTTGACGTTTTTGCGGCTTGTTGTAGTCGGACGGCAGTGCCTACTACCGTCACCACGTCACCCCGTCACCCGACCCGTCACCAGTCACCAGTCTACCGAAACACCCCGTCCCGCAGCACTACATCGACGTTCGTCTATTTGTGTTGCAAATATAATTTTTAATTTAAATGCAAATTTTGGAAATCATTTTCGAAGCATTATGTGCCCATATTGATACGCAAATTGCTGTCAGCACACGCACAGCCATAGACGTAGCGGCAGAGCCACATAGATACATATATAGATACACCCGCACACACAGCAGCACGCAACAACGCAAAACGCACAACGCACAACAACACACACGGACAGACAGAGCCACACACATGCAGATTTAATAACGCATACGCGTCAGTCAACCGCTGGTACAAGCCGCAGAGCCAACAGTTTTAGGAGTCGCTCCGCCATCCACGGGAAACATTAGACAGTCCGGAGAAGGAATAGGAGAAGAAGGAGGTTGGTGGGGCATGGGGCATGGGGCATGGGGCAGGGGACATGGGACATGGGGCAAATGATGGTGTCGGAGGCAGCCGCCACTGTGACCACCGTAGCCACCGAAGAGCTGACAACATCAGCCCTGGCCTGGCCCTGCTCCACGACTCTTCTGCATGTGTGTATCGATTTTTGAAGAATTCGCTAGATGCTGGATACAGATACACAGCAGCCGTTTGCCGTTCGCCGGTTTTCGACGCCTGTTTTTAATGTTCATTGGCGGTGGCAGCCACACGAACAGCAGAGTGGCACAAATAACAAAATGCGCATCAAGTCCTGCATATGGGAGGAGGTGTGCAACCATGCGGAGATGTCGCCGTAGTCCAGCAACCGCAGCCTCTTTCGGGACTCTGACCCAGGAACCAGGAGCCAGGAGCCAGGACCCACTCCCGAATTCTATTCGCGTCCGTAGACAGAAAGAAAGTCTCTGCAATTTTGTATTGCGATTTAGGAGATCAGCTGTTCGAGGCAATAATGGTATTCGGGGAAAGGGCTTAAACTCTTCTGCGAAAGGGAATGGCTTGTTTGAATAGTGATCTTAATTTGTCCCACGGTCTTTGACCTTCAACCGACTTCAATCAGTTCAATGGTTCAATGGCTCTTCTCTCTCTTCTTCCTTTATTAAGCGGTACTTTTTGTGGCAGCTGTCATTTTGAGATTATATTTCCATTGGATTTTAAACCATCGTCTCCGCCATCGGTTCCACCCGCTCTCCGCTCCGCTCCGCTCCGCTTCGGTCCTGTCCTGTCCGGTTCGATCCGTTCCGCTGCGCAGCCATTTGTCTGGCGTTGTCCTGGCGCTCTGGCAGCCATTTAAAACCATTTCACAAGTCGTCAAATCCGATTATGAACTCATTTCACTATTCTGCCGTTGAACTACTTTGATGTTTAATTTGCAATTTAATTTTAATGTGCCTACCGAAGTGCCCTTCCTTCCTTCCGACCGTCCGTCCGACCGTCCGTCCGTCCTTCCTGCCATTCAGCCATTCTGTCGGCTTCCGTGTCCACCTGGGCGTGTGAGCAATTCATAAAGGGCACCACTCCGGACACCACTCGGAGCCCCAGCGAGCGGTTCGCTCCACTCTCCACCCTTTGGCGATAATTTTATTACTGCTGTTGTTGCTGGTGTTTTTGCCATTAGTTGGTTGCCAGCAGCTGGCCATTAACGTCCATTTAGTCAGGCGCCACGCATTTCTAAGTCGGTAACATTTTCTAATTGCCGCAGATGGAGGAGGGCTCTGCGGAGTGCAGGTGCAGGTGGGGGTGGAGGTGGATGCGGATGCGGATGTTGAGCTGTGGGGTGCGACTTGGACGTTGATTACAACTGACAGGGAAAACAGGAGAATCAGGGAGGAAAGGAAAGGACAGGAAAGGGTTTGCATGTGGACCCGATGCCATTGTTGCCACTGCTACTGCTACTGCTTCCACATCCACTTCCACTTCCACTGTCAGTTGCCATTGATTTTACCCGCTTTGCTGCTGCTGCTGCTTCTGCTACTGGAGCTGCACTAATTGCTGCCTCACTTGCAACAGCAGCACCAACAGCAACACCAACACCAACAGCAATGGCAACGGCAACGGCAGCCATGTAAACTTTCAACCTCAAATGGCACCCAGCCCCCATCCTGGGCCATCCCATTAGCACCCGACAAACTCTTTTTGCATTCATTTATGAATATTTTAAAATTCATTGTTGCTCCTGTTGCCGCTGGGACGGGGGTTGGGATTGGTTCTCCGCCTTCTGCTCCTCCTCCTTATCCTCCTCCTCATCAGGCTGCTGCTGCTGTTGTTGCTATTATTGAAATGTAGACGGAAATTAAGTTATCCCGCTCGATCGTGTGGCCATAATAGAGTGAAAGAGCCCGCCCCCGGGCCACAGCAAACTGAATTGAACTTCCATGAACCCCACGGCCAGACCCAACCCAACCCACGCCCCAGGCTGAAGCTCAGGCTCAGACTCAGGCTGCAGCTTCTGCGTCAGCAGTGCTCTGACTCTGACTGTGGCTCAGTTTCCTTCTGCTAGTTACCTGAGACATCTTAATGGACACGAAAGACCAAAGTCCACAGCCGGGATGCAGCGTGGCGATGCATGCTGCAACCGGTTAAAGCGAAAGGGGTGCATGTGGGGACGGATGGATAACTTCCAAGGATTAGAAGATGACTCCTTGTTCCACTTTTGAATTTTTAATACCTTTTCAGTTAAGCCCTAGGATGTAGCTTGCTCCTGTTCCCAGTCCCCTTGGTGCCCGGTCTCTGGCAACAGTTGAAGCCCTTTTCCCTAATCTACTGGCCATAGCTGTTTCCCATTCTCAAGTCTTTCTATCCGAAGCCTTCTGGCTCCGCAGGTGAAGCCTGCACTCCGCCGGCATTCGGGCAAGAACAGAGAGGCCACCACCTTTGGCTTTTGGCACTCGAACGGAAGATGGAACAGCTAGAGAGAACAGAAGAGCAGAGAGGAGAATAACGGAAAGGGAGAGCCATTTTGTGGAGGAGAAAGCTGCGATGGAGGAGGAGTGCGAGTGAGGTAACTTTGCATGCCACTCAAGGCGACACTGGGCACCGCCTGTGCACACGGGTCTGCAAGGAGGCTTGGGTCTGGGTCTGGGTCTGTGTCCCGGTCTTGGACTCGGGGTCCGTTGCCTCGTCCGGATCACGTGCAGAATGCTGACGCTCCTTGGTCTAACAAGCTTTGGGGGCAAGCGAGCGTGTGGCGCTCGCGCCCGGGCGGGTCACGGGGCAAGGGCGCGTTAATGCTTCTTTTACGTGCCCGCAGCAGTAAGAGTACTCCTCCAAGTACACCTCCCTTCCCTTTGCCATTTCCATTTCCATCTTCACCTCGAGGTCCGTCTCCTCCTCCTCCTCCTCGCTCCTGCCACCAGTTCACAGGTCCAGCTACTTCTTAGACCCAAAAGACCTCTTTGCCTTCTTCTTTTGTGTCGCTGCAGGAGTCTGGCTCTGTGGCACTTCTTGGGTAATGTAAGTTAATAGCCATTGTTGGGGCGCCTTCCATACCCCTGGCCATGACCCAGACCCGGACCCAGCGCCAGCCCCTCCATCACCCATTCCACTGCTCACCCGAAAAAAGGTGGAACGGTCAGGTTTATTGATAATTATTGTGCCCCACTTCTGCTCCCTTTCTGCTGCTGCTGCTGTTGCTGCTTCTACTGCTGTTGTGCATAAATTTAATTCTGTTAATTAATTAAGAAAACCTGGAAGTGCGAGAGGGATAGGCAGCGACTGAATGTGAAAGAGAGGGATGCAAAGACACGGACTAGTGGGAGGCGTTGGTGGTGGGTTGGGGGTTGGGGGGTTGGGGGGTGGGGTCACTTTTCCGGGCACTAATTGAAAATAAAGACCAATTTTTTAATTAAACTTTAAATTAATTTATTGAAGTGCTCTTGGCGGGCACACACAATAGGTGCTCTTAAGAGGGGTAGGGGCTGCCTATGTAATGGGGGGGGGGGGGTGTTTAAACATTGACCCGCGGTCAATCAGCAGGAGTTCAAAAAGAGGAGTCCCGAAAAGCCAAACACGCAAAAGACAATTCAACGGAAAATTGAAAATGGAAATTGAAACTTTAATGGATGTTATTATTTGAATGACATCTTTGAGTTCATAGAAATATAAATGATTGTGGAACCAATTTAAGAATAATGCAAATGCTATGAGAACTACACAACTTGTATACATAAAAAAATACATACATATGTACATATATTGAAATACATTCCAAAAATGCATATCCAAACTGGAACTTGTAGTTTTACTTTAATTTTGAACGGTGGGATGCGTGGACTGGGCGGAGGATATACTTTCACTTACATATGTACGAGTATGTACCCTTATGTGGGTGGGTGGGTGGTTGGGTGGCTCGGACGACGCAGCTGGGGCGCGATGCACAAAAACCAACAATGCGCTAATGCTCATTTAATGCGATTTCGCACGTTTGCATTTTCTATCAGACACACACACACACTCACACACTCAGGCGGAAGCGGATGTGAAGTTTATGCGGCGGAAAATATTACAAAAATAAGCCAGATTTCCATGTGTGAAAACATCCCTACTAAAATTGAGTAAATAGACTAAAACATGTATTAGTGAGCATTATCCATGGGAAATTTATATCTATTTATAATAATCTCAAAAACTGGATTCATTTCTGCCCCAAACTTAATTAAGCCTAATGCCATGTTTAATCATAAGCAGTACCTTGGAAATGGTATAAAAGATTTTGAGTTCTCTGCTTAGATCCTTCGGAGACTCGGCCCCGTATGAACCTGGCGCTGGTCCCATTTGGCAGCCACCTCCGATGTAGCTCCTGCCACTGCCGCTGCCGCTGTCGGCCACGCGAGTGCATAGCTAAAATGTATTTATCTAAGTTTTACGCAATATTTGCACTATATTACATAACCGCATTGTTCCAACCGCCAATGAAGCTCGAAATGAAAAGCCAGGCCAGGCCAGAGCCAGGCCAGAGCCAGGCAAAAAACATCCCCTTTGAGAGGGTGGCGGGAGTGTGGGAGGCTGCCGGGCAAAAGGTACATACGAGTAAACACAAATTGTTGTATGAGCGCATTGAAGCGGCGCCCTACACTCCACAAAATAACGTTAGCCACCAGGCAGCAGGCGATCCAATGCCCGACCCTTTGGAGGGGAAAGGAGTAACATGTGTGGCTGGGTTCGCCAGAAGATTGACCATCTACCATAAGACTTGAATCGAATTTTACTTTAGTTCCTGAAAACCTTTCTGTATGTATTAAACAGCTTTTATTTTCCTAGAGATCAGAGAGAGAAAACCTTAAGAGCGATAATTTCTACGGAATCTGTGCTATTTGATATGAGACTTGCACTGGTTCGTAAAGTTTCCTTTGATTACAGTTGATCATGGAAGAAATGTTCGCAATGAAACCTATTTCGCATTTGAAGGCTCAGAGATATCCTGCAACAGGTGGCTGCCATAAGAATCGTATTGCCACGCTGAAACAAGCCCAAAACTACACAAAGTCTGTTCAAAAGAAAATTGTTTAATTAATTCAAGATTCCTGGCATGCCCAGCTGCACCTTTTCATTCCTGGAATCTGCAAGTGTATCTAGCTCATGCTGCAACTCTCAACGAACTACCAAAGAGATGAAAGAGATGAAGGAGGGACAGAAAGAGAACGAGAGAGAGAGAGAGAGAGAGGGGGAGAGGGAGAGGGAGAGAGGGAAATCTCGGTTGAAATAAACAAGAGAAAAAAATATTAATTAAATTAAAACCACAAAACCAAGCCCGCAAATATCCGCACACAAAATGTTGTAATCACGATTTATGCTGAGTTGGTTATTTACACTTTGCACTTAATACTCACACACGGCTGCGGACACATGGATGCACGGATACACGGATACACGGCTACACGGATACACAGATACGCAGATACAGAGACGCACACAGACGAACACTCTCAGCTACACGGACACTGGGATGTGCATACATGAGTGCATGTTGCACACGTTGCGCGAAGCTTTTTGCATGTTTAGCAGAAAATAATATGCAAATTATGCAATTATTTTAGCACTGTCTGTGTGCCCTTATCTCTCTCGACTCGATCTTGCTCGCACTATCGTTTGCTCCCACCCACTCCCACTCCCACCCGCTCCCACTCCCACTCCCACTCTCACTCCCATGTGCAGCTGCTCTGCACACTGGGTTGACCAACACTGGACAAGACTAGAAAGGATAGCATAGGATATGAGACACACAACAAAACAAAACACAGCAGCCAAAGGAGGAGGCACTTTGCCTGATTGCGCCCGTCTGCTCCACGTCCAATCCCATCTTCGGTCCTACGACATTCAGCTCTAATCGCTTTGCATACTCGTCCTGGTCCTGGTCCTGGTCCTCGTACTCTCACTCGTTGAGAGGGAGATGGTGCGGCTAAAAGAGTCGCGCCAAAGACTTTCAGCGGGTAGGGCTACTTTTTAACGTTCCTGATTTCTGGCAGATCATTTGCCAACTTTGCCAACTAGCGACGGCTGCCGCAACTTGCTCCTTGTCCTCCTGCTCTGCTCTGCTCTGCTCAGCTCTGCCTTGTCCTTGTTTGTCGCCTCATCCTGCCCGACAACCCGACTGCCTGCCAAACAGCTGCACTCATTTCCCTGCCTGCGCCTTTGTCCTGCCGCTTGGCACTGCACATTGTTTCTTTGCACTTTGCCCGAATCAGCCCCAATCCCTAGTCCAAGGCTTGCCTACCCCTGTCGTCGCCCCAGTCGTGGCCCCGAAATTTATGACAGCATTTGGCCAAAACATATGTTGGCAAACGAGCATTAGCCGCAATTGCTTCCGTCATCTAGGGCCCGGCCACACAGAGGCAAAGGCCCTCCCAGGCTCATCATCCTCACTCGCGAACAGAAGTGGTTCCACTGAGATTTGTGCAGGACCAGGCAGGAGCTCTGGCAAATGGACACACACATGGGTCGCCAATCAATGCACGGGACTCAATGCGATTGGTTCTACTGTATATTCTCTTTAGCCAACTTTGGTTTCAATACTCCGGTTAGGCATAGAAGGGTCAAGACACGATTCATGTGTGCTATTTTTCGGAATATTGGGGAACATTGGTTAATGTCTACGGCCTTGGAGAAAACGTGGCCATTCGGGATGGCCACCCCAGGTAAATTTTCCAGATAGTCAATCCATACTGGTCGTGTGAATGGATCCTTGCCGGGACACTCATCGGACACTCAATCGCTTGTTGAATACCCTATGCATAACCATTAGACATACAACGTATATGCGAGCATGTGGATTGAAATATAAAAAGCAGATAGTACAGACAAGGATATAAATAATTATAAAGATATAAGGAGAGACAGGAGACTCGGGGAACGGGAAATCGTCCTCTTCATGCTGGATATAATAAAGATCCGATCTGACCTAGGTTTTGGCATGTGGTAGATATGATACTAGGATTCCCATAGATAGTTCTTCGTTTTCCGGTTTTTTCGTTTGTTAAAATTGTGGATGCCACAGATGTTTGCCATTTACAATGTGGCGGCGGTATGCGGTGTGGCGAACATTTGAGATACACTTGTATCTGCCGCGTGATATTCCAGAACTGTGCAATCAATATTTTGGTGCTGTAGCTTTGATGGGCACTGAGACGGACGGATAGAGGGGTATGGCTATATAGCCTTCACTTTGATTAGAAAGTTCGCTGGATATAAATCATTAAAAGGAACCCTTTAGAGATTTAAGAGTGTTCAGCCTCAAACTCCTGAAAAGTGCCCGACAATCTGTGGGTGTATTTGCCATTTCTCTCTTGAGGAAAATTCTTCCGCCTGAATGGCAAAATCAAAATTCACTTAGACTTAGGGATGGGGTTGTCGGAAGAGGCACTTCATTTATTAGGGCGACTCCCTGAATGCCTAATGAGCGGAATCGAACTGGAGGAGGGGCCGGGGCCATGTGTGGATGGGGTAAGGATTATTTATTGACTTTCATATGCAAACAGACAGACAAATGCTGAATTATGCAACCCCCACAAAGTCCCCTCCCGTCACATGGGCCTGACAAAGTCACTTGTCAGATGCAGCCAGGCCGATCCGAGGGCGGGGCAGAAATTAAAAGCAAACCGGCGGCGACCTCAGCCTCAGCCACTGCCACACTTAATGCCAAAAATATGGATAATGTCATTTTTCTATTGAGCGGAATGCCAACTCAACTGGAGACGTGCCCCATGACCACTCCACCCACTCCACCACTCCACCACTCTACCACTCCTGCTCAGGCTTTCCGATTCCTGATGTGATTATGATAAAATATCCTCGAGCGGGGTTTTTTCTCGACTTTTTATGATTTATGACTTTGAATATGGCAAACAAAACGGCTTCGATTCCCATATTGATAGAGGGGCGCCACCAGAATGGGGCAGGATGAGGCCAGTTGGATGTGAATGTGGGTGTGGCAGAGTCTGAGGCAGAGGCAGTAAACGGGTCGAAGGCAGGACAATAAGCACTCGAGTGCGTCGGCATAATTTTTCCCTGTTTGCTCTTGTCGAGCCGTAATTTTGTATTGGGAAAAGTTTTTTACTCCAATGCCTTTCTTTCCTTATTTGTGTTGCAGAGAGTTCTATGATTTCAATAGGATGTTTGCAACGTTGCAAGATTGGTGCCGTAAGAATGTATTCGGGATGCTCGGGATCAGTCTGTCTGTCCACCAGTATAATCTTTCAGGTTTAGAGATATTCGCTGAATAAATTGAATGCCAAACTATATCATTTTGTCGCAAGTAAGGGTATAAAAGGCTTCGGTTCCATAAAATACCCGTCCATTCTTTTTTTACTCGCTCGGCCAGAACCACATGCCACGCGGAGGGGTAGAAGCCCACGTCTGGCCCGAGTCCACCCTTTGTGCAACACCCGGCCACCGCCCATCATCGATACACCCGTCTGGCCATCATTTTTCGCGCATAATTTGCTCCATTGTGGGGTCTGGGTTCCAGTTTCCCGTCCTTGTGCCTTCAATTTTCATAATTTGCGACTTTACTCAGGATGTGGAGGGTTGTACGCAGATGTAAGCGGAGTGGGAGGACGGGGTGGGAGGAGGTCAACCCACTTAGCACTGTCACGCCCAGCCAAAAAGAAATTAGATAGAGGGTGGCAGAAGCACCAAATGGAAATGGAGGGGATGACAAGCCGAAGTTCGTGTACCCTTGAAGGGAGAGTACAACACCTTAATTGGATATGGCTTTTCAATGTTACTTAGATACGGTTAACCGAATGATCCGGGAAATTTAAAGGACTTTTATACATCCTCAAGGTACTATATATGTTTATGCAGCAGTCTGAGACGCATTTACCTTATCTACACATTTTTTGGAGTTATTCACCATAATTATAGGGTGCAGGATAGCAGCGTATCTACTCACACCTGCACCCGTGCCACACCCACATCCCGTTGAATTGACAGGGACGAGCTCCATTCACATAGAGATAGTCGTACGTGCGAGGGAATGAATACCTTTAATCAAGTGAAAACCATCATCAAAGGCGAAGGACAGCTCAAATCAAATCAAAATCAAATCAGGACAGTGCACTTAGTTAGCATATGGCATATTCAGTTCGATATACACGATATATATATATATATATATATACATATGTGTTGATGATGTTGATGCCCTTCTCCGTTGGTGGCTCATAAATTGCGCATACGCCAAGTGCAACCAGCACATGTTCAGTCACCCATAATATACTCCCTCCCATGCACTTGGTCTAGACAGGAGCAGAGGCAGAACCAGAACCAGAAGCAGAAGCAGAAGCATTCCCTTTGCATGCCACAAAAACTGGCTACGGTCAAATGTGGTTGGTTGCAAGGGTTGTAAGGTGGTTGGGTGGTTGGGTGGTTGGCTGGCAGTGCCACTGAACCCCGAACCAATCTATGGCGAGTGGCAAGTGGCGATTGGCACCATGGGGAGTGGGGTCCAAGGGGGCACCTCTGTTCCTCGCAGGGGAATGACGACCCTCCGAATTTGGCTTATTCCGAGGGGGTAATGCAATGGTCACGCACTGGGAGAGCGCCCTAGAAGCGCCTGGAAAGGTGCCAGCCGCACAAATGAGGATACCGCAGGCGCACAGATATATGTACATATCTTTGAAATGTAACGTGATGAATTTGATGATCTATTGTCAGGGCAGACAGCAGTGGAATGAAGCAGGAGGCAGGAAGGAGTACAGACCTAGCCGCACATCCAGCACTCAGCGAAAAATTGGGCTCTTGCAAGGCCCCAACAGTAAGAACATATATTATATGTAGGTTCTTCTTTTCAGCAATAGATCGTCACAATTTTGTTTAGTTTTAAGTCTAACGTCAATTAGTATTGAATTTGTTGACTTGCAAAAAAAAGACCTTAACAGCCTTCGCGATACCGACCCTGGCACTTGGTACATATTTCTCTTCAGTGTGACATCCTTTGAAGTGGAGTATCGGCAGGAGGTAGGCCTAAGTCCGGGTAAACTTAGTGGGATGGGGTGGGGAAGGGGGTCTGGTGGTTTCTAGAGTCGGAGCTCGTGACGACTACTTTGTATGCGCATCTTGTGCCCTGCGTGTGTGTGCACATCTTTAGCATCTATCAGTCTGTAAGGCTTCCGTTTATCCTTCCCTTTCTGGCCTCTCTGGTCCTACTCTGCCTACAGCGAACGTGCGGGAATGCGTGTCTGCTTCTTACCCTGACCCCTTTCTCTGCCAGTGTTGTTCTGGAATGCGTCGACTGATATGCATATGTGGGGGAGGGACACGAACGACACGACACACGACACTCCCATCCACATGTGTGCTCATTCATTCATTCATTCATTTCATTCGGCTGGCATATCATCCCAGGCATGGCACCCACGCCCACGCCCTCACCCTCACCCTCGACGACTGGATTCGGATCTGTGGATCTGCTCAGTTCCGATAGTGATGTGGCAGAGAGTGGGCCGAGAGAGGGGTGTCAGTCTGGGCGCATATTCAATTTAGCAACACACAGAAGATGACAAAACGATTGCTTTCGACTGCTTGTCCTATGGATGATGAATTGTTCCTGTTCCGACTAGGCGGCCAGCCGGCCAGCCGACCAACAGACCAACCCCAACCCCAACCCCATCCCCATCCCAACCTCCATCCGACCCAAGCTCATCATCCCCGGCCTTAGCTTATCCACAAAACATCCTTTTGTTTTTGCTGCTGCTGCTGCTGCTTTGACTTTGGCTGCATATTAATGTCCTCGGTGTGTGTCCGTGTGTGTTCGTCTGTGTCCATGTGTGGCTGTTTGACAAACTTAAAGCGGAAATTAAATTTGGGGCAATTAAGGTGTTCCCCGACAATGGCGTCGAAAGTGAAAAGATGCCATCTGGCATGCTCTGCCAGAGCGGAGCCAGAGTGGAGCCAGAGCCAGATCTCCGTGGCTTTGGGACTCAGCCTTGTACAGGCTCATTAATCCGCCTGAAACTTTGCCCATTTAGGATGTGTCATAAAATGCTAAGATGTTTCTTCCTAGAAGCTTATATTCAATCGGTTCGTGGCAGATACAGAGGCACAGAACCTGTATCATTATATAGAGGTGGTTTCGGCCAAGGTTTCACATTATTGAAACGTTTGAAAAACTTTCCGTAAGTTCAGGGCATTTTGAGTGCTATATGCTATCGCCTTCTAGCATAAGCTTTCCCTTTCTCTTGGCGGCTGTTTAAAGGGCGGCTGTACGGCTGCACAATTCCGCAACGATTCGTATCAATCAGACCGGATTTAAGGCCACTCTAATTAAAATAGCTGCTCCAGCACTCCATGGGTGCCTCGCAGGGCATCGTCATCCTGGCAGGCAATCGGATGCATCGGCTCATTCCCGACTCATCCGTGACTCATCCCCGACTCAGCCCCGACTGCGGGACACGAGTGTAGCCGAATCAATTAGTTCAATGCATGAAGAGAGCGCAGCCCTGGGTCTATTTGCCGTGGAGCACTTCCGCTCTTCGCTGCCAACAAACAAAACTAATTACAAGCATTTTCATTAACGCCTACGAGTGAGTGCCTTCAGAGCCACCCTCTAAGCCACTCCCCGAAAGATGGCCAATGCATTTAGATTTAGAAGGGGCTGGGGCTGGGGCTGGTGCGGGTGCGGGGAGAGGTTGCAGAAGAGACTCAAAGTGCTCGGGTGTCTGCGGGTGTCTGCGGGTCGGCTCTGTTGTTCTGTGGGGGAGGCGACAACTACTTAAAAGTCGATGCGCCAGCAAGGCTAAAACACTTTTGCCGTCACTCAAGTGACAATGCAGGACTCGACACACTCGGTGCGGGATGGGAACACTGCTATGGGATGGGCAACTCTTGGCCGGAGACAAAAGGACACCGGAGACGACGACTACGACTACGAGTACGGCAACGTCGACGACTACGACGACGACAAAGTTCGGTGGCGCAAACTTTACCGCCAATGCGTCGCATCGCGGGCCCGAATCTGTGCCGTCAACAAAAAATGTTTGATGCTCCAACTGAACAGACCCAAAACAGGGCAAGTGTCCAGGTCCCGGCTTCGGAGCCGGAGCCGGAGTGGGCCCGCAGTGAATTGTCTAATTACAGCTGCCAGCTAAATGAAAAAACAAAGCGCAGCCCTGTCCCGCCCCCCTCTTTCCTCTATGCCCTCGTCGGCTGTCACAACCAGGAGCTGGAGCTGGAGCTGCAGAAGCCGTGGCAGGAGCTTCGCCTTTTGGCGCCGCATCGTCGCCAAAGCAAGTCGAAAACATCTTAAGCACATTTTTAATTAATTTAAATGCGTTAAGTTGCTTGTCACTTCATTTGGCGATTTCCCCAGCCGTACTTCCACTCTCAGTCGCAGTCCACAACCCAAGCCCAGATGACATCCCAAGACCCTGCCGAGTACTTGTGCCGCTCAAGCCCACGTTTCGACACTTATCCCAAGGGTCAGGGTCGCGGACACGCCCAAGTGCGAGCCTCAACCTGAGGACAGCCCCGAATCCCGTTCGATGCTCGTGATGAGGTTGTTCTAAGTACCCAAACGTCGCAACTAATCCATTTTGAAACTAATTTTGACAAGTTAAGGCACAGATTCTAAAGGAAACTTTATCGAACTGGATGCAGACAGGGCACTAGCCAGTCCGATGGAAAGCGCGGGTGAAAACCAATTCCAGAAAATGCTATATTATTACTAGCTGACCCGGCAAACCGTTTACCGCAGTATTGTGAACTATTTCTGTTGCTCTGAATGATGTCATTTGAAGAGGTGAATCGAAGGACTTAAGAAACGGTTTTGAATCTGGATCAGTTCCGACGAGCAAGCCAATCAACGGGTGTTGGTGGTGTCTCAATTTCACACATACATACCATCTGACTCTTCTGACTGATTCAATATGTGGCTCGTACTCTAATGGGAGACGAAGAAACGAAGCGGATGTAAATTCTCGAATAACTTGTTGGCGTTGTCGGCCATTTTCTCCTTGAGTGTCAGCTACCTACCAGCGCGATTGTCTCCGTTCCAAGTGTTCTGGTTGATTTCGTTTATCTCGGGATTCTTGTGATTGAGATACACGCGATTGAAACATGCTCACACGCACATTTTCGTTATCCTGTTGGATGGGTTCGGCTGTTTCCAACCTCCATGGGCTCCAATGATTTCGCTTTTTGTGCTGAGGCCATTCCGTATTGCACTTTTATTCATAGATAAGTTCTTTCATCCAAAGAATTAGGATAAGGCAAAGATTGATTAAGAGATAAATTCGGAATTTAACATCGGAATTCTTTTCAACTACAATATGTTTTTTAGGCGCTGCCCCCTGCAGCCGTAACCAATACTAACATGTGGCGGCTGTGCCACTGAATTACACGTCCCTTTATTCCATATGCCACATCCATCAACGAGTGACAAGGATGTTCCGTGTTTGGTCATGGAATCAATGACACGACCCCTCTGCTCCTCGGCACCCCTTGACCATCCGCGCCACAAAACATCAGAAACGCCTCCATCTAATCCGAGATCTGCGACCGAGCAGGCCAAGGTGTGTGTGTGTGTGTGTGTGTGTGTGTCGCATCCAATGAAACGGCGACTGGCAAATGGACCAAAAACTCTATTATGCCATACCATACCGTGCGATTCCGCTTCGATCGATTGCCAACGACTGGCTACAAATTGTCGGACTTAATTAAAGAAACGCTGTCTTACTTTGTAATTGAGCGGCCAGTGCATGGAGCAGCAGTCGCGGCAGGCCTCCAACCCTCGACCTCCCGCCAGGCCCAATCGCATACGTACGACAGAGTGTGGACAGAGACACACACACACACACACACACACACAAAGGCAAGCGTCTATCTTTATCTACGGCCGTACTTCATAAGCTTCTCGAAATAAAACAGAAACAAAGGCAGTGCAAAAAAATATAAAAAAACAAGAGGGAAAGTCTTGTTTCGGGGGCCGAAGCTTTTGATACACTTGCAGATGCATTGCCTCAGGCCAGCAACATATTACATATATATATGTATATTATTATGTATATAAAACTGTTTACAAGCTGCATCGTTGCATTAAACTTGCAGCGTGCAGCGTGCAGCGTGCAGCATGCAGCATGCAGCTAAAGGGTGGGTCTTTACAAGTGACGAATTGGGGAAGGACTAGTTTGAGGATCAACAGGAATGTTTGTTGTCTTTGTTCGCATGTCAATGCTCTTGCTGCATAGCCGCAATACCCTCTGTAAGGAAAGGGTACGAAAGAGTATTGGGCAATTTCCGTGTGTGTTGACGGCGACAACGACAAACATGGAAGCGACTGTCGCTGGAATGAATACCAGAGTGGCAGAGGGCCGGAGGAGGATAGTGAGTAGGGGGAGTAGACAGTGGCCTGCTGAGAGCAACATGAAATTGTATCTGGAAAAAAGTGCACCGTTGCTTTTAATTGAAAACGCAAATTGGTCATCAATTAATTTGACATACATATAGACGCTGCGGCGGCGTTGAATGGCCTCGAAAAAAGGCTGAAAATGTCGTATACTCGTATTTTTGCCAAACTTCCATATTCCGCTCTCTCCCCCTCTGACACTGCCACAGATGGCAGAGAGAGAGAGATGTCACTTCTCAGAGAGTGCTCTGCTGGAAATTCCCCTATGCTTCCCGAGATCCCAGCAAGCCAGACACGATTTCCACCGATGGTTCCTTGGAAATTATGGCCATCCATGGTCCGATCCACAAGCAAATCATTCTGAAGGGAAAGAAATGTTTTTTTCATTGCAAAACCATTGTGAACCGTGCCCAGGCATAGCCCGATATGTTTGAATGTTTGAATATAAAAACATTTACATTTTTATGAAGAATTTCTTAAGATCAAGCTATAGAATATATAGAAAGCAGACATTTGGCTTCGGATAGATCAAGTTTAAAAACTCGAGTTTTTAAAAGTTAAGAGGATCGAGTTGAAGGATATCAGCTGTACATATCTCAGCTTTCGTGGTGCTCTTACTTTGACTGCAGCTGTGTCAGTATCTGCCTTGGCGTTTCCTTCTGCTTTTGTGCCATCCATCGACGCGTCGGCGGCTTTTCCTTCTTTCGTTTTTCCTCCTCCATCTGCCGCTGCTTTTCCCACTTCTGACGCCGCCTCTGCTGCTGTTGCCGTCGGCGCTGCATTTGCAATGGAAATGCTGCCCATCCGTCGCATGCGAAATGCATTTTAAATGCGACTCCGTCCGAAAAACAAAACGGGGCGGGAGTCCGGAATGCAGCGCCACGCTACAGTCTCCCCAGTCCTTCTTCCACCGCTCGGCTTTTGCTCCCGAAACTCTTTGACAATTCGGTGGAGACGGTGACTGCGACGGCGACGATGAAAATAAATAAATAGGCAGCGACCGGCCGAAAGACCCAACCAAAGTTATACCCCCTCTACCCTCCATGCAGAGGACCACCATGGTTGGGAGCGGGACAAGCACAGGGATAGCGACAGCGACAGGGACAGGCACAGGGACAGAGAGGGCTATGGAGGGGTGGGCAGCGTAAGCATGCAAATATTTAGATTAATGCAAGACTTTTGCAACAAAATACGCGCCGCGCATATTGCCAAACAAATTTTTATTTATGCCAAAAAGGGGGACAGGGTACGGAATATCTGGGAGAGGTAGAGGACAAGGGAGGAGCGAAGAGCGGTGAGCGGTGGGTGGTGTGGTCCCAGTCAGTTGTCAGTCGCAACGCCAACCAAGATGACAAAATTAGTTTTCCTTTTTTGGTTTTCCTTTATTTTTCAGCGTTATATTTAGGGTTTTCATCCGCCGTTGAGCAGTTTTTCGCTTTTATTTAATCTTACCATTACGTTGAGAATGGGAGAGAATAAATCTCTGAAAGGAAATCCTTGAAATACTCGTAAATACTCTTTAAGACTGTTGCCGAACCGGAGGAAAGTCTGGACACTTTCGGAGCTATTTTGTTTATCTAGTAGATCCAAACAACAGTAGCTATTAAGCTTGTGGATCGTAATTGAGAATCGATGCCTATCGTGAAGCAGCTTCCAGCTGTAGAATTTAATCGATTGAGTCCACAAATATGATTGGTTTATATGTATATTTATGACTTTTCCTTGACGCCATAAATCTCAGGCAGCAGGCATCCCGAACTTCTTTAATTGAAAATCGATTGATTCTTCGGCACTTGCCTGCCCACTCCCCATGCTCGGATGTAGGCTCGAGCTGCTTGTATGACTTTGTTTATTATTGTGCGGTCCCCACTCCTGATGTCCCAACCACCCACATACGAGTATATCCCTTTGTCCCTCCCAAAGGACGAGGAAGTGCCTGTCCGAGAACTGCATTCTCTTACTCTCACATTGTCAACGTTCTTCTCTCTTCTCTCTCTCTCTCTCTTTAAACCAATGATTGCTTCTCTGGCTCCATGTCTTTGGACAATTCTCTGCTAGGCAGCCATAATTTTCACAGGTTTTGCTATAAATTCATCAGCATGAGGTTTGTGCCCAGGCTAGATGGCAGCGATAAAAATAATTCTAGGCGTTTGCATGTTAATTACGAAATGATTTTAAGAACCAGAAACAGCCAGTCCTCTCCTCTGCTCTTCTCTTCTCTCCCAAAGAACACAATCAACAGCCACGACAATGAAGAGACATTCGATTAATTACTATTAAAAGAGGTGTTGATGCCATCAATAGATTTCATCCAATTAATTTCTAGCCCAGGCCCACAAAAGCAACTACAAATCGATGCTAAGTGTGTCAAAAGTCGCTCAGTGTTCTAGCATTACAAATTGAGCCTGCGATTATCACACCCGGTGCACATAATATATAATATGTATTCGTAGGCCATGATGGGAGAAATATTGAAAATAAAGCGACCATCTAATGGAATACCGGAGCTTTTTCCTTCGGTCTCCTGATGCGAAGCGAGTGTCAATTAGATAGGATCAAACGCCGAGTGCAATCCTTGTGAGGGACATGCCGCAGCCGGAATAGCGCCTCTGCCTCTGCCTCTGCCTCTCCTATGTACCTATTAAATAGCTCGATGGCCAGACATATCCACCTGCACATGCACAGCTATAGATAGTTATGTGAGCTCTGGGAATTCGGTTAGCCGATAAACTGGAATTGCGCTTGAAACTTAATTACGAACTCGTGGCCAACTGGCAAGCAGCAAAATGCAAATGCAAATGCAGATGGGGATGCAAATTTTGGAATACCTGACAGAGCCAAAGCCAAAGCCAAGCCGTTGGAGATAGAGATGGAGATGCTGGCTGAGTGCTCCGGGCTGCAATTGTCCCTCTCCCCAACGTTCCAGCCCGCCAGCCTCCTGTTTCTCTCTGCCTGCCACGTGGCGTATGAGCAATATGCATGAATGCCAAACTAAATGTGTCTATAATGCCGCATAAACCCAACCCCGATTGGCCCCTCCGCCCACACGGCGGCCCACTCCTCACTTATGTAATTAAGTGTCTTGCTAAAACGGAAATGGAATTTGGTTTCGGGTTTTGATTTTCATTTACATTAATTGCAGATGCATTTGTGCCACCGACCACTCCACTCGTAGAATCGAAAACAAATACCCACACCCACACCCGTACTCGGACTGGCACTGGAACTGCCAACAGGTAAGCTCTTCATCCTTCATCCGTCCGAGAACCTCTTCAGGCCTCAGCCTCAGTTTCAGCATGGGAATGGCCCCGAGAACTGCAGTCGTTCTCAGATTTGCGCAGAGCTTAAAAATGCATGAAATGGACACAAATTGCGGCCTTGGATATAGATATGGACATGGACTAGGACTGGGACTAGCACTAGGACTAGGACTAGGACTGGGATTGCCAGGATGTCGTTAATCGGTCGGCATTAGGGCACATGTAATATGAATGGGCGAAAGGATTACCGCTGACCCACTTCGTGTCTCAGAGATAAAGGGGATATGCATTCGAGCAGTGGTGGTGGGGGTGGGGGCAGGCTGAGCACCGTGGAGAAGTATTGTTAATCCTCCCTGACTTATTCATCGACTAAATAAAATCAAATGAAATGAAATGAATTCAGAATTGAGGCATGTTTGCATAAGTGCCTCGATTGTAAAGCAAACTTCTTGGCCACTGAAGGATGCAGGATGAAGGACGCTCTTGGACAGTTCCTGCCTCCAATGGATTATCAGGTGAAGAACTATTCAGATTGAAATGGAATGACTGATTTCAATTAAATGATTTTATTGCGGGGATTCAAATGAATGCCAGATGGATTGCGCACACAAATATGTACGTCTGGAAGTGGATCACTTTTGATAAGCTTAAAGAAATTCTATGAAATCCATGGAAATGAAACCATTTTTACGCAAGCAAATCCCTTCATTCGAATAGAATAGATTGTTGCCTATAGTACACAGTTAAACGCATTGAAAAGGCTTATTAAATTTAGTCCATGCTTTAAAGCAGATGCCACAAGGTACCATCCGAATATTCTGAATGGAACACCTGCAGTGTCCCTGCCATCATTATGATTGTGACCACAATTACCATGTTGCAGCGATTGAATGCATCCCTAATTGGCGGGTAATTGGTCCTTGCCCTCTCCAGACCACACCCATACCAGCCAAATGTACCATACCACCCACTCCCCACTTCACTTCAGAGGCAGAGACACAAACAAAGCACACGGACACACGAGTGTTGAGGGAAAACCACTTCAAAGGCCTTTAAGATCTACTACGTACTTGACTTTAAACTAAAATACAATGGAGTTCCCTCAGCAGGACGTAATCGTCGCTGGGTATTTGTCCAGTTATTGGAGCATCAGTGTACAGAACCTAAGCGACTTTACCGTTAATCCAATTATAGCTGAGCCTGGAATCCTTTGCCACCTTGCACAGATAAACTGTGCACATGGAAAAATTATGTCTTCATAATGGTTTTCCAACGACCTGGCATAGCAATCGCTCCGATTTATTAATTTTGACAAAAAGTGTTCAGGTGTGTCCCTGCATATGTTTGGGGTGGTTCAACCAGCCACCCCAATAGGTTGGGGGTCCCCTCGGGCAGCCTACCTTCTGCTTCGCTCCTACAAGTGGCGCCACATCATTTTGTTTGCATATGCATTGACGTATTTGCCGAAGTCAGCGGAGCGTGTGATTAAATTTAAAATATTTAAGCATATTTTACGCGTTGGCTGGAAAAAAAAATTAAAAGGAAAATCAAACGCTGAACGGCCATTGACCAACTGCAGCGGGGGGTGGCGAGGGGAGGGGCGGCAGGAGTAGAACCAGAACCAGAACCAGAGGCAGGAGCAGGAGCATCAGCAGGGTGGGCGCAACAATGACAGCGAAAATAATAACAATAAAAAAATTAACTGCAAGTGCAAAAAATGGCGCGCAAATTAAAAAGAATAAAAATCCAATGAAAATTGCTCTCTATAAAAATGTAAAAATGCGCCAAGCGCTGCCACAAAAACACAGAAGAAGCAAAGAAAAAAAAAAAAACTGAAAAAGGGAAAAATTAAAATAAAAATAAAAATGAAAAGGAGCTGTGGTGAAAAAAGAAGTATATGTACATACATATACATACACATATATCTATATATATACGAAAAACGCACGCAAAAAATAATATAAAATACAAATAAGTATAAAAAGCCGAATGCGGAGGTACAGTGGAACCAAATGAAAGGAAACTGTAAGCAAACGGTGCTGAAAATGCGCAATTGTTTATGGCAGGGAGAGGGACGTGTAGAAGGGGGCCGAAAAGTGGGTGGTTGCATGGTTGCACGGTAGGTGCTTCTGTGGGGCTGGGGCTGGGGCAGGGGCTTGGGCTTGGGCTGACTGCCCGACGGCGCCTCTGGCTCAATGTGCGTGGCGTGTATTGGAGTGTACTTGGGGGGTAGGGGTAGGGGCAGAGGCTTTGCGCAAACGAGGGCCAGGGGGGAAAATAATGGTGGAGTGGCATGTGTGTTTGGTGTTTTTGGATGGGCAATGGCTGGGGCTAGGTTCAGTGGGTGGGTGGCTGTGTGGGTGGTCTTGCGAGAATCAAAGGCTGGCCTTGTTGTCTGCTAGGCATGTGGAAAATCAGCGCCAGACCAAACGGAGCGTACTGCGGAGACAGACAGAGCGGGGGGTAGCTGAGGTAGAGGGAGACAGAGAGGGAGAGCGGGATGAAATGACAGAGAGAGAGAGAGAGAGAGACAGCGGACACAATATGTTTCCAATGTGGCACATTTAATATTAACTTTTCGAATTTATTTTTATTTCCGCCTGGCGCAAAATACATTTGTTGCCTGCAACTGTATCTGTGTCTGTTTCTGTATCTGTATCTGTGCCTGTATCTGTGTCTGTATGAGTATGTCTGCGTGTATGTGTGGCGTGTGTGCGCGTGCATGTGTGCCACATTCATTTCGCTTCATTTCTCGCTTTCTTGCAGGAAATTACAGCATGTAATTTGCATTCAGTTGTAAAGTGAAATGGAATAATTTCACGAAGCTGCCGCCATTGATGGCTTCTCTCTCTCTCTCTCTCTCTTCTTCTCATACATTTCTTCCTCTGTCTTTATTTGTGTGTGGTTGGTGTGTGTGTGTATTTTAATTTCTCAATCATTCAATCATGCATTCTCGCAGGCATTCGCCAGCCTCAGCCCCAGCCTCAGCATCAGCAGCAGCCTCTGTGTCCCCATCGATTCTCTGCTCTTTCTCGATGTGCAAAAATTTGACATGCTTTTAGCCAACAATAATACATGTAAGCCTTCATGCTCCATCCCCATACCCAACCGCATTCCCCTCTATGTGTGTGTGTATATGTATATTTATGTGTGTATGTGTGTATGTGTGTGTGGGCGGAAGTTGACACTTTCGAGTCTAATGGAGGGGCTGTAGGATGGCAGCGGAAACAGAAACAGCCGTCGTCAGGACACCCAACGCCACCCAACCCAACCCAGCCCAACCGCCTTTGCGCCAGACCCCCAGGAGAAAAGATACCTCCTCCAGCCACTGCCTCGCACTCTTTCTCGCCTTCTACTACTTCTTTTTTTTTCATCTTCCCCTAACGCCTCTCCCGTAACGCTGAATTTCTTGTTAGCCTCAATTGCTCTTGGCTTGAGTGGAAAACATTCAAACGGATCTCTCGGGAAACAGAACTTCCACAAAAATAGTAAGGAATCGGTTATAGATAAGCAAACAGGCTTTAGTAATCTTTATTCATTTTGTATCGATGATTATTCAGCTGAGCATCTGGCAAGAAGAAGCATTTACTCAATTAAACAAATGATATTAAGAAATTCTAGAACAAATCTCTCAACTTTTTCGATAAATATTGCTATCGAGTAGTCGATGGAACACTCCCAATATTTCACTTTGTTGCGTCTTCAATTTTACTCCATATTGAATGCTAATTTGAGACTTTTATCCCTCCATTTGATCGAACCTCTGCACTCCAGTAAATCCAATCCCAGGGACGGCGATAGAGGGGGAGGGTGGGAGAGTGAGGGGAACAGCAATAACCCAATTTGCTCTTCACCTTTGCCTTCTAACGGGCAAGGGGAGGGACCGGAGCGCATTCGAAGCGAAAAAACTGCACAAAATTGGGGGCGGCATCCACCTGCCTCACTCCAACACTCTGCCCCTCCTTTGCACCACTGTAGCCGGGGGGAGGGCAGTGTATATAGAAAAGCCATTTTAAGAAAGAAATCAAATTAAGTGCCTCGGGGCTGCCATTTTAAGCATACGCTATATCAAATTATGGCCCACAGAGCGGAGCCACAGTGAGAAGCACAGAGGGAGGGAGAGAAAGAGAGAGAGAGAGAGAGAGAGAGAGAGAAAGAAAGATAGTGAAAATCCATTTTATCGTTAAATGGCCACCAGACGGGTCCATGCCAGCGAATGCTCATTCGGAGTTTAAATTTTTAATTGAAATTACAAATTGATGCCAGCAGCCTCCTCCTCCTCCTCTCTCCCCACTCCCCACTCCCTTTCCCACCACCTCGACGGAATCCATCAAGGATGGCCAAACAGCCAAGAGAACTATCCCGCAATCCCGACCGCGCTGCCCCGTGGACTTTTCCTATTCACATGGCATAGGACGCTGCCGGCCTCTGGACTACACACATAATGATGGTGCGAATGATTGAGTTCAGGTCACCAAAACACCATCCCATCCATCCTACGTGATTGACGGATAACAGGCGATTGGTGCTGACCTAGAATGTATTCCATAGCCTGGCCAATGCTTCGTTCGATGTGTGGTAGGCCATACTTGGCCATATGAAATATGCCCTCTGCCAGGGTGTAAAAGGAGACGCGACAGGGCGAGGTTCCGTTTGTTGCTGCTGAGGTCAGATTCGCATTTAATACCGACACGCTTCGTTCATTATTAACAGCTAACAGAGTGGGAAAAAACAGGGGAGGGAGGGACTGAGACTGGGCATAGCATTGACAGTTATTTAAGCGAACAAAAGCAACATTTAGTGTGGAGCCAAAAGTCTCCCGCAGCACGGAGCTCGCAGGACTCTCCACAATTTGCAGCAGTCGACTGGTCGACTCTTAGCGCTGGAAAGCCGGCAATGCTTTTGAACAAAGGCACATGCACATGTGTGTGTTCGAGTGCAATATATATGCAGCATGGCTATGCATAGGTTCGGCGGCAAGGGCCAGAGCCAGTTTGGACGAGAGTGAGGACCTTGGAGGCGGTGACACAGCGTGAAATGCCAATTTACAGTCCAGCAAAACACGGAAATAGCAAAGCATTCCCGATCATCGATTAAATGGAAAAATCTGCGATAATCAGAGTAGGGCATTTTTGGAACAAAAGAGCAGCAAAAGGAGGGAAAACACCGCCATGGGGCCGCCACCAGAACAAGGAAATCCACGGACAAGACATGCATTTTAGATTTAAAGACCAGTTAGTTATGGTTTTTTTTTCCAGTAAAGTAGCGATTATTGTAGTTGTGTTTTATCTTTTTAGCTAAAAGCGTTGCTTGAACTGGTAATGCACTTCTTTCTATTTATCTTTCGTGCAGCCAAAGCGGTATCCTGTTACCACTTGGACCCGACTGGCTGCCATAGTTCGTTCGATTCTTTTGATTGAGTGGAACGCCTTTGTGAGTATTACCTGTTGCTCTGCCAAGGTGCGTATGGGGTCGGAGGAAATTTCAATTAAACTTCTTCTTCTTGTTTTGGGCTTGAAATGTTTTGTTTAACACCTTCACGTGATTCCGGCATTTATTAAATTGCTTTGTATTTTGGAGCCATTTCCGTTTCGCTGCACGACAGCAGCCAAACATGCGACGTGACGAATGCTAATGCAGTGTGGCAAGGGGCAAGTGGCAACTGGCAAGTGGCGCGCGGCTTGGACTGGATTGGGGTGGGTAGAGGTAGGGGTAGGGGTAGGGCCACCTCTGCGTAAAATACAATAAAATAAATGAGACGCATTTATAAATGCAGCACTCTGGAGCAGGAGCAGGAGCAGGAGCTTGAGTCGGAGTCGGAGCTGGCCTCCACTCCACTCCACCCCCTCATTCCCCCGTTCCCATTTCTATTCGCACTTCTTTCCACGAGTACCTGTATCCAGTCCCTATCCGTAGTCGCAATCGACGAAAATTTGTCTTTTAAATTATGCGCATCTCTGTCCCGAAACCAGGGTGTTGTGCGCGGGCTGGGGACTGAGGACTGAGGACTGAGCTCTGTGTGGCTGTTACTGTGGACATGGAGTTGTGGAGGTGTGCTGGGCGGCAGGGAGGACATGTTCACGGTGCACATGTCCTGGGTACAACGGCGTATTTTAAAATGCGACGCATGACTTTCATTTCACGTTGTTTACTTCGCATGCGGTCGCGTGATTTTCATACGGGGGCATCTCCAGATCACTGCCACTGCCACTGAATGCGGGGCGGGGATAGAGGGATGGCAGTGCCGAAGTTGAGACTGTGGGGGCAAGGGGCGAGGCCGCGGCACGATGCGGCACGTGTCAACTGTTGGAAATGGGTTTTTAAGGCGCCGCAACGTATGCCACAGTTTCTTTGGCTACAACTTTTGTTTCAATTACGATTACCTGTTACCACCCTTAAGGCCATGTCCTCGCGCTCCTGCCCCACCTCTTCCCACCTGTTACCACCCCTAAGGCCATATCTTTTCCTCTCCTTAGTGCATTTGCATGGATTGTCACGCTCCTTGGCTCCTGGGCTCCCTGGCTCCTTGGTCCTTGGCTGCTCCTGGGCTCGTGACCCCCCAAAACTCTACGAACCCGACAAATAAGTTTGCCTATGTATTTTAATGATTATCTGTGTTGTTAATACGTGGCCAGTGTTGGTAAGCACAGCTGGCTCTTGGCAAGGCTTTTGGGAATGTGCGGGAGAAGCCTTTGAGTTGATTAATACTCGTATGTAACCCCAATAACCTTTGGGACAGCAAGCGATCTTCTGGTAATGAATTGTAGCAATTGTATCTCTTTGCAGGATACTCCAAGCTTTACACATCCCTGCCCAAATGGAGGTCAGGGGTGGAGGGGCCCAAAAAGGAAGACTCGCCTGAAAAATGATGGCGAACAGACATCCTCGGCTGGAAGGAACAGTGAGCAGAAGGGCAGCAGAAGGGTGGCAACCGCCCAGCTAGAAGCCATATCCTCCAACAATTCGAGGTGATATAACTTTTCTGTTTCGGAATTATGCATTTGATGGCCGTTGATTGTATTTGGACCTGGCTGATTTCCATATCTACGCATAGTTGTAGCTCCGCTAAATCCGTCATCCGGGCTTATTGTGCAGCTTCCCGCCCGGAATGACGGATGGGCACGAGCCCATCCCGGGAGCGACAGGCAGGGATAAAACGTCCAAAAATGTCAAAGATAATTAAAAACCGATGACTGTTTATTTAGGGTTCCATAGAAATGATCAATGTGCGATGACATTACAATTGTGTGCCCTTGGAGACGGGCCTTAATAGGCCACTGAGGGTGAATACAATTCCAAAATCGAATTATGAATGTAGCTGGAGGGAGTTCCATGGAATCCTTACTGTCTCCATGTACTTATTTGCTCCTCTCATTATTCCGATGGTTGGTTTTCCCCTAACATCTGACATCTAATACTTTGCAAGTTTTTTAAGCATCTAAATCTGTGCAACCTTCATTAAAGTCGCTTGCAACCAGAAATTCCAGAGAAGCAAAACATTTATTTCTTTTTCATATTTCTGGGGATGGCCAAAGCCTCACACATTTCATCAAGCGTCCTTTGTGTGTGTGTGTGTGTGTGTGAGTGTGTGTATCTGTGTCCACGTGACATATTATACACCTAAATGCCTCCGGAGCCGTTTGACTCCGATTTCGGTCTGTGGCCAAGTGAAATTTATATGCCCAGACATAATGAACTTGGAGCACTGGCACGTACACCCCGTGCCCGTACTCTCAGGACTCCAGGCACTACCACTACCTCTATCCTGTCGCTATCTCTGTCTCTTTCGATATGCCTTCTTCCGTCTCATTCTCTCGCTCTCTACCGCTCCCTCTCCCTCCTTGTGCTTCTGTGGAAGTTTGGTAACATTTCACTTTGGCCCAAAGTGCAGTTTGGCTGGTTGACTTGGCTTCGCCTGTGTGGGTCTCTGTGTGCAGTTCCTTTAGGCAGTTCATGGCTGCCCCACAGGGAAGTGTGGTTAGAGGGAGGTAAATGGTGAGAGCGGCGCTTAAGTGGAGGGAGCGGGAGAGCAGGAGCTGCCCCCTCGTTGGACAGTACTTGCCAATGCATTCGGTGAAACATAAACTGTGCCGTGCGGACGCCCATCATCCTGATCCGTCCCCGTACCCCTGCAGAATTCAGTCCCCGAAATTCCTGCCCCACATCACCACCCTTTGTAATGCACCCTCCTGCCTCAGCGCTCCTTGCTGCTACCAGCTCCATCAGGGATCTCTGTGTGCGAGGGAAAACAGCATGAAAATCATATTATAAATAAATTATGCAATTATAATTACACAAGAAAACTACTTGGGGCAAAACAGTTTACTCCCACACATAGACAGGGGGAAAGGTAGACGAGAGGGACACACACACACACAGACACGCGCAGACACACACAGACGCACACAGAGAGGCAACGCCAGGAGCAAGAGTCCCCATGTGTAGTCCTTGTTTAAGGCTAAAAATGCTCAAAGTTGTCATGCCAGGCGCGTGAAGCTTTTCCCACACACACACACACCGAGGACTCTCTTCATCCGAGAGTCTCTTATGTAGGTGTATGTGCCGCAGGTATGTGTGTGTGTATGTGTATGTGTATGTGTATGTCTGTGTGTGTGTGCAGGAGCACAGAGTGCCCGAGTGCCTGGGCACAAATAGCACAAGTACAGGAAAATAATTACATTTTACGTGTTCCTATTAATCTTGCTGAGTTTTTAGTTTCAGTTTTAGTTTTTCCCACTAATTCACTTGCTACCCTTCCCCTTCTCCCTCTCGCCCTCGTGCTCGTCCTCGCTCTCTTTCGCTTTGCCCTCCCCCTCTCTCTGTTGCACACTTTGCAATTGGTTGTGCCGCAGTGGCCAGTCTTCCCTGGTCCGAGGCGTCCTGTCTTCACCCTTTTACAAATTCAATTTTCTTCGTTCAGTTTGCTTTTTACTTTACTTTGCTCCACTCTAGTGGTCGGTCTCGGTCTTGGTCTCGGTCTCCCTCCCCTTAGGAGCATTTTAAAGCGAGTGGTTGATGTGGGATCTGAGTCTGGGTCTGTATCGATAGATAGAAAGATAGATGGATAGATATGTATGTGCACACACGAGTACGTACATATACTCTTTTTAGTTAATCACTTAGATGGGACATCGGGGCACCAGGAGTGCTTAGAGAACGAGACGACAGGTGCCATGGATCTCCTCTTGAAATAGGTTAAGACTTAAAGCCAGAAGGAAGCAAAACCCAACGGAAAATAGAGGCTTCAGCTATACGGACCTCTTTAAATGTATCACTTATAGTTACAGTAAAGTTTTGTAGGATATTTGCATGTGATATGATCATATATTCATACGCATTTAGCTCATTAGATCTTCAGATGATTGATAAGATTGGTGAAAGTATGAAAAAGTCAGATATAGAGATCCAATTTGAAGAAGCTCGTCCAGAATTTGAAAGATCATTTAAAGGATCATAATACCCTCCGCAAAAGTTAAAAAACAAGGTTCAATGATATGTTTGTAGAACTCGTAGAGCATGGTAGAAAGATCACATGGAATCGATAATATATGCCAATAAAATATGAACTATAAGTTATCGAATATGCATTATGTATACGTATATGTGTACCCAGAAAGGGTATCCTCGTACAAAGCATGAGGGAGACAGCGAGTCCGGAGCAGCACACTCGCAAAACAATTTTCAGCTTTCAGTTGATTTCAGTTTTTGTCAGGGGCAACCGTAATGGGTTTCCGGGAAAGTCCCTACGGAGGGCTGGGCGATGCCTGGCTATGTGTGTGTCAGTAGCCATGATATTGCATGCAACTAATTATGCTTTTTACCATTCGGTGGTTTGCTCTTTTGCCACTTAGCAACAACATAAGCCGCTTAACCCACTAAAGCCACAGGATGCACGCACATTCGGATGGCGAGGGATATTCTCGCATACATCTGCAGACTGGAGCGTGCCGGGTGAGTGGAGCGAGGAGAGAGGAGAGCGGAGTGCGGAGTGCGGGGCCGCAAATCTCATTAAAGTTGCTAACATGTTTCAAAATTAATTTCAGTAATTCTCCACTTGACTGCGGCTCCGGGCGAATGCTCTCCGTTGCGTTCTGCTCATCGCATTTGTTTTGCCTCATTTTGCAGGACTCGGCCAACTCTCGTTCGAACTTCCGCTTCCATCCCCACCCCCATTCTGGGGGCCCGGCCCTGCAACCTGAACGGGGCCCGGAGCCAACCGCAGTTCGATGCAGCACAGGATAATCACATCACTCGAAAGTTTCCTCCCTGCCAGCGCAATTGGATGTCGGCCCAGAGGCCCAGCGGCCCAAGGACAGGAAAGGCAGCCGCGAATCTGCGATTCTGTGAATCTGGGGAAGAGTTATCAGGGCTATCTACATGTTTGTACAATGTACATACATATTTGTGTAGGCCTGTGTTTAAAATTAACATTATCTAACAGATACAAAAGTAACTCACAATTAAACATGTAGCTCAAAGATACAAATGAATCTTACAAATACATTTGCAGCTCTTTCCGTGGTCCTGGAGGAGGACGATGAAAGAAAAAGCACGACCAATATTGGATACATTCAAGGGATGGCCATGGAATCAACCTGGCTCTTATCTCCATATTAAATTAAATAAATTTGATTTATCTTGCCAACATGTTGCAATTGAGAGTCTGCCCGAACGGCAGCCGATATTTCCATGAGTCTGCAACATGCCGACCACAGACAAGAGCTTTCTTTCGAAGCTGCTCTCTAAGCTCAGGCTCTCTTAGCGGAGAAACCGACAGAGCACACACTGATTAGAGATCCCAGATGAGAGATCACTGTTGAACATAGCAACTCGAATTCCCATTATCATCAGCTCTTAACAAAGAGACGTGCGTGATCGCTGGGGTTATTGCTTGTGCGGGATCCAGCTGGGCGGCAGGGACAGTTATACATACGTTCGGCCGCTGGCCGGAAACAACGGGCACCTTATAAGCAAGAGCAGGAGAGCGGCGTCAATCAGTTTTCCCCAGTTTGCAGCGGCGAACCTCACAAGTGAAAAGTGCAGTGACAGAAATAGACACCTAGCCGGACAATATAATAATATAATAATAACATAATAATATAAGAATAAAGTGCGATATGCTGCTCAAACTTGACCGATATTAGTTGTGGTGTGTTTGCACAAAGTTTCAACTCTGCATCATCGCTCCTATTTGTTGGGACTGCCCCGATAAGAATGTGCTTTCGAGGGTAGCCCGCGTTGATGCACATCGAATATCTGTATCGGCTGAATCCCCCAGTCATGGTACGCAAAAATCCGCGGAGTCAGTAGACTCCAATTCTGGAGAGTCAACTATCCAAGCAAGAGGCAACTCTTTCTTGCTCTTCTGTACCCATACAGCAGTCACTCGGGCAGAGCACCCTCTGCTTCCAGGGGTGTTTATCCGGTAGCCGAATATCCTCAAAAGCGAATGAAGGAAGAGGAATGTGTGGCTCAAATTAATTTCAAAAAAGTTCCTCTGGGAATTGCGGGGGCGTCTCTGGGAGGGTTCAAATGGACTTTGGGCAAAAACATCTTATTTTTCTGTCTGCTGAAACCGAGTACGTGCACTTGCCGATATCCGAGGAACAGAAAACCCATTGCACGTACATCCACCAGCGAATCGAGTTCTAGAACAAAGTAAACACACCAATCCGAAGAATATGCTGAAATCAGGCAGAAAGGCGATCTTGGGGGTCGGGCTTTCGATATAATGCAATGTGATCACTATCACCCGCTCTACAACTGGCACAGCTGATTAGAACGGCCAAATTGTGGTCGTATGACATCAGACCTCAATACCTCTCTTATCCCGAAACGGGAAGAGGACAAGAAAGCAATAGAATAGTTCTTTGGGCTTTTGCTCTGCATTCTCCCAGAAAATATTTTCTTTTGTTTATGAGTCGGTGGGGCCGGCGTATGCCTTTGATATATTCACATACTGAGTCCATACTTATGTATATTTCAGCCATTAGACATGTGAGATCCCAAAAAAAAATCAAAAAAATAGTTATTCTTTAGAAATAGTAAGCGGATTGGATATTCGTTCCAATTTGGATGATTCTTTTACAAAAAAGAACAATTAGACCAAGTTTCGTGATAAAAATACCTATTTTATTTTTGAATTTTTGTAAAAGTTATAATCTGCTCAAAATGAAATTTCTGTATTATTCTGTATGGCGGAATTGACCACTAAACGTTTTTCATCGATACAAAACAATTAAAAATGTATCATTTTATTGACCATGTATTGTTAAGATTCTAGACATCTAACCACAGTGCATTGGTGTACATTTCCCTTTCAAATGAAGATTTTTTAATGAACATATCCGTTTTGCATTCAGCGGTTTTAAATTTAGTCAGCTGAAATGCCCGCAGCTCCCACTGTGCATCGGCGATTTCCAGGCCCTCAGGCATTTTAACATTAAAGTCATTTTTTTATGCAATTATTGTATCATTGTCTAGGAGGAAATCCAAGAAGGAGAGATGAGTGGCGCGCAAAGGTGCCCAAGCGAGATTGAGAGCTGTGGCAGGGGCAGCTGCAGCGGATTTACTCGAGCGGCACCCCAACAGGCGGCACCACACGCGTCGACTGCAGCGGGGAAAACGGAAGTCTTGCACCTGAACAGCCAGGGTGAGCGGAGGCAGGTCAGAAGCACGACGGACTGGAGGTACGGGTCCAGCAAGGGCAAGCAGCTCCTGTCTGCGCCCTCCTCCTCGGCACCAGCCTTGAATGCGACAGAAGTGATCTGCATCTCCGATTCCGAAAGCGAGGAACACGAGCAGGCGGACTACTTGGACTTGGAAGTGGAAGTGGACTACCGCGCCTTGAGCTCTGACGTGTACCTTGACGTGGATGTGGACGCGGAGCCTATAGAAGGGGCAATGGCCTCCGAGCCAGGAATGCCCCTGAGGCTGAGAAGTGCGTCCGAACTTCGGAAACTGGAGATCATCACCGACCTGAGCTTCTACGGTACCCCTTTCCGCGACCAGGTAGTGGGTCCGAATGATTTCCAAATTCTGCAGCTCCTCGGTTCAGGAGCCTTTGGCCGCGTGTTCTTGGTGCGAAAACTAACGCGCTCCGACGTGGGCACACTCTATGCGATGAAGGTGCTCAACAAGATAGCCGTGGTGAGGGAACGGTGTACAGCGGACCACACGCGCACGGAGCGCGTGGCCATGCAGGTCGTGAACCGCAGCCCCTTCATCGTGGGTCTCCACTATGCCTTCCAGTCCTCGTCGAAGCTGTACCTCGTGATGGACTACGCCAAGGGAGGAGAGCTGTTCACGCACCTCATAAAGCAGGGGCCCTTCGACGAGGCGCGTGCTCGATTCTACATAGCGGAGCTGGTGCTGGCCCTGGAGGAGCTGCACAGCCTGGGCATCGTGTATCGCGACATCAAGCTGGAGAACATCCTGCTGGATGCAGACGGACATGTGGTCCTCACTGACTTCGGGCTGTCGAAGTTCCTCACGGCGGAGAATGCGTATCGAGCGCACAGCTTCTGTGGCACCATGGAGTACATTGCCCCGGAGATGATTCAGTCGCGGCCGATGGGCTACGACTACGCCGTCGACTGGTGGTCCTTGGGAGTCCTCACCTACGAGCTGCTCATCGGAGAGCCACCCTTTGGGTCCAAGGTCGAGAGTCGGCAGATCGTTCTACGCATACAAGAGTGTCAGCCGCTGTTCCCAGAAAGCATCTGCCCCATTGCCAAGGACTTTTTGCTAAGGACACTGGAGAAGAACTCCATGCACCGACTGGGCGGGAGTGATCGCGGTGCCAGCGAGGTCAAGCGGCATGCCTTCTTCGACGGGATCAACTGGAATGCGCTGAGGGCCAAGCTGTATGTAGCGCCCTTTAAGCCCATCCTCACCGCCGACGATGATGTGCAGAACTTCAGCACCGAGTTCACGGCTCAGCTGCCTGAGGATCCGGACTGCGAGGCCCCATTCAGCGCCAGCCAACTCTTCCGCGGCTACACCTACGTGGCGCCGGAGCACGTGGGGCCGCTGCGCTGGGAGGCCCAGTGCCAGGTTGAGTACTGCAATCCGGGAGTGCACAACATACCGCCAAGGCCGAGGGGCCTCGAGCTGGGCAGCCACTTAACGAGCGGGTCGTTCGGGAAGTGCCACATTGCGGTGGATGGCCCCACCAACATGATCTTCATGGCCAAGGTTGTCCCGCTCTCCAAGTTTCGGGTCTCCGAGGTGGATGCCCTGCTGTCCTGTGCCCTGGACAGGTCGGGCACTCGAAGCCACACAAACATTCTCACCTACTATCAAACGTTCCGCGATAAGTGTGACGTCTGGATCCTCACGAAGTTCCTGTGCGGCGAGGAGCTCACCGGGCCCATTACCCGCAGCCAGCTGGACGAGGACGCCTGTCGTGAGATCATCCGCCAGATTGTGCAGGCCTTGCGCCATATCCACTCCAAGAAGTTTATCCATGGCGACCTGAAGCCCGAGAACATAGTGTTTGTGGGCAGCAAGGATCTGTCTGTCAATCTGGTTGACTTTGGCAATGCCTGGTGAGGGTCCTTAGTATTTATATTTCTTTGTCATTTCTTCGAGTATAACCTTGTGTAATCTACAGCTACAACAGCCGCTTCCAGAGCTGGAAGGACTCGCCGCGCTACACGGCCGACTATGCTCCCCCCGAACTACTTTCGGACCTCCATTTGGTGACATACTCGCCCGCTGTCGACGTCTACGGCCTCGGTGCCACGCTATACACCATGCTGGTGGGTCACGCTCCCTTTCGCCGGGACCAGGTGGATCACGTGGATCACAGCTGCACCGCCCATGTACTCCTGAAGATGCGCATCCAGGAGGAGTCCTTCAATCAGCACTCCGAGCGCTGGCTTAGCGCCAGCTCAGCCTTCAAGCAGCTGGTGGTCTGGTGCCTGCAACGGAGACCCGGTGATCGTCCGAAGCTGGACGAAATTCTCGCCAGCGAGTGGCTGTCAGCACGAGGGATCAGCATCAGTATCAGCGGTTCATCAGCGGTTGACATCAAGAAAACAATAAAAAAGAAAAACATACAAAAATAGCAGTGGGGTAAGAGTAGAACGCACCTCGAATCAAAGTACGAAGATATGAATGATATTTTATATACATATAAATGTATGTGCTAGTGTGTCACTAGTATGTTCTCTATCCAGTGAAGATTTAATATTAAATTATAAAATGGAACCAATGTAATCTTCGTAAAGTCATAATTTTGATTCTGAGAATAAACAAAGGCCGTGTCCCCAATCAGGATTATTTTGAATACAGGCCATTCCCTACAGAAGCCCAATAAGTGGTCTGAGGTGGGAAACAAGAAGTCATTTCCGACATACATACATGTACATATATGTACATATATGTACACATGTACAACTTTAAGCAGTAGTGTGCTCAGTACACAGAGCTGATCTTCCAAGCCACAGTCTGCGTTACCAAAGGCTTTCTTGGCTGAGACTGAGAATGGGAACGGGAATGGGAACGGGAATGGAATCTGCGAGGACGGTGGGTGTGAGGAGGGGTCCCGGAGGAGTCTGGAGCATTAAAATGTGAACAATTTTGTGAGTGGCCTTTGATGCGGAAACGGAGCGGAACATCAAAAAGATGTTACTGTCAACACACATTCATTGTCTCCGTCTCCCTGTGTGCTGGCCACATTATTAACTCGGAAGAATAAACTCGACTCGCCACGCTTCGCTCCGCTATGCCTCCAAGGTGGGGGCGTGACCAGGATTAGGTGCGGTGACTCATGGCAAACTTTTGCATATTTGTTAAATACTTTAATTAATAATTTAGAGGCAGGGTGGTGCGGGTGGGAACGAGCCAGAGACAGAGAGCAGAAGTTGAGCAAACAACTAACAAAAGATCAAGGATTATGCGTGCTTCGTGTGTGCCTGGGATGCGGAATGGGCGGGGGCCCAGGACTCGGCCCAGGACTCGACCCAGGACTCGGCGCTGTAATAAAAGGAAGACAAAGAAGATTAGACCAAGCGGAGCAGGAGGTGGGACAGGAGACGGTTGCCTGATGAGTTTAATTATTTGAATGCCTCAGCTCTCACAGAGCACAGAGCCCAGAGCACAGAGCAGAAAGCCATAGACACACACGAGTCAGGGTTGCCCTGGCCAAACAAAAGGCAGCTGCTTTTGTCACATGCACACGCCTGGCCCTGGGGTCCAAATGCGACCCCCACCCCCCACACACTCAGCCCACATCCACCAGCTTCTAGGACAGCATATTTTTGTCATTCCGTGGATTACTTATATCTTGGTGCCAGGCATGAGCCGGAATCTTTTTTAGGCCACAAAACTGCTGAACAACCTGTTCTATACACCCACGAGAACATATGTATGTACAATATATAAATTTATTTTAATAAATTATTGAAAACCGAACAAATTAGCGTCTGGCGAAAATGGGAGCGCTAAGCGTTTGCGTTTTCAAAAGTAAACCAGAAATTTCTTGTGAAAGTTAAAACCGGAGCCCGAACCGGCGGATAGTTTTGCCTTGCCTCTTAGCCCGAGTCATGCTATGCTCTGGTTTTATTTGTTGGACAAGCTCTTCCTTCACACTTCACTGCTGTGGCCTGTTTCCTCTGGCTGGGAAACACCAGGATCGGGCTACCTGCGTCAGTTCCCGAACTATCCTGCCACTTGCGCCCTGCACCCGATGCCCTCGCCACTATATTCAAATGTATCCCCATTTCGCATCCACTTGACAATGGGAGCCTGCTCCCAGCCCGCTGCTAGCGGGCGCGTAGGGGAACTTAATTTGGTCACACACAATTGATTCTTTTTGCAGGTGCCCTCACTCTCACCCAGCCACCCACGGACAGCCACAGACACACACATACGCAGGTTGGTCATTGAAGAGCTGCAGCTGCAGCTGGAAATGGGTTGGGTTGGTGTTGGAGGAGGACAAGAAATAGGAGCCAGAGCTGGTGCTGGGGGCGGAACAGGAGCTGGACCAAGGGCCAGAAACCATCGTAGACGTGTTTGGTATTTGGTGCCCGGTGCCCGGTGCTCGGTGCCATTTTGCAATTTGTGGTTGAAACAATGCAATTAATTTGACATTAAGTGAAATTTCAGTACTCCTCACCATGTGGCCGTTTTGAACCGGACGAAATATTAATCGATTCACCAGGATGTGAAATGGGGACGTACGCTTCGAAAGATATCAACCTGAAGGATTTCTAAGCCCAAGTATCCACCAAAGGATACAAAGGATACTCATCACGAATCTGACTGCGTAATGCACGCAGAGCCAGAGAGACTTCCTCCAGGGCAAGGCTTATTGCTGCATCCTGCAGCAAGAACCAGAAATAAGTAATAAAACAGTTTGATCCGAAACATTTATTAAAGAACAATCATAAAATATATCAATAAGCTGATCCCCATCGGCACTTGTATTAAAGTGCTTGTGTTGTATGTCGAAAATGCGGGTGCAATCCACTCGACCAGTGTACTGGTACCACACCGAACACTGTTAGTTCATTGTTTTATTTTAAAGGGCAGGCGCTGCCGAGCAGGGGCTATAGAGCAGGAAATAAAATGCTGGTGAAATGAGCCACATTAATAGAAAGCAGTACTCAAGTACTTTCACTCACGCTGGGTTAAAGAATTTAAGCTACATTGTGTGTTTGCTGTTCATCAAGCTGTCCTCTACTGGGATGAGCTTTGCAGAACCTTTCAATGTCCAGTGGCTGGCGAAATTAGCGACAATAATAGGACACATTTATGACACTTCTGTAGTTTCACTCACCAGATTAAAAACTACAAAAAATTTAAACAAATGTAATGTTGGTTGTTGGCTGTTGGCTGTTGGTTGTTGGCTGTTGGTTGTTGGCTGTTTGCTGCTTGTCGACAAGTGTAGCCGCTGCCTGGAATCGGAATGAATTTCAATTGCTTCCCCGTCGAGTCACGAATATATCAACACACTTACACGTATACATAGTATAGCGAAATAATTCCTGTCTTGAGCATACATATGTACGAGTCTCTTGGAACTGTCAGCGTAAATGTTTACCTTTAAATTTTATTCACTTTCCACGAATATTTTTTCAAAATGATTTTTTTCACTTATTACAATTTTTGAATTTTGTTTTGTCGCTAAATACTGAATAAGTAAGGAATATACCCATTTACGGGTTTGTTTGAATTTATAGTACACTAGAAGGAAGCGAAAAGTTCTGAATTCAATTCGTATACAAACGAATTTAAAGCAACTGAGCACTTAATTTAATTAAATAAATGATTGAATTTCTAATTATTCATTGAATATTGATAAATTTGTATTACAAATGAATTCAGAATTTTGTTCTCAACTTGCGCGCACTTAAATCTGTACTAACACTCACAGAAATGTATTTCCTACATATGAATATGTATATTTAACTTTAAATTTTGTTCACTTTTCACGAAATATTTTTTCAAAAATTATATTTTTCACTTATTACAAATTTCGAATTTTGTTTTGCCCGAACAAAAGTAGATGTTTTGCCTTCTACAAGCAGCTGAATACTGAATATGTTCGGAATAAAGTCCAGGGTATGGGAACCAGGCAAAAGTCGAGCGAGTTCAAGGCCTGCTGGTTTCAGTCAAATGTTTTTAAACTGAGGTCCATCCGATTTTCATAGAACCATACTTCATTAGTTAGATCTAGGAGAAATCGACTTAAAGGCCAGCGGGAGTAAAAACGATGGCCTTTCTAGGGTTCTCGGAGGCTTTCCAGTCTCGATGCTCGTAATATTGCTCTTTTGAAGATGCGTCCATGGCCATTCCTATAAAGAATGGCCAGGAAAGGATAAATCTACCCACATTGACTCCTCTCGACTCGTTTTTGGGCATTGGCTCTTACGAAATACTGCCCCATCGCTTCATCGTCCATCGCTTCAGAGTGCCACCCCACTTGGCCGCTGGATTACAGTTGGGAAATCCTTTCTGCTGCTCTTTCTTTCCTTCTGGCGCAAATCCTTCAACTACATTTGACCGCAGCCACGCACATTTACGTAAGCTGATTACGTGGCTCACTCTTACTCCTGCTGCTCCTGCTGCTGCTACTTCTGCTGATCCTGCTTCTGCTTCTACTCTCACTCCAGTGACCATTAGCCATGTCCGGGGCTTAAAAACTCCGCTAGTAACAGGACAAGGACAGGGAGGGGTCCAGTGCCAGTGCCAGTGCCTGAGGTAGAGATAGAGATGGGAGAAGGCGCTAGATCCCTCATTAGTGAACTGTATAAATACATTTGGAATTATACATTCATGCATTCCATTTGGAATATGCCTACACCCAACCATGTCCATGGTCGCTTATAATTTCCAGCACACTCGCATTCACATTTCGAATCGGAAAATACCCGTATCCGGACTCGTACTCGTACTCGTTCCTTCTCTGGCTCTGACTGGATGTAGGGTCTAGGCTAGAGCCCAGCACTCAAACAGTGGCACCGAGTGCGCATACTGATGCTGTCTATGAGGATGATGTGAATGTGAATGTGAATGATGATGATGGTAGTCTGTAATTGAAATGCAGAAAATGGAGAGCATCCCAAGCAGCCTCGACCTGCTCGCCGGCTAAGGTGAGTGCTAGAACAGGGGCTGGGGATTGAACTGGTGCTCCTGCTGCTGTGGATGGGCCTCGCTTCTCCCTTGAAGATAAATAATGCAGCAGCCTGAAGCTCGGAGGAGAAGGAAGTAGATGCTTTCTTCATCTGTCTCGGGCCTGAGCCGCTGTTGACACATAGTTTGTAGTTGGTAAACAGGCAACACACAACTGCTCAACGAGCACCTGAAGATGCTTTGTATAAATTTGAATATTTAACTGCAGCTGCACTGGCACAGGCACTGGCACTGGCACAGGCTCTGGCACAGGCACTGGCTCAGGATCTGGCTCTGACAGTAGCAGTGGCAGTCCCAGACCCAGCTCCAGAAGTGGTAACATTTCACTAAAATCTAGTGCAGCTGCTCCATGGCTCCCTGACTACCTGTCCGCCTGTCCTCCTGTCCTCCTGTCCCCCTGTCCGCCTGTCAGTTTGTCCTGTCCTCGTCGTGGACTGGGCAAATCTTGCGCCCCGGACTCAGACCCGAATCCGAATCCGGACCCTAACGCGAACCCAAAAACTGGCTCATTTGGCATGCATGTATGTCGGCAGTTACCGTGGCAGCAACTTTGGTAGCAGTAGCCACCTTGGATTATTATTATGTATTTCGGTAGCTGCTCAACATCTCAGCGCAGTGCCGAGGGTGTACGGGGAACCGTACCCAAACGGTTCTTCCCCGATCTACTATCTTTAAGGTATCCACATGTGTATAAGGCTCAGTCGAAGGATTATTTAGTTCTGTGTTCTGCTCTATTTCTACAATCCACAATTATCCCTCAAGCAGTCAAGCAGCTGGTCCATTAATACTGGTATCTTCCCATTATTTCATACACTTCATGGATATTTTGAAATATCTGAAAAATCGTTGGGCTGCAATGCATATATGGAATATATGGAAATAAAACACTCGGCGGGCGATTGGTTCACATTTAGTTTTCATATTTATTTATTTATTTTTAATTAATTCATTAGTTTTTATTTATTCTTAGACCCTTGATATCCTCAGAAGTTGTGTGGTGTGTGTTGGTTTTGGTTTATTTAAATCGCTTTTCGCGTTTGCATTTTCTCTTCTTTTTTTGTTCATATACACACACATACATATATGTATGTATATATATATATATATATATATATATATGTATATATGAATATAATACGCTTAAAATATTCTCGTTTCGCGTTGAAATCATTACATATACGGTATATCATTATCATTATTGCAATAATTATCGTAATTATTATTTTACGTTAGTTTATTTTCTGCTGTGGTACTATAATGCCATATATAATTGTTCATTTATCATTTATCGCTAGATATATGCATACGCCTAGGGGAATTGGGTGGATTTTTGGGTGTGGACTCTGTCAAACTCGTACCAAATCGTTTCCGACTCTTCCTCTGCCTCGTCCATCACTAAGCAGCTTACATAGACGACAAAAAAAAACGTTAGGGGGCAGTGTTTGGTATCGTACTTTTAAGCTGAATTCTCCCTACAATACGAGTGTACGTGTACGTGTACGTGTACGTGTACGGGCTTGAGTATACCCTAGGTATGTATGTATTTGCTTGGCTTGCCTCGGTTTATTTGCTATTTGTGAGTTACATAGTTCGATATACTACAGATTCTTAAGTTTCTCCTCCAGCTCCTTTGCTATTTTTTCTAATAAATATAATTTGTTCATCTTTTGGTTTTTGCATTCTCAATGGCTTGCCCCGTTCTCTCTTTCATTCCTTCTTGCTATTTTTTATTTTGCTTCTTTCTGCAGTTTTCGTCAATAATAGCAATATATTTTAACTTTCGCTGCCTTCGGATTGGGTTTATTTAATTATTATATCTCATAAATTCTTGTTGTTGCTAAATTTTGTTGTTTGCTTTGCTGGCGAGTTCTGTCTGCCTCTGTGTTTGTGTTTGTATTTGTATTTGTGTTTGGGTTTGTGTTTCTATGTATGTATGTTTCCGTGTGTCTGTGCCTCCTTCTGTCTTTCTGTGTGGGTGTGTGTATCTGTGAGTTTTTTGCGTTCATTGTGTGGTGTGCAAAACGTTTAAATGTTAATTTATCTCAATTGTTTCCCTGTTTCTTTATTTGCTAAGTATTCCTCTTCTGGCCGTCGCTCTCTATTCGCTCCCGTTCGCTCCGGCTGACCCTCGCTTTAGTTTTAGTTTACGTTTAAGTTTAGGTTTAGGTTTAGGTTTATTTCTGTTTCCTCTGTTTAAGTTTAGTTTTGTTTTCGTGTAGCTCTAACATAAATACTCGTACACTAAAATACTTGGTTTTTTCCCCAGTTATTTACACATACATATTGGTTGTTCCGTCCGCAGCTTCTGAACTTTTTCTCTGTGGGTTTTTCTCTATTCTCTATTCCCCATTCTCCAAGCCGTTTTCTCCTTAGGTTTCGGCAATCCATAATATTAATTTTAGTGTGCCATTGGTTTTTCTTTTTTTGTTTGCTTTTGAAGCAATTTAAGTTTTGTTTTATTTTCTGTTCTCTTCTTTACTTTTCTTTTCTTTTCTCTTCGTTTCTTTTCTTTTGCTTTTCCTATATGCTTGCCAAATTCTAATAGGTAACTGACTCCTGCTCTTTTTTCAAATGGTTTTGGTTTGCCAATCAACGAAACGGAAACGAAATACAAATCAGAAACGAGAGGAGAGGAGTACTCGCACGGAGTGGAGTGCTATCCCCATATCGTAGTATGGCATTCACACACGCACATACATATCTAAAATACACCAGTATATATATATGTATATGTATATGTATAGTGCATATCTTACGCAATACTCTTACATCTCTGCATCATCATAAATATATATACTATATATATTTTATCCGCTTGCTGTGTGTCGTTTAATTTACATCTAGTTAGGCGCAAAAACGATGGAGAAAAGAAGCAAAAAAAATAAGTTGCATACACTTATGCATACAGATATCTGTTTGTATACTATATATATATATTATATCCTTTATATTAAATATATATGTATTTAGATTACGATGCATGGTGCTATATACGATATAACACTAGTTTACCTTGATTAGCCTTAATGTATATACACAGATACTCCAGCAACTATAATTCGTTTCGTTTCTTTTATTTTATTTTTTTAATTTATTTATTTATTTTTTTTTTGTTTTGTTTTTGATATAACGCTATCCCACAGATGCGGACTCTCCACGAGCGGGCACTCTCTGCGTCCCTTAAATTGATCGATCGTTTTGGCCTCGTTTGTGTGTGTTTTTGGGTTTTGAGTCGGTGTTTTGTTTAAAAGATTTCATTTCTTTGCAACTACTTAATTCAGCAATTTTTTTTCTGTTCGGTTTCTCCTTCGGAGACTGGATTTCTCCGAAGAGTCCCTTCTCATTCTCATTCGCATAGGTGCCCTTCCATCTAATGTCTAGGAGGCAAGGAATCGACCAACTTATTCATACACATGCACTTTAATAGCTACATCTACATATATATATTTTCATATAGTTTTTGCAATAAATTCGATAAGCACCAATTCATGAAAAAAAATGACAAAAATGTTAGGGAAATCAGTAGGAATTCTCTGTTAATGGATCTTTTAATTAAAATCTGAAAGTAAGAGTGAGGCTATTTCTCGACAATATGTCTGCTTGAATTGGGAGCTAGCTTTTCCTCCGACTCTCGTTCCGTATCTCATTCTCGATCATAGTCCGAATCATTATCTGTATCTGGATCTGATTTTGGACGGAAACTGATCTTTCGAAATGATCTTTCCGATTGGAGTTTTCCGTACATACTCGGCCTCTTAAATTCTGCATAATTTTGTTCACTGTGTTGTTTGTTTTTTGTTGTTCTTTTTTAATACTGTTTCAAGCTTTATTTAGATCGATTCTTTTTCGTTTGTGGGTTTTATTTTGGGCCGCATTCAGCTGGGTTTGAAAAAGCAAACTTATAAATAATAACATAACATTTCACATTCCATACGATAATAGCAGTATATACCTAAATGTATGTATATGTGTATCATTAGACTTATTCTGATCTTATACGAGTTGTGGTTGTTTTTGGATCGTGGATGTTCCTTCTTTGCCGCGGCTGCGAGCAATAATAGTGAATAAATTAGTTAGGACAAAAACTTAAACTTATCTATCAGGAATTTACAACTATAGGTTTCTATTCGTACATATCATATCCATTTCTATATATATAAGTGTATATATATATATTTTATTTTTCTTGTGTGTTTATATCTATCTTTATGTATAATGAAAAAAAAAAAAAGATATTTTCCTTTGCCTAAAAGCTAAATTTTGTTGTTCCTTTTTAATAATTAATATTTTTTGTTGCATTTCTTCTCGAATGGATTTTCCTTTTCTTGTGAAGCTGAGACACTGTGCAAAGCAAATGAGAGAAAGCTTTCGCTAAGCAAAAATCTCCCACAATAGGCCCTCAATTGTGTTGCCAATGTAGTCGTTTATGTGTGTGGCGTGGTCTAGACGGGGGTCCAGAATAATTATATTCTGCGTCTCATCCGATACATCATACCCATCCCCATTGCCATATATTTTCTATATACACTTGCCATGGCTGATGGTGGTGGCTACGGATATATCCTTCTAGGCCCAGTCCGTCGGATGTCCGTCTATTCGAGTGTCTGCGTCTGTGTCTGTGTCTGTGCCTTAGTGTGTGTGTTTGAGTTGGTGTCCGCGTGCTTTGTGATTCGTTTAAAACTATGCCAGTCTCAAAAAGCTCGAGTACCACGAAAAAAAGATTCCCTCCTTGCTCACTGCATTCCCCTGTATCCCATCTACTCCTTAACTCCTTTACTCTTCTATTCCCTTACTCCCTTACTCTTTTACTATTACCCAATCATCTGACGCCCCTTGCCACGCCTTATTGTTTCTGAGTATGCATGTACATATGTATATGGTTATGTATGTGTGTTTTAGGTTCTTGTTCTGGGTTTTTTATATGACTACTACACTATGCTATATATGTAGCATACACATATGTATGTATATCTATGCTTCTAGGTAGTACCTATAACTGTATCGACATCGATATTGATATCGATATCGGTATCGGTGTATCTGTATCTGTTTCTGTTTAGCTATAGCCGATGACACACACACACATAGACGAGTACGGGTATACCTCTACTTCGGATTATGTATGCGTCTGCCATGAGCAGACGTCTGCATGGGATCCGAGTCCCTACTTATATGCATTTTCTGTCGCACTTCACTAGTTCCTAACGATAAAAAAAAATCCGTATATATATATATATATGTTCCTTGACATCAAAAAACTGTTCGATAACATATATTTAGTCCTATATATAAATATAAATAATTATGCTTCCTGCGCCTGTGTCTGTGCCTGTTTGCGGCACACTGTTTCTTCTTAGTAGAGCTGCTGGGTGGATCGCAAGCGCATCTCCGAGATCGGGACATCGTCCAAGAGCTAACAGGCAACGGCCTCCTCGGCCGTCGCATCCTCGTCGATATCGCGGTCCGGGGAGCGCCGGCGTCTGCGCCGGGCATTGGGCACTCCGGCGGCGCCGCCGGTGGCGCCCTTTTTCTTCACGAACTTGATGTTGTACGGATCCTCGGCGAGCTCCGGGTAGAGGGCCACGTCGTGGATGTACTCACCCTCGTAGTTGTTGGCATAGCTCTGCTTGAGAATCTCGTCGCTCTCCTGCTGGGTCCACTCCAGGGCGGTGGTCAGACCGCTGCGCAGGGCCTCCTTCTCGCGGTGCCAGGCCTTGCGGACGGCCGTGAGCTTGGCGTGGTGCATCAGGCGCTGCTGCTCCTTGGCGACGGTGGTGCCGTACCGCAAATTGATGATTGCGTGCGCTCCGTGGATCTTCACGTCGAGATAGTTACCGCCCGAGGAGCCGGCAGCGGAGGCCGCCGACGATGAGGAGCCACCAACGGAGCCACTGGAGCCAGACGTCCCGGCCGGGGCAGTCTCGCGCGTTATCTCGTGGAAGGTGGTGTTCACCTGCCCCTGCAGCCGCTTGAGCTGCTGCCGGTCCTCGCTGGCCCGCCACGCATCCTCCTTGACGAAGAAGAACGAGTCCTGCTGGGCGTTGTGCACCACGAAGGTGAAGGGCAGGAGCTTCGAGCGGTTGAACACGCTCGTGTACACGTCCCGATAGATCGCATTGGCCGCCGGCACGCTGGACACGATGGCCTGCCCGTCCGCCGTGCGGGAGACGACGATGCCCTTGCCGAAGGGCGGTTCCGTGTCGGAGCCGATGATGCGCGGCGAGGGGTCCATTACGTCGCACTTGAGGGCGGACCGCGGCGGGGCCGACAGCTGCTCGAAGTCGGACATCCGGCGCACATTGAGGTGGGCGAGGAAGCCGCTCTCCACGGCCATTGTGGGTATATTGTCGAAGGGGCGGCGCATGTTCAGGGCAATGGGGTTGGCGGGCGGACGACCCCAGAGGGCCGGCGGCTGCCAGAGGTCGCGGGCCAGCTGCGGCACCAGGTTGCCCACATTGTACCCAAGCGTCTGCATCCAGCTGGCAAAGTCCTGCGGGTAGTGGCGCTCGTGGCCCACATTGATGGGGTCGTTGCCATTGAACCGGTACAGGTGGAGCCGCGTGGGCGTGATGATGCGCTCGGCCACGCGCTGCCAGTCCGGCGACATCCACTGGCCAATCAGCGGATCGTAGACCCGACCGTCGCCCATGTGCACCAGGGTGGTCACCTGGTCCAGGATGCCGCCGCAGAAGTCGATCGGCAGATACAGATACGGGTTCGAGTCGTAGACGATGTGGCCGAAGGGCGAGCGCATGATCTCGCGGATGCCCTCGCCGTACTGGTTGAAGAGCATCAGCGGAGTGCCGCTCTGGTCCGTGGCCACGTAGTACTTGTGGCGGTACACCTGCGCGTATATCAGGTGGCCCACGTCGTCGTAGGTGAGCGACATCAGCTTGCCGTCGCGGGGCGAGTAGATCTGCGAGACCTCGTAGGGCCGCTGCTGGTTCGTGTAGAAGAACTGGGTCACGTTCCCGAAGTTGTCCTTGCGCGTGGTCAGCCGCTTCAGGTGGTCGTAGTAGTAGCGGACGTCGAAGCGGCCCCGCTTCGAGGCGCGCACCAGCAGGCCCTGCGTGTTGTAGTGGAAGCGCTCCTCCCGCGCGTTCTGGGCCACCAGGCCGCGGGCGTCGTACTTGTACTGGCCCTCTCCGAACTTCACGATGCGGTCCTGGGCGTTGTACTCCATCGGGATCGTGTTGCCGCGGTAGGTGAGCGAGAGCAGGTTGCCGTTGTCGTCGTACCGGAAGCCCCACGGCTCCTGCGCCTCCACGCCCACCAGCTGCCCGTCACAGTCCCACGTGTAGTTCTTCACATTCGTGTAGCTGTTCACGGCCATGTTGCGGGTGTAGGTGCGCGTCTGCGAGATGCGTCCGTGCACGCCGTACGAGAACTCCATGCGGAACACCTCCAGCCGGTGTATGGCCAGGGCCATGCGCTGCGTCTGGAAGCGTCCGTCCACGGTCCGCGTGAAGAAGGCCGTGCCGTCGTGCAGCTGCGTCTGGTTGAGGGCGGGCCGCGTGAACTTGAACTGGCCGATCAGGCTGGGCTGGCCCGTGCGCGGGTCGTAGGCGAAGGCCTGCGTCGGCAGGCTCTGGCCCCCGATGCGTCCCTGCAGGGCCACCACCCGCAGCTGGCTGTCGTACTCGTAGCTGAACTTGGCGTTGCTCAGCCCCGTCTTGGCCACGTAGTCGATGCGCTCCTCGGTGAGCAGGCCGGCGGCGTACTCGAAGTCCCAGCGGTACTCCAGCTCGCGCTCCGCGTGCGACACCGTGCTCGGCATGCCGCTGGCCTCGTTGTACTGAAACTCGCTGCGGCCGTCCCCGTGGACTACCTCCGTGAGCTGGCCGGCTGCGTTGTAGCGGTAAACGATGCGGGCACCGTCCCCGGGCAGGATGGTCTGGAGCAGGGCCCCGGCGTGGCTGTAGTGCTGGAGGTAGGCGCGGGTGCTGCCCGGCGGCGTGTACGTGCAGCGGATGAAGCCGATCGAGGTCTGCATGCTGAAGCTGTGCCGGGTGCCCGAGGGCAGGACCACGTGCCGGAGTCCGCCCGCGTCGTCGTACTGCAGCACGAACTTGCGCTGGCTGGCCAGTCCGATCTCGGAGACGAGGTTCCAGTCGTTGTACACGAACGAGATGATGCCGTCCTGCTGCGAGGTGATCTCCGAGAGCAGCCCGTGCCGGTCGTAGCTGTATTTGAGCTCCGCGGGGCCCCAGGCCCAGCCCTCGACGCGGTTGAAGCGGTCGTAGGTGATGTTCACCGGGTAGCCGTTGGTGGGGTAGTAGGACTTGGGCAGTCCGGACTGGTCGTAGGCCACGATCAGGATGGGGGTGCGTCGGCCGTCGTAGAAGGTCTCGCGGTTGGTGAACTGGTCGAACTCCACTCCGATCACGCGCGACTGGTTCACCCAGATCTCGCGGTTGAGTGTCTGCTGGGGATTGCGCACGTCGCCGACCAGGTTGTACACCGAATACATCGAGTTGGTGAGCCCGTCGCCCATGGTGACGCTCTGGTGCGACCACATGGCCAGCATCTCCGCCTCCACGGGCAGTGCCGCCTCGAGCAGTGGGTGCCGGGCGACCGCAGAGGCCTCGACCACCACCCCGTTGGCCCCGTGGATCACCAGGGTGTTGTTGGCCTTCAGCTCTGCGTCGGCGTGGGCCAGGCCGCGCTTCAGGAAGGTGGAGCGGACGCCGCCGAGGACGAGCAGTTCGTTGGCATCCAAGCCGACGACGCGCTCGCGGGAGAACAGCGACTCCACGGAGGCGTGCACGTAGATGGTGAGTCCCTTGTTGTCCGCCAGCTGGGAGGTGATGCGCACGATCTCGCCGCTGGGCAGGATCATGCCTGTGACGCGCCCGAACTCGTCGTACTGGTAGATGTACGTCTCGCCGCCGGAGGAGCGCGAGTTGAGCAGACCCGTGTTGCTGTCGTAGTCCAGCTCGATCTCCTGGCGCCCCTTCTCGCTCAGCTTGGTCATGATGCCGATGCCGTTGATCTGGATCTCCGACTTGTGGTCCTGCGTGTTCTCAATGGAGCTCACGACATTGCTGTAGTCGCGCAGGAACTGGATCTTGTTGCCCGAGGCGTCCGTGACCGTCGACAGCCGCCCGAAGCTCGTGTTCTTCGAGTACAGGAAGCTGTAGCGCGTCTTGCCCGAGGTCAGGTCCTTGGTGGCCACATGCTGGCCGTATCTATTGAATACGTAGATCTCGCTCGACGGCGGAAACGGAATGTGAAACTCTCCGTTTTCGTCGTGCGACGGCAGGTAATGCTCCAAGGCCAAAACATGCAAGGATCCTGCAATGGGCAAAAAGGCGTACACGAATGTCAGTCATGGATGGAATCAATACTGTACTAAAATATACTACAACTATTACTTATTAAGGGATATTGTCAGCATCATTATCATTCGATTATGTTACACTCCAAATGGAAATGTCACTCAGGACTGGACTTGCTATATCTTCGTGGAATTACCCACTACTTCCATTGGGCTCCTTTTCTGTTGGACTTTTTTCTATACTACCTGCAGCTCTTTTATCCGCTATTCTGTCGCTTCTTCTTAATCCGCCACCAACACTGCCAACACTGCCATTTTCTGGCAACATTTTGATTACCTTCCGCTGGCCCATAAAAGAGCTCCCGCCCATTGATGGTCAGGGAGGGGGTGGAATGGGGAACGTGGAATGTTGTTCCCCAACTATTATGCCGCTTCCGTTTCTGTTTCTGCTTCTGTTTCCCGGGCATCCTGGGATGGTCTTAGACAATTCCTTTTAACTGGTCATCAAATTTATTCGCACTTCCCTTCGCCTGGCTCTCGCTCTCTCTCTCTCTCTCGCTCTCTCTCTCTCTCTCTCGCTCTCTCTCTCTCGCACTCTGTACTCCTTCGGATTGTTGATCATTTGCTTAAGCTAAACGCCAGATTCTGGCAGCTGTTTGTTTTTAGAGCCACAGTTCTGCTCCT
>OZ018401.1:54655039-54744994 GCA_963969585.1 Drosophila helvetica | reverse complement strand
CCGCTTAGACAGACACAAAAAATATACGATTATAGTACAGTAAGTAGTAAGTACAGTAAGTACAGTAAGTACATGGCTAAGAGATTGTACACGTAATCCTAGGCCTAGGCTTAAGGGCGTTGCATACAAGCGCCTTCTTATCGTTTTGTGGACATTGAGACGGAATGAGAGTCATATATATGTAGATACTATATATAAATAAATATATACCTATATATGTATATGTATATATAAATGTGTGTCTGTGTGTATCTGTGTCTGTGTGTGTGTGCGTGTGCGTGTATGGATGTGTGCCATGAAAAGCAGAGCAATCCGACTGGATGCAGATTCGGAATCATTCATTTAGTGAATCGCCACGTCTCACTGCTGCCTGGGCGGTCACATGCCGGGCAGTTGGTAGAGAGAGGCGGCCGCAGCCGCCGCGGAGCTGGCGCCCGACATCTCCAGGCCGCCCGGCATCGCCAGCAGCTCGCTGAGCGGATAGTGGGCCGCTGCCAGGGCCGCGTTCTGACGCAGCTGCGCCTGCTGGGCCACGGCGGCGGCTGCTGCCGCTGCGGGGGTATTGGCGGCCGCCGTCAGAGCGCTGAGCGTCGTGCCAGGCGCTCCTCTGAGCCCGCTGCTGACGGCGGCGGCGGCCAACAGCCGCTTGTAGCCCATCACGGCAGCGGCGTCCGCGTAAAGGGAGTTGGCCAAGGCGGCGTTGCTCTGGCTGGCATTGGCTGCCGCTGCGTACTGCAGCAGAGAGGGGCCGCCCGTGGCGGCGGAACTGGAGAGGGGCATGAGCGAGGGAGTGGCCCCTGCAGCAGCGGCCACCGCTTGCGCGAGGCTCTGCTGCTGCTGCTGCTGCTGTTGTTGCTGCTGTTGCTGCTGGTGGGCGGCGACGGCAACAGCCTGTTGCTGCTGTTGCTGCACCGCCTGCTGCTGCTGCTGCTGCTGGTTGACAGCCGCTGCGGCCAGGGCGGCCGCTGAAAGGTGGGCGGGCAGCGGATAGGGAGAGTATCGCAGCGAGGCAGCGGCTGCCGCGGCCCCCAGGAGCTGGTGGTGGGTGTGGTGTGTGTGTGTGTGTGGGTGTTGGTGTGGGTGTGTGTGTGTGTGTTGTGGTGCCTGTGAGTGTTGCTGTTGTTGTTGTTGCTGCTGGTGGTGGTGGTGGTGGTGCTGCTGCTGCTGCTGATGCTGCTGCTGCAGCACGGAGGCGGCAGCGGCTAAACTACTTGGCAGCAGGCCAGCAGCGGACGTGGCCGCCGCCGCCGCTGCCGCCGCCTGATTGGCGTGGCTGCCCCAGACTACCAACTCACCGTAAGCAGAGCGGCCGGCCGCACGGGTCTTGGCCAGGTTGGCCGGCAGCATCACTTCCTTTGGCTGCGCCTTCTTGCACTCGACCTGGAGAAAGACAAGGAGGGATAGGAGGAGTGGGGATCGGGGAGAAGTTTGGGGTTGAGGGTTGGGGGTTACAGTTGGGGTTAGTATCTGGGATTCATGGCGCTACGCTCGACTTACCATTTTGTTGTTTATCTCATGGAAATGAATTTCGCAAACTTTGTCTACCACATCTTCGCTTTGAAATGTAACGAAGCCAAAACCTGCAAAGAGGGAAAAGGAGAGAGCCAACAGATAAAAGAAGAACAGCGGAACAACGAGTCGAAAAGCGGATAGAGGGATAGAGGGGTAGAAGAGCGAGAGCGAGAGAGGGAGAGGGAGAGAGGGAGAGCGAGAGAGTGCAGAGTGGGCAAAAAAGTTTAAGGGCTGCAAAAATTGAACGAAATATGCTTTTGTGTGCGAGCGGCTAAATAATTTACTCAAGTGTCGAGACTCCGAGACACAGGCTGATGGCGCGCCCTCTGCCACTCTGCCACTCTGCCCCCATTCCTCACGCCTCCCATCCCGTCCCCTCCTAGCCTTAGTCTGTCCTCGGGCTGACCTCAATATGCATCCCCTGCAGGGACTCAAGTGGCGGCTGGGCGAGTAATTCAAACACTGGACGCTCGCTCTGCTCCGGGTTTACATAATAAACTTTGCCAGCGGACAAAACTCTGTACTGAAGGAGGGAGGACTCCATCCATGCCCGTACCCCTCGCTCCTGGCTTGAGGAGAGCCTAATAACTTTGTCCTAATGGCTGGCTGGCCCAACAGCAGCAGCAGGAGCAGCAGAAGCAGGAGCAGGAGCAGCAGCAGCAGCAGTGTTCCTAGCTGTTCTGGCAGTTCAGCTATTTTTGATATCCTCAAATTAGAGGCTGACGGAGAACTTAAATTCCTGGAATCCCAAGTCATTCCAGGGCTCTGTGGCGCAGGGAGCAGGGAGGGTGTGGGGTTGTGGCTAGGAGGTCTGCTGTCCAGAATTGGCAAAGGATTTATTGTAGCTTAATTGCATTTCTTCTGTTTGTTAAACTTACAAAATAGTATCCTCCCCCGGGTGCAGCAGCAGCAGCAGCAGCAAAGCCGAAACTTTTTATCGGATCGTGGAATATGATATTATCTTCAAGTATTTTCCACTATTCTCCTGCCGCTCCTATTGAGGCCTGCCCCCCTCCTCCCACTAATCGTACCCTGAGGTTTTCCCCTGCAAAGGCGTTCCACCAATTTGGCCTTATCGGGGGTTTTCAATTAGCGCAATTGTCTGAGATTTCGCATGGTCGAAGGCAAAGCACTCCACTCCACTCCGCTCCAGGACTCTCTGCCGCTTACTCTCTGGCGCTCTCTGTGCAATTAGCAAGGCCAAGTGCAGACACCTGATGCCCCGAAAACCCGTATGCCGCTGCCGCTGCCAGCCCCATGCCCCATGCCCCATTCCCACCGCCCCCTGCCATCTGCTGTTTGTATGTGTGTACACGTGTACGTGTGTTTGCCTTTGGTATGCGGGCGTACTGGCGGACAGGGCGTGGCGTGGGCGTAACTGGCAAATTAGTTGAAACAAGTAACAGTAAACACGCAGGCTTATTAGCGACATGTGCCTGGAAGGAGGAGAACGGCAGCGGCAAGAGCACCAGCCCCACCAGCAGCAGAAGCAGCAGCAGCAGCAGCAGCAGCAGCAGAAGCTCAACTTGCCACTTGCTCCCTGGCCCTTTGCCCCAAGCTTACAGCGTCGAGCTTCTCGCTTGAGACAACGTGCGGGCAGGCTGCTTCCTGCTTGTCTCTATCCTCGCCTTGGAGTGTGTTTGTATTTGTTTTAATTATATAAAATTAGCGCACGTTGCAAGTTGCACGTAAAGCTGCCACTTAGGTTTCTGCTGCTGCTACTGCCTCTGGTGCTTGGGCCGTCTGCTACTTTTTTGCCTTGGGCCACTCATAAATCAGCCGTGGAACAAATGAAGCCAGCAATTTTTTTGGGGGCCCGCCTCTGCCTCTGCCTCTGGTCCCTCACCAGCCCCACCAGCCCACACGTAACTCAATCAAAAATGTATCTGCTGGATACAAATGCGCCCGGGCAGCTTGAGGAATGCTCGGTCCGTTTGCCTCGTTGTCTAGTTAATTCTGCGGCTGCCTTTTGGCCCCCAGCTCAGAGCTCGTGTTTGAGCCTGGTTCTGGGTTCTGGCTACTGGGTTCTGGCTTCTGGGTTTTGGGGCCTGGGGTCTGGGGGCTCGGTCTGCAGCCCAGTCGCCATTTTTACCTGTCGAAAATTTCCCGCAGGACGACGACGACGACGACGGCGATGGCAATGGCAATGGCGATAGGAGCTGACGATGGTCTTGGCAACTGCAAAAATTGCACACTCATGCATGTTATTGCCAAGAAGCGGACATAGATATATGTTCCAGGCATAAGCTCTGGCTCTGGCTCTGGCTATGCCTCTGGAGTAGGATTGGGAGCAGGGGGCCAGGCGGTGGGAGGGAGGGAGTGGGAGTGGCTGGGGACAGGCAGCACGGAGGAGCATTGCGCCAGCTGCTGTTATGACTGCGCTGCGCCGGCTTGCCAAAAAGAAAAATTACAAAATTTTCAATTTTAATATTAGTGGCGGCTGGCGACGCCAACTGCCAGTTCTCGGTCTCCTTCTCCTTCTCGTGCTCCTCCTACTCTCTATCTAGCCATTCCACCTTTTCCTTTTTCTTTTTCCTTTTTTTTCTTTATTTTTGTGGGAGGGAGGAAGAGGGGCAGCCTGCTAACCAACCACCCACCCACCTACCACTGGCTGCTTAGGCGCACGTTGGTCATGTCCTTGGCTTGCCAAATGAAATTCATAGCATAGTTTTGGGCGCTGCTCTGCCGCTTGCACCATAGACCCTGATCTGTACAGTAACTATGGGCTAAGGGTAAAATGTGTGGCAAGTCCCAATAATACCAAAAGATTCCCCAAAGAAGTGCCCGCTGAGAGTCGTCTCAATATACGAAACTTTCTTTTTCGAATCAGCGATTGCATTTATCGTTTGTAAAATCGAAACCATGCGATAATAATCGACTTAACATTTGATAGGAGGTTCTGTTTGATTCTATGTTCTCAACCTTTTTGGCAGAGCAGCTCTCTTAGGGAATCTCTACTGTAATTGGAATTGGCTTCGCTGTTGCTGCTGCTACTGCTGTTTCTGTTATTGTTGCCATTGCTGTTAGGGCCTGCTGCCTATATTGTTTTATGGCATATTCATATATTGTTTCCTATATTTTTTCCCAGTCCATTCCCATTCCTCATCCATGAAACGGTTCGCTTGTATGTAGTTTTTGGGCCAACTGTTTCTGTCTCTTGTTTTTTGCCTCTGCCCCTGCCCCTGCCACTGACGCTGCCACTGGCACTGGCACTGCCCTTGGTGCTGGGGATACGTTGCTGCAATTGTCAGTGACCAGGCTTATGTGTGTTCGAATGTCTGTCGCTTTGTCTATTTGTCTGTCTGTCCCTGTGTCCCCCTGTCCGTCTGTCCGTCTGTGTGCCTGTCGCTGTGCTGCACACATGATTTATGAATGAGTAACAAACTTGCTGCCGTGTAGCCGGAGCAACCGGAGCACCCGGAGCACCCAGCGACGTCTTTTCCACTTTTCCTTCACGTTCTTTTTTCCGGCTGCCCCTCCGTTGGCTTCTTTATTATAGTCGATGCCTTGTTTGTGTGTGCCACACCACGCTGGCAATTGCCACGTATACGGGGCAGCCAGCCCGCTCTCGGATCGATAAAATGCAATTACAGGCATATCGCAAGTGCCAGTAGGCAGGCGGATAGAGGCGGAGGGAGGCGGGGGAAGGCTGTAGATGGGACAGGAGCAGAAGCGGAGACGGAGATTGGGAGATGGGGCGATGGGGCGATGGGGCAGGCGGTAGTCCGACGACTCATGGCAATAAGGTCGTACATCGTCCAACTGTACAAAAAGTCGCCATCGCCAACGCCAACGCTATCGTTGTCGTTGTCGTTGTCCTCGTCCTCGTCGTCGCCATCGTCCTGGTCGTAGCAATGAAGGCTTCTGCTACAACTAATACCCTTTGATTAACGACACACATTTTCTATTGACTTGAGGAGTGAGGCCCCCCGTCCACATGGCTCGTGAAGCAGGACGGACGGTGGCCTGTGAAGTTGGGCAGTTGGCTGCCTCTGCTCCTGCCCTGCTCCTGCTCCTGCTCCTGCCCCTGCCCCTGCTCCTGCTCCAAACAATGCCTGCATATTTCATACCGTGTACTCCGATCGATGCACGCAATTGTAATTTGCAAAGCTGACATGGCCTGGCCCTCGTCTCCGTTCGGGCCAAATGAATTGCTCAGCCAATGAGTCGTGTCAATAGCTAAACTGTCGGCCAATGCATTTTTAATTGGCAAATCAGAAAAGTAAGCCACACACACACGCACAGGCACAGGCACAGGCACAGTACGGGCACGGGTACGGGCAAGGGTACGGTTATACCTGAGTGGAAATTCGTGGAAATATCGTTCACATCATGGCCAAATTTCTCATTATTTTTCCTTGTTATAGCCAGGGTGGGATGGCGGAGCAGAGCGGCAGGGAGACCGGTCGAGCGAGGTTCCCACCCGAGTCTCTAAATCTTTAATGTGATGTCCGGGCTGTGTGTCCTTCACATTATTTTAAAATGCTTCATATTCGTTTTTATTGGCCACCTTCTGTTACTGGCCCATTCTGCTGCTTCCCTTCCCTTCCCTGCCCTTCCTTTCCTCTTCCCTTCCCTACCTCTTCCCTTCCTTTCGGTTCGGCTCGTTTCATTTCGTTTCGTTGCTCTCTCTTTTTCAAGCCTTCTTTTTTATGTATGTACATATGACTGCATCATCATGCAGTTTCAGCGTACTCCAGCGTCCAATTAAGCGAAATGTTCTGTGGGCACTGCTCTCCTGCGCTCTCCTCCTCCTCCTTCGCCCTCTGCCGTTTCCGCTTGTTCTCTGGCGCTTATCTGCGATGCGGCGCACAGAAGTGTGCTACAATTTTTTATGGGCCGCACACAAGCAAAAATCATGTTTTCTTATTCCCGTGTGCGTAATTTGAAGGGCGCAAAAGTTAACAATGTCCGGGGGTTGCTTGCAGCCAACTATTGATGTATGCTGTTCCATGTATCTGTATCTGTGTCTGTATCTGTGAGTGCTCCTGTACATATGTGCATATATGTGTGAGCTAATTACTTTCGACCAGATAGAGAGAGAGAGAGAGAGAGAGAGAGACAGAGAGGAAGGAAGAGGGACACTGCACTCGGTCTGTGGTCTGCCGCCTCCCTTCGAATCGAGGTTTGTGCAAAATTGGGCACATCAATCTTAATGTCCCGTGTCTCAGGTTGTACTCTGACCCGCCACCCTAGCCACCGCCTATGCTCCAGGTTGTTCCTGGCGATCCTGCCCCTCCTGCCACACAACCACTCACAACGGACATGTCAATGGGAGTCAATGGGACCTGGTCGCAATGCGAAATTCGGGGCGTCATTTAAAACTTTAATAAGCAAAATTGACAACGACACAAGGCATCCGACTGTGCACAGGACATGGACACAACCAGCAGACAGACCGGACAGCAGGGGTGAGGGGTGCCCCCCATCGGCGGGCACATCAGATGGACATCAGCTGGACACACGGACAGAGATCTGCTGTTGGACAAACGCAGTGGTGGCGCAGTCGTGCGCTACAAGTTCGTGTAGCGGATGTACACTGGAGATTTAAGCCTTCTGCCGCTGCTGCTGCTGCTGCTGCTGCTGCTGCTGCTGGTGGTGGTGCTGGTGCTGCCTCACCTGACCTCGCTGTCTCCGGAACGATGCTGCCCCATCCTCTTATGGCCCTTATATCCGGTTGCATTGGCAGGTAATCTTTTCGGCTGCCTCTACATCCTGTTGCCTGGCCATTTTAATGCCTTAACAGGGCCCTGGACGCTTCGCTCAGCTCAGCTCAGTTCCGTTCCGTTCCGTTTCGTTGTGAACGTTAAGGTTTTAAAACCTGATTTAGTCCTTTCCCCCCCAAACCCAATGAAAACCCCTTCATAAGTATCTTTTCCACCGCACACATAAAACGACTCTCGTATGATACATTGACATTGTCCGTTCGTGTGTGCGACTGTGTGTGTGTGTGTGTCTGTGTGTGTGTGCACATTTGCTAAGCGCTCTTTCCCTCTCGCCCTTCCGGCTACCGGACTGCTGACTGTGTCTCGGGGCGTCTCGGGGCGGTGGGGGTATCATCGTTAAGGACCGGAAACGGGGCTAGCAAATGGGGAACACTCTCTGGGCATTGTGGGCACGCACACACGCTAATGGGCGTATCGATAACTCACCTCTGTGCCGATTGGTCTGCTTATCGAACATCAGCATGGCGTCCTCGATCTGCAATGAGTCAAAAGAGTGGAAGAGAGCGTTTCGTTAGCTTAAAAGTTGCAATTGTTCATAAGTTTTTGCTATTTTTTTTGGTTTTTTTTGGTAGTTTTTCTTGGCTGCACAGTTTGCGAGGCAGCAACTCAATTAATGGCCTGAATAAATGCTCGCAGCAGACAAAACTGCTGCTAATTGCAAAGTGAGTGCGCACAATGATGGTCCGCAGAACGGTCTTCCGTCCACACACATTCCATTCAACCGTCCAACCATCGAACCACCGAACCACCCAACCACCCAACCACCCATTCAACACAATCCACCAAACCATTGGCTCCGATTCTCTCCGCACACAGAGCAAGAGCGAGAGCAAGAGCGGGAGAGAGCGAAAAAGTTTTAGCCATTATGGCGCACAGAACTTATAATGATAGTTGACTGTCAAACCAGGCAACTAACTAACTAACTAACTAACTGAACTAAGCTGGCTGGCTGGCTGGCTGGCTGGCTCATTACTGGGGGATCGGGGAATGATGAACTGACCGAATGACAGACAGACAGAAAGACAGGGAGACCCTGGGACGGACTGTGGGATGGACGACTCGTTTCAGTTGTCATTTGATGTTTTAATTGATGGCCTAAATGAATGCATGAATTGTGGTGCGGATGCTGCTGCTGCTGCTGCTGCTGCAGATGCTGCAAATTGGGTATCACATTTTGATTGCATTTCCCGTCTGCCAGTTTGCCAGTTTGCCAATCTCCCAAAACTATCAGGGAACATAATTTTGGAATCAATTTAGATGCCAGTTTGATGATGGTTGTTCGTATCAATTGCGAGCAAAGTATTTTAATCTGCATTGCAATTAAACAGAGCAGCAGGAGCGGCAGCAGCAGCAGCAGCAGCAGCAGACTCTGCCTCTGCCGCTGCCTCTGGAGCTGTGGAAAATCCTCGATAATCATTTGACAAACGAAGCCTTTTGATCGGCTTTTACAACAGGACAGTTTTCACCTCAGTTTCCTTGGGCTTTGTCTTTGGCATTGGCTTTGTGTGTTGTCTGCCATTCAATATTATAATGTGACAAGCTTTTCATCATCATCTTCGTCTTCTCTGCGGAAGTCTCTTCCCCGTCCTCCTCCTGCTCGTCCTCCTGCTCGTCCTTCTGCTCGTCCTTCTGCTCTATCCTTTCTGCTAATTGCACATTTCTTGTCAAAGTTTTGCTGCGGCCTTTAATGAGCTCCACGAGCGGAGACTGAAGATGGAGCTGATGTCGAGCTGAAGCTGAAACTGAATCTGATGCCGACGCTGATACTAGCGATGACCCCGAACCGAGTACAACCTGACCCCTGAACCGTTCAGCCTGAGTGACTGCCTGTCCTGCTTTGTCCCGCCTTGTCCTGCCTTGTCCTGCCATTTCTGCCTGCTTATGGGCCATTGATTAAGTTTAATCAATGCGCTTACGGCAACTCTTGCAACTCTTGCAACGCAACGCAACTCCTGTGCACAGTAATTAAAATGCAGCCACGACAGCGACAACGACAACGACAGCGACGGCAACGGCAACGGCGGCCTTATAAAAATTAATTAAGCTTGCGCCGCAGTTACCCGCCCTCCTCCCCCCACCACTCATCCCCTGCTGCCACATTGGATCGAAGCTTTTGCCACTCTGCCACTCTGCCACTCTGCCACTCTGCCACTGGTTGTTGTTCGCGCCTCGCGCGCCCTGCAATTCGCAGCTCTTCAAGTGCAGCCGTCGATGCAACCAACTACAACATTGTTTTTCAATTAACAATCAACAACAATGCCGCAACAATACAAACGAACAGAATTGAACAGAACCGAACAGAGCAGAGCAGAACGGCCGCGTGGAGCGAACGGCGAAGGTTGCACGCGCCAAATGACACAAAAATTGCCAGCTCAGGTGCCGGAAGGCAGAGCCAGGCAGCAGGCAGGCAGGCAGCAGCAAGTAGGTGGCACAAGCGGTGGCAAGTACAATTGCAATTGTTGTTGTTAATTAAGCGGAGGCACAACTGCAAAAGCGTCCGAAACACTGCTCATTGCGGCGACGGCCTGTTGTTAATGTCCGCCCCATCGATAGCCCGCCACGCCCCAAGTGCCACCACCCACATGGCCATCCACATCCACATCCACACCGACACCCACACCCATTGGGCTGTCATAATTACACAGCACCTCTCCACTCGACTCGATTCGATTCGGATCCGATCGGCTAGGAGTGGATCGGTTGCTGCTGCTGCTGGCTCATTATGTTGTTGCCCCTCCCATCGGGCAACCGCAAACTTTAATTCTATTAGCAAACGTTAAATGTACACCCCGAATGTGGGCGGCTGTAGAGTGGGTGTAGATTGGGGCCCATAGGAGACTGGGGGGCGTGACAACTGATGCTGCTGCTGCTGCCACTGCCACGGCTGCTGCTGCTGCTGCTGGCACTAACAAGCAGGCGCACGCGGCGGTAATTTTATTTAAATCTGAATTCATTAATTCGTCATAATCCCCAATCATTTTGGCCGCCTGCCCCCTCCCCCCCCCGCCCCACGACCACTGATGCTGCTGCTGCTGTCGTCGGAGGAGAACTTCAAAAAGCCATCAACGACAGACGTTGCTGCCACAGCAGCAGCAGCAGCAGCAGCAGCAGCAGCAGAAACAGCAGCAGCAGTCCCTTTGCCACCCCCACCGCCTTCTCATTCCAGCCCGGAATGGCAGGCCATTCATTTGGCTCATTTTGTGTACAAAAATGCTGCGCTCAGTGGAAATGGCGACGCTTCATTATCGTAATCGTTATATAAAACAGCGGGCAGACTCCGCAGACTACAATGTCAGACAGTGCCACGTACGTGTGTGTGTGTGTATCTGTGTGTGTATTTGTGTGAGTGTATGTGTATGTGTATGTATTTTATGCGTTTTGTGGCACATTATGTGCCTAGAGATGAGAGGCGACTCCTGCCTTCTGTGGCTGACATTAATGAATGTTGCCGACAAAAGAGTGCTGCGGGTGATTTTTATTTCTCTGTGCGAGCCCCCTCTCCACCCCCCCCCTCCGGCACCACGCCAAAATTAAAGGCAAACCCTGGCCGAAAAACGAGGCCCAAAAGGAGCCATCGATAAGGAAGTTGGTCAAAGAGGAAGATGGATGGATGGATGGGTGGATGGATGGGAAGGCAGCAGAAGGAAGCAGAAGGCGGCAGAAGGAAGGAAGGAAATAAAGGGGTTGGCTCTGGCTAGGACTGTGTCTGCAAGTCTGATTTTGATGTAAAGCGAAAGGGTTTTTCTCGACCATTTCCCCGGTTAGCCTTGATTTCCCTGTCCTGCCTCTAAAGCGAAAGGTTTCCTTGAGAGAACGAGTCTTGTGGAAGCTCTGATTCCCTGATTTTTCTGTTAAGTGAAACGTTTTAATGAGGCATTTTCATGATTCCCCGCCCATCTGGCTTTTAGTGGAGTTTTTTCAGAGTTTCCTGTTTGCTTTTCTCAAGCTACTTTCCAGAGTTCTTTATTAGGCAAAAGGGTTCCTTGGGCACTAAACTAAAGAACTTTCTGGGTCAATGAAGGAAGGAATGCCCATACATTTGGCACAATTATGCATCTCATGGATTGCTTTGGCTTTCAATGAAAACGTCCAACTGTCGTCGGTTTTCAGTTTCTCGGAGTATGCCAGAATTACTACTCTTGTCTCGTTAAATCGTCGGGAATCCCCTGCCACTGGCACTCGCCGTTCCCCGTTCCCCGCTCCCCGCTCCATCCCTTGTGCATTCCTCTGTATCCTGGCCAGTCCCACGCCTTTGGTTCTGTTTCAAAGTCCCCAAAGTTCTAACTGGATAATTTGCAGTAATTCATCTTGCTGGCGGTTTTCTCAATTCTCTGCTCGACTTTTTTCCTCAGCATTCCCTCGCTCTCCCAGCCATCCACCCTATCCGCCCTATCCATCCTGCGCCCTCCCTGGGGTGGGGTTTACACCCCCGACCGCTTTTGTATGCCTGCTTGATTGCGACAATTTATACGGCGTCAGGCTTGTCAGGATTTGGTTTTTGGCTGCTTCTTCTCTGCCTCTCTGCGCCATGACGTGGCTGCGGTTGCTTGTAAAATTGAAAAAAGGAATAAGTGGCAGGCAGCAGTGGCAGGCAGCCGTGGCAGCAGTTGGAGCAGCTCTTCAAAAATAGTACCACATAGACAGATGGACAGAGAGACAGAGAGAGAGTGAGAGAGAGAGAAATTTAAAGCTGCAAAAGTGAATAGTCATACATCTAATGATAGCTGTGCTGCTGCCGCTGCTGCTGCTGCTGCTGCTGCTGCTCCTCCCCCCCCTCGTTTTCCCGCCCCCTGGAAAACCAAACCGAAAAAGCACTCGACTGGCTCCCAGCACTTACTTATTTTTCGTTTGTGCAAAAAGAGCGACGAGCGCAAAGTGATGGGAAAAAAGTAAACTTTTGCTAGCTGCTGGACGTGTGCGACTCTTGTGTCTGTGGAGCAGCAGGGATTGGGGCACGGCCTCCAGCTCCTGCACCACCTCCAGCTCCAGCTCAAGCTCGTGTCTGGTTCTGTGACTGGGATCACGGCGGCGGGGGTGGCACCATCTTTCAAAAAACTTTGGCCAGGCGACAGCAAAAAAACAGCACTGGCAGCGGCAGCGACAGAGAGTTCTTATATACACATCCTCTACCCGTATGTATCTGTATCTGCCAGTGGGTGTGTGTGTGTGTGCGTGTGTGTGTGCGTGTGTGTGTGGTTGTGCCATGTAAGCACATGACTGCGTGCGGTTGAAATATAGATAAACTTTTTTAAGCTCGTATTTATTACATATTTGGCTGTAAGTAGAATTTAAGTTGCTTTTTGCTTCGCCAACAGCCACCGACCGACGACAGACCCACACACACACACTGCGTATGAGTAATGTCCAAGTGCTTTCTCCAGCCCCCTCTGGGGATGACACTCCTACCAATTCCCCATTCACCAGCACTCCTTCTCTCTCCCTCTCTCCCTCTCTCTCTCGCTCTCGTGTGCCATGCGATCTGCTGTTTGTGGTAAATTTGCAATCAAAAACGCATCAATTGATGCCATCAGAGAGACAAGGAGAGAGAGTTAAGGAGAGAGAGAGAGAGAGAGAGACGGAGAGAGAGAGAGAGAGAGAGAGAGACGGAGAGATGGAGAGATAGAAGGACACAGCATTAATGAGGCACACTCGCAGGCATGTCGCAGGCACATGTATACATGTGTGTGTGTGTGTGTGTGTGTGTGCATGTACTATGTATATTTCAATTAAAAAAGGATTCCATTTATAATCCGCAACTTGATTTGTTATGCCAAAGCACAACAGCAGCAGGAAGCTGGAGGAAAACCGAGAGACCGAAACCTCGCCATTAGCTGCACGAATGGAACGCAAGTATGAATATTAAATATTCGTCTATGCAGAGAGTGGACCCAGACCAGAGCCAAGTGCCAGAGAGCAATTAGGAGCAAGAGACAGAGGACAGAGAGAGTTAGAGAGAGAGAGAGAGAGACAGTGGCAAATGGCAAATGGCGAATGGCAAATGACAAATGGCGAATGATGGAAAACACTTTTGTATAGCTGATGCCAGCGATGGCTTAGTAGATCAACTATTAATGGAAAAAACCAAATCAAATCAAAGCAAAGCAAAGGAAAGCAAATGAAGGCACGCACTAACAGAGATAGAGTTACAGCATAGACACGCACACAGATACAGATACAGACACACGCACACAGGCACACAGGCACGAAGGTGACCCATGGAAAAGGTCATGGACTACAAAATACAAAAGAGTTGGAATTTGCATAAATTTCCTTTTGTCAGAAAAGAGCCCTGGAAAAGATAGACAGACCGAAAGACCGCCTTTTAATTTGATTGGATTCGAATCTCTGAGACTCTGAGACTTTGAGACTCTGCTTGCACGCACATTTGATGGATAAAATCGAATATTCCCTCAAATATCTCATTACATCACACGAGACACAAGATGCATACATACATACATACATATGTATACATGTATATGTATGCATGCATGTATGTACATCCATCCGGGGGGATCATAGTTTTATAACCACTCGAAAGGTCAGCTTAAACATTTTCAAATTAGTTTTTGTCGGTGGTTTTTTGGGGCTGCGGAATGGGACTGGTGCTGGTGAAGGGGGGGAGGGGGGATGGGGCTTGATGCTGGGGGATTATCTCACTTATCAATTTGCTGGACAAGCAAAGTTTTCCAGGGGCTATGCACACACACGCACACGCACACAGACACGCACGTACTCGTAATGGTATCCTGAGCAAAGATAAACTTGCATTTTAAGCGTCAATCTCCATTATAACCCTAATGAAAGCAGCTTTTCCTGGCCTCCAGTACCCCCGCCCCGTCCCTTCCCGCCGTCCCTCCAGCTCTGGTTCTCTGGCTTTCATTCTTTTGGCCTGGCTAAAAACTTGTCATCAGTTTTAATAAGCTGGCCGCAAAAACTTTGTCACTTTTTTCAAGAGGCACAGAGGGAAGGAGGGAAAGAGCTGAAGATTTCTTGAGCTTTCGTTAGCTACTAAAATTTAATTAATATCGATTTTGGATTTGAAAAGGTTCTCCTCTCGACCCAAGCACACACACACACACACACACACACACTCACGACACACACATCTGCGAACGGGGCACATTTTGCGGCAGGCCAAACAACTCGAGAAGGAGAGAGAGAGCTGAACGGAGCTGAGCGGAGCGGAGCGGGTTGTACGTACACAAAAAGGGGAACGCAGGAGCACAAAAAAAGCAAAGAAAAAGATGAAGCGGAGGGCACAAAAAGCGAATGGCGGGGAGGGGGGCACGGGGGCATGTGGCACCGGGCACGGGGCACGGGGCAAATGCGAATTGGGGCCTCTTCTTTCTGGCCATACAAAGATGTTACAAGCTTAGGCAAGAAGAACTTGCAACGGCAGCAGCGCCACTGAAAAACTTTTAATCTTTCCCGAAGCATAAGTAAGATATATGTACTCTTCCTTCATTCCTGCTGCTGCGTACATGTGTGTGTGCTAGGATGTGTGTGTGTGTGTGTGCGAGAGAGTATGGCAGTATGTGTGTGTGTGTGCGCTTATATGTGAATTCAAGAATGGAAGCAGCTGCTCAATATTTTTGCAAGGACTTGCGAGTGGGATTGAGATTTCTAATGGGATTGGTTTTCTGTTTCCATCTCTTCCATTTTCTCTCTCTACACTGCTCTCTGCTCCGCCCCCCTCTCCCTCCCTCTCTCTCTCTCTCTCTCTCTCTTTCCAAGAGTCTGTGCCTGTGGCAAGCAGTTAAAGTTGCTCTTCGGCCATATAAAACAACTTGCAGAACAATTTTCGTTAATTAAAATATTTTCAATGTGTAGTTATATGCTCGGTCTTGGTCCTGCTTTTGGTCCTCGTCCCGTGGACCCTGTGTCCTGCACAGAGGGCGCCCTGGCCATGGCCTCCTGCTGCTACTGCTGCTGCTGCTGCTGCTGCTGCTGGTACTGGGACTGGCCCTGGGTCGCCGTCGTCGCTGCTAAGGATGCTCGAATTACAAAGCAAATTATAATTTCATGAAAGTTAAACGAGCAACTCTCCAATGCTGCTGCTGTTCTGCTGCTGCTTCTATAGCTCCTGCTCCTGCTGCTGCTCCTGCTGCTGCTGCTCCTGCTCCTGCTTGAGGGTCACTGAGCTGGAGTGGAGGGGTGGAGTAGCTTTGGCTGTGGCTCTGGCTGTGCCAGCGTGGGCGTTCGTTGCGCACTTGAGTGCAAAGGTGGCCAGGCCAGGTCGCCGGGGCTGTGCCCGAGATTGGGAATTAAACATGCTGCCAGGGAGCCAGCAATGCAAAATATATAAGAATAAAAAGTGAATTGGGAGCCACGGAGGCAGAGCAGAGCGCTCCTGCTGCGGCTCTCGTTCTGGTTATGGCTATGGCAGTGGCAGTGCACTATGGTCCCAACGACCGGTTTTGTTGGCCAAAACCCATTTTTTCAAAGTTAACGAAATAACGTTATTTTGGTCACTCTGCATTGGAAAAAGAGTGATCTTCAAAGTTGCGTACCAGAAATTTCGATAGATGTCGCCACATTCGCGAAATCTGTTGTGCAACACAGATTTTGTTATCGATAATCTCGTGCAGGGAAAAAGTGCAAATTTAATAGCAATTTAAAATCATTGATAAATTGAAAAAAACCCACTAACTGATCAAATTTTTGTAATGAATTTTAATCAGAAAGGTTTGAACTACGTGTTTTGTAATGTGAACTGTATCTAGTAGTTGTGATGTCTTCGTAATTGTACGTTAAAGTTAGTGGTTAAAAATTAACCAAGTTGTTCTAAAAACTAATTTTAAAATAGGCTTACAAAGTGAGTCCCACCTAGTCCCACCTTGAAACCTATTGTGTGTCGTAGATTAATAGATCCTTTTTAAAATGTATATAGTAAAAAATGCCACATTTTGCCACAAATCTTGAAATTTGACTTAATAGATCATAACCTCAAATTCAATAATTTGAATTTGAAAACTTAATAGCTTCCAGACGGTAAGCAGCAGCTGCAAAGTTTTTGGGTCCGATTGATAGCTGAATTTACCAGCTTTTCAGAATTGTGCATTTTAATACAACCAGACGTGAGATGCTTGGGTAATGTGAAAAAAAGAAGCTCTACCACTGAAAAAACATGCAAAATAATGCCAGACTTTAAAAAATTCTATAAAAAAAACTACACTTTGAAAAAAAAACCAAATTTCATCAAAAAATTTTAAATTTCAAAATCTATCAGAAAAAGTCGGTTTGGGCCATAGCGGAAAAAAATATTTAATTTTTTTTGCCTTAATTAAAAAAAGGCGGTGCCACACCCATTTTTTTTTTGTGAATCCACTTCGTATTGATTATATCTATCCAATACAAAAAACGGAATAAAAAAATCTTGTTTCGTTCGCGAGTTATTAATTTTGGCCAACAAAACCGGTCGTTGGGACCATAGTGCAGTGGCAGTGGCTCCAACGGAAGCACTGGACCCAAAACTGGGAGCAGGACGGAGAACGACCGACCGACCGACCGACCGAGCAGCAACAATAAAAACCGAATTTTTTGTGTGCAAGTGCGAATTTATGTCTTCAATTATTCAACGCCTCATTTGTATGCCCCGCTTCCTCTTGCCGCCCGCTCTTGTGTGTTTGTGTGTGTGCGTGTGTGTGTGTGTGTGTGTGTGTGTGGGAGCCATGCTAAAATGCCAGCATGCATTTCCGTTTCCGGCCAGTGGCAGTGGCAGTGCCAGTGCAGTGTTGGCATTGCCATCATTGCCATTGCATATGGCTGTTTGGCTGCACATGTGCCATGTCCTCACTGCCCCTCGCTGCCGCACACCCCCTCCTCCTTCTGCTGTGGGCTCTGCTTTCCCGCTCTGGCAATTGAAATTTCAACGGGCGCAAAAGTAATTCAATTCAACACCAGCCCCCGAGACGGAGACCGAGACGGAGACGGAGACGTCGACCAGCCTCTGGACCAGGACTCGAGTCCTCTCGAGTGCCGTGCCGCCTGCCTTCTCGCCTGCTCGCCTCCTCATGCATATCCTTATATAAGTTTTCTCGGGCTCTGGTTCTGGTTCTGGCTCTGGCTCTGGCTCAGGCTTGTCGGCAGATTCCACTTTGAAGGCCCCGAGAACAAAGCATTTAAGAAGTTATTGTCATAAATGTTTGAGTTTTCCACCCGGCCCATGTCCCTCAACATGTCTTCACCTCTGACTTGTAAGGCCACCCCCACCCCACCCGCACTCCCTCTGCCATTCTTCATGCCGCTTCCTTCCCACTCCCACTCCCCCTCCCACTCACACACCCCCTGCCACTCCACCTCCCACTTGTTCCGCCCTGGCAAAGACACAAACTTTTATTTAGCCATGTTTGAATGCCGCCTGCAAAAGCCACTGCCACCGCCCGACAATTTGCAATTCTAATGTAATTTTTTCGCGAATCATAAGTTAGGAACAAACCTCTCACCCCTCCCCTCCCCGCCCCGCCCCTTCCTACCCAGCCCTTCCATATCCATCCGGCCCGCCCACAAAACAACTCAACTCTCAGAATCGCGTCGTCCTTTGAAATAAGGCGGGGATTTAGTTGAAAATATCCACACAGCTCTACCGCTTTCCCCCCCGTCTTTGCCGCCCCCCCCCCCCCCCTGGCTCTGACCAATTGTAAAGTTCTCCGAAATTCGGTTATGGCGGCTTTTCCTCGTTAGTTACGCGGCACAAATCGATCAGAGCGCAAACAAAAACGAAGACCCGGAAAAGAACACAACAAAAATATGTTAATTTTGCTCCTTCATGTTTATTGCGGGGCCGATGAGTACGAGAATTAATACGAGCTCGGAAAGGGCAGAAGGGGCAGAGTGGGGACCTGGCAACGAAATCAAAACGAATGTGGAATGCTCTGGCATTCATTCGGAATAGAAGAGAGCAGAAAGGGTATTTCTAAGGGAAGGACAGAAACGAAATGGAAGAGACTAATCTGATGATCGACTGTGAGGGATGTCTGTGTTCTCTGCTTCCCTGGTATAGTAATTTCCACAAATTCCTACCGTCCCAGGCCCTGGAATATTCGTTCAGATCCACTCATAATTAGCGGTGAAAAGGGATTGCAAGTAGCGCACAAAAAAGGGACACAGAGGGTCCACAAATACTCCTGCCCGCAGCCCGCATACCGTAGAAAGCTTCGCAAATGAAACTCAAATTTAAACAATGCCACATCGCATTTACATTTGCATTATTTAGCATTTAAGCGTCACGCGTTGCGTAAACAAATTGTGCAAACAACAGCAGCAGCGGCAGCAGCAGCACAAGCGCGTAATTCATTAAACAATTTCTTCTTGCTTTCTCCTTTGCATTTCCTTTTTCTTTTTTCGTATCTGCTGCTGTTCCGCTGAGTATTTGTTCTCTGGAGTGGGATGGGATTGGGTTGGGCTGGGTTGGGTTGGGGCTTATCTCAAGTGAAGCTGTAACTGAAGGCAGCAGCAGCAGCAGCATCAACTGAGACTTTGGGGATTTAGTTGGTCAGTTTTTAAAGCCCCCACAACTACACACACACACACTGGACACACTGGACACACTGGACACACTCGGCGTACATGTATGTGTGTATATCGCTTTATACACACCAATGCACTTATTGGTTTACTTGTTTACATGGCAAGCTGCTCGTTTTCACACTCTTTCTTATTTGCTTTAACATTTTCGCATGCATATGCATGCAGGAGTGGCAGCGGCAGTGGCAGTGGCAGCGGCAGCCAGGACCCAGGACCCAGGAGCCATGAGGAGGGACCGGACGATGTCCAGGGCGATTCAGAGCGATTCAGAACGATTCAGGGCCCAAGAGCACAGCACAGTGCAGCACAGAACAGAACAGGATGTCCCCAGCTTCATGTCCTTGCTGTTGCTGTTGTCCTGCGGTGGCATTTCAGTCGCCTCCACTCACGCCTGTGCATGTGTGTGAGTGGGTGTGCGCTGTAAGTGCGCTTGTATGCGTCTGCAGTTGTTTGCAATGTTTTTACATCGAATGTTGATTGTACAAAACCACTGAACAAGAAAAATTAATTATACAAAAACGTCACCGCCAAACAGCTACCGAAAACTGTTGACCCAATCGAGGAGCAGGAGGAGGAGCAGAAGCAGAAGCAGCACTCCCACACACACACACACACACACACAGCATATGCATATGTGCATATGTATGTATGGTCTGATGAAATTTCGTTTCGTTTTGCGGCTCAGATAAAACGAATTTATGCCTAACCAAGAGACCGTACCGTACCGTACCGTCCAGGACAGCCAGACACACATATATTTCATTATATTTATTTATTATTTAACAGACAGACAGACAGACAGACGTGCATGGGTCCAGCAACCACAGTGTTTAAAACGAATGTAATAAATCAGACCTAACTGGCAGTTAGACAAAGGGCAACCAAGTGCAGCAGCAGCAGAGGCAGCAGCAGCAGCTGTGGCCAGGGCCATCTAGAATCAATTTATGCAAAGGCCTCTTCGGCCCAGCCCCCCTACTCTGCTTCGAATCCACAAATAATAATCCTTCGAAATCGGTTAAAACAGCTTTTAAGCAAATGTAAAATGTAAAATCCTGTAGCATACTTTTAAGCGCTCGCTTAATATGCGAGAGAGGATTCAATGGGTGGTTTGCTGGGCAAAATGCTAAGCCGCGTAGCAGCAGCTGCAGTAGCAGCAACAGCAACAGCAGCAGCAGCAGCAGAAGCCGTAACAAAACCAAGACGTTGAATGCCCCGGGCTCTGTACGTGTTCAAGTGTGAAGCTGCCAGCAGAGCAGAGCACAACAGAGCACAACGCTGCCACGCCCCCGCCACTTGAAAGCACTTCCTCTCCTGCTGCTGCTCCTGCTGCTGCTCCTGCTGCTGCTCCTGCTGCTGCTGGTGCTGCCTCATGCTGTTCCTCCTTCAGTGCTCTGAGCTTTGTGGGCGGCACAAATCGACGCTTACACTTATATTATGTATTTTTTTTTTATTTTTTATTCTTCGTTGTATTTCTGTTTCTTCCACGATTTTTTTATACAATTTTTGTGTTGCCCGCACACGGAAACTGCGTTTTTGCATTCCTTTCTATGGCATTGCACTGCATTTAGATGTTGCTTTCGAGCGTGTGTGTGTGTGTGTGTGTGTGTGTATATCTGTGTGCGTGCTCGGCTTTTGTTGCCGTGCAATGCAATTGCTTAGACCACCAGCCCCAGCCCCATCCCCATTCCCCATCCCCATCCCCATCCCGGCATTCTTCGGGTAACCGTTTTCTGGGATTCCAGTAAGTTTTTATTTCAAGCAGCCAGCAGCGGAAGTGTGGCCCTTGTGGTTGTTGTTGCTGCTGCCGCTGCTGCTGCTAGAAGTAGTAAAATGCTTAAGGAGGAAGAGGGTGGCAAGAAAGTAGGGGGCGGGGGGGGATAGAGTCAGCTCTGGATGGTGGAAGCTGTATGCTGGATGGTGTGTGTGCAACATTGTGGCACATGGCAAACTGATGACAACGACAATAACTGTAATGAAACTGAGATAAGCTCTGGCCACAGAGCAGCAGTGGCAGCAGTGGCAGTGGCAGCAGTGGCAGAAGCACCAGCATTCCACTCCCCTTCTGGCAGTGCGGAGTGGTCTCCCGGAGCCAAATGGCATGCTCATTTGTTGTGCCATTGTTGGACGCTGGGGCACAAATTGTGTGCAACGGGAGCTGTCCAGAGAGACGATTATCGCGCTCGGTTTCCCCCTCCCCACAAAATGAAGGAGTGTCCAAAAGGAGCTTAGGGGCTTTATGCTTTCTGCCAGAGATTCTACCCCAAAAAGCAGTGATTGATGGCAGATGATGGATGGATGGATGGAGGATGTGCCTCCCGAGAAAGTAGTGCTCCCGAAAATCGTTCCAATTTAATATTTAAATTGGTTTCTTAAGATTCAGTCATGCAAATCGATTAAACTCCACTTCCACTTTAGGCATTCCTTTCTGCCACAGCCGCACTGCCGCACTGCCACACTCCCACTCTCTCTCTCTCTCTCTATCTCTCTCTCTTTCTCTTTTTCTCTGTCAATCTTTTCCTTCGCTTTTTTCCGAATTTTTCCTTTCCAAATCTAACCTCTCCGCTGGCCACTGAATAATTAAAAAAAATTTGCCACTCAGTTGGCTGCTGCCTGCCCCCTGCCCCTGCCCCTGCCTTCGCTTCGCCAGCGAGAACCACCCCGAGAGCAAACAGTGTGACAGCCTCAACCGCTGCCTCCGCCTCCGCCCCCGCCTCCGCCCTCGCTGCCACCGCCTACTTCTCCTCGTTTCAGCGTCATCGTAGCTGTCAGCTTCAACTACGCTTTCGTTTTTATGCCCCCGAACCCCTAACCAAAAAAACAGAGACAGAAAGAAAAAAAGAGACAGAAAGAGAGAGCGAGAGCGAGAGAGAGAGAGAGCGACAGAAATGAATGTTGAAACTGTTGATGTTGACATTGCGCCTGGTCTGGGATCTGGAATCTGGAGACTGGAGACTGGTCTTCCCGAACAGCCCCATACAATATATATTCGTATCCGTATGCTGGGAGCCATCCGTGCTCCTTCCTCCTCCCACCTGCCACCATCTGTGGGGCACTCTCCACTCCACTCCTCCACACTCACACCCACTCCCACTCCCCTTCCCCTTCCCATTCCAATTCCCATTCCTCATGTTTGGCGAGTGATTTATTTGACTGACACTTTTTTCTGCGTTGATTGCATCGTAATCCCAACATAATGAGTACTGTAATATTTCATGGCCATTCTCGTTGCGAGAGAGACCCAAATGAAGTAGACAATTTTTCAAAAAACAAAGACGCAACATAATGGGGGGTGTGGGTGCGGGTGCGGGTGCGGAATGGTGTGCTTTGTGGGTGCGGGTGCGGTGGCGGTGGCACAACGCTTTCGCTTCGCCATTCGCTTCCATTGTGCATGTGGCACACGTAGGCGGCCACTTGAGAGAGGACTCGTCGCGGACAAAACGTTGCTCAAATTTTCATCATTTGTTCGCGTCAGAGGCAGCAGCACGACGAGCATCAAGAGCAGGAGCACTGGCAGGAGCAGGAGCACTGGCAGGAGCACGAGCACTGGCAGGAGCACGAGCAGGAGTAGCGGTAAGAGGCAGAGGCCATTTGCCACACATCAAACCGATTCCGAGCGAGGAAAATTTCTATTTCGGTTTCATTTCCCCAACTAAATTTCATTTCTTACGCTCTGCCACATCGACAATCTAAATTGGAGGATTGAAAAGGGAACAGCGCTGAGGGATTTTCCATTCAAGTGGCAGCCCCAACAAAATGGCCACACATCAGGAGAGTCGGAGTCTAGTGTCAGAGGCGCCCACAGACTCCGTTTGAGATGTAGCAATATTTCCCTTTAGTTTCGAAATTCCCCCGTTTGTTTTTTTATCCGGACTGTTGCGAGTTTTCTGTGTGCTTGGAGCCATGAGCGTCGGACGAGGATTCCGTGCTATGATTGTCGGCCCGCCCGGCTGCGGCAAGGGTTTCGTGGCCCAGATGATGGTCAAGAAGTACGGGGCCGTGCACATATCCACGGGCGACATGTTGCGCGACCACATCCGTTACCGGACGGCGATGGGCAAGCGGGTGGAGCGGTACACGTCCCAGGGCCAGCTGGTGCCCGACCACCTGCTCACCCGCATGGTGACCGATGCCATCGGAAGGGCCGGCAATCGTAGCCTCATCCTGGACGGCTTTCCGCGGAACCTCAACCAGGCTCGACAACTGGACGAGATCGTGTCCCTTGACTTTGTGTTGGACTTGTTTCTGCCGATACAAGCGATCATTGCCCGCCTCCGGAACCGCCTGGTGCATCCGGAGTCCGGCAGGGTCTACAACAAATACGGGGACATGGCGCCCCGTGTGCCCGGTCGTGATGACATCACCGGCGAGCGGCTCGTGCGCCGCACCGATGATGCCTCACCCCGGGTAGTGTGGGCTCGACAAAAACTGTTCATGGAGCAAACATATCCCATTATCCATCACTACTCCCGGAAGCACATCCTGCACACGATCCTCGCGCGCCATCACGAGAGCATGGTGCCGCTTGTGAAGCGCTACCTGGCCAAGCGCTGGCCCAAGCGCTGGCCCAAGCGGGAGCTTGGCCGGTTCCGCTCCCAATGTCGTATCCCAATGTCGTATCCGACCCCCGAGTCCTAGACCGAAGTCCGTACAGAGGTCGTGTGTAATAAAGGATGGATGTTTCGCTTGAAGTGCCTCTGGTCTCTGGTCTCTGGTCTCGGCATCAGATGATGAATTCTTGCGGGGACATTGCAACATGAACACCACGCTATGCGCCTTGGGCCGGCCTGCAATGGACCAACGTCCTGGCTCCTGGCCTCTGGCTTTCATCTCTCTGGCCAGTGCAGCATCCATCCAGCAGCCAGCAGCAGCAGTTTGTCCATTTGGCACCTGGTTAGCCTTAGGCCGATTCTCGTGGCTCGTGGCTCGTGGCACGATGGCCGTGCTCAACAGTCTTTGCCGGACAAATGCCCTTTGCAGCTGCCCTGGCCGCCCTCTGGGCCCATTATCGCCACAATCCGTCCAGCAGTTCGCAGGGAGGACACTGGAATCCATGTGGATTCATTGCCGTCCCGCGCTTCAGAGATCTACAGAAATATTTCACAGATATTTTTCGGGGGCTGTGCTCAAGTTTAACGAGTCTGCGGGAAAGCGGGAGTGCGGGAAAGCGGCAGTGCGGAAAAGCGGGAGTGGAGTCTGTGATTTTTCTATGCATAATGCGGATGCGGACTGGAACTTGCGACTCCAAAATGGGGGCTAATTTCTCTGTGTCTGTGTGACTGTCTCTCTCTCTCCCCCTCTCTCACGCTATCGCTCTTTCCTTTCTTTCTGTTTCGTGCCGCCCTTTCTTCTGTCGCATCTGTGTGCGGCGGCAATAAAAACTTTTATTGTTGTCACACGTATCACACTGTAGCGCAACAGTGAAGCCAGCAGTCCTGCAGGTCCTGCTCCTTCTCTTCGTGTGCTGTGTAACCTGCGTACATACTTCCGTTTTCCGCTTTGCTTTGCCGTTCTCCCAGCTTTTCCCTTGGCTTTCCTTGCCTTTCCCTTTCCCTCTCCCTCTCCCTCTCCCCTCTCCCCTCTCCTTATTTTTTATTTCGGGCCCTGGCCAAATTGAATAAAATGGCCTCAGTTAATGGTTGTCGGGCTGATTCAGTTAGCGCATAAAATGAGCAGAGGCTCTATCCGCCATCTCTCCAGGTCCCCCACTACCCCTCCCCTTCCCTCCCCTCCACTCTCTTCAGCACCGTTTCTCTGGCTTTCTCTCTGCCTTTCTCTGTATATATTTTCTGGTCACAAATGTGGCGCTCGGCCTAAATCTCGGTTTTACGAGCGCATTCCTTTGTCCTGGTCCGTTCGTCCGCTCGTCCTTCGCATTTCACATTCGCCATTGTTTTCTTTATTATTTGTTTTATTTTTACATACTTTTGTGCGAGAGTCAGTCTTTAGTTGGCCCATTATCCCAGGGTCCAGGAATGGAGCAATGGCGAGGGCGAGGGCGAGAGAGGCAGGGGCAAGGGCAGGGCCACTAGGAGTGGAAGGTAGAGTGTGGCATGTGGCATGGGGCATGTGGACAGGAGTTTGGGCTTTGGGGCACTCTGAACAATGTGAAAATCAATGCTAATATATTAAACATGATTGTTCTCGCTGCATGTGTACACATTTTTTATGACAGCGGTACAGTTCCCACAAAAAGCGTGACAGAGAGGGGGTGAGCGAGAGCGAGAGAGACAGAGAGAGAGAGAGAGAGAGTTGTAACAAATTGCAGTCAACGCATGAATAAATAGATTTTAAATTTCCGAACAAGAACAGGAAAAAAAATCATTTTTGTTGCAACAAATGGCAAATGATTTTGAAAAGAGAAAGAGTCGCGCGAAGAGCATCGAAAAAACCGAACAGAATCAAGAATATATATATATATATGTATATATTTTTTTTTGTTTTTTTCTTTTGGCCAGGACCCGAAACAGGGTCTGGTCCAGAGACAGCGACAGCGACAGGCATTCGGTGGGATGTTGTATTTAAATGAACGACTGCGAAATGCAGACAGTCGGACATGCAAATGGCAGTGACGAGATGTAGGTGGCACGTGGCATGTTGGAGTCAGAGAGAGAGAGAGAGAGAGAGTGGCAGAGGTGGTGCCTCGATAGGGTTTTGGTTGGGTGGTAGCCCATAGCCCATCTCTGCCCAGCGATGGAATGACGAAATGCCCGTTCGCTGGCTGGCTGGCTGGCTGGCTCGCTCGCTGGCTGCCTCACTGCTTGCCTCACTGCCTGCCTCACTGCCTGCCTCACTGGTCGGTTGAGTGTTTAAAATGGCTATTGTGCAGCTTGTGGTTGCTTTGCAAATTGAATAAAAGTTCATTCGAGTGTAAGGGAACCGATAGCACACCAACACACACACACCAACACACACACCATGTGGAAAAGCGGAGCGGACAAAAAAAAACCAAGCAGAGAAAAAACCCAACTGCGAACGAACCAACGAACATTGAATGAATGTGAATGTAATCGTTTTGCAAATGAAAATTGATTTTTGAATTGTGGGTGGCCGCCTCTCCCTCCCTCTCTCTCTCTCTCTCTCCCCTCACAGCCCTCACCCTATCCTGTCTCAACACTCCTCTCTGGTCCGTTGCAACCTTCCCAACATCCAACATTCCGCATCCAGCATCCAGCATCCGGCGCTCTATCACTCCGGCAAGTAACTAAATGAAATCAGCGACTGGACACGGCAGCAGGAGCCACAGCAGCAGCAGCAGCAGAAGGACTGGACAGGAGTGCCAAGGCTTTGGATACCCTGGAAAAGCTATAGCTCCTATGACAGATAAATATCTGATATAGTGGTCAGATTTGGCACGAAAATATGCAACTACAGATTGTGTATGGAATTACCATAGTTTCAGCATTTCAATGGCAAAAATATAGTTCACACAAATTCTTATTTTAGAGCGATATTTGCCATGAAAGATATAGCTGATATAGTGATCTGACCAGGACTATATCCACTGTTTCGTTCAGCTCCGATCCGAAAGCATTATGCTTTCGCAGCTGACGCTGCTGGGGAAATCATAAGACCCCCTCTTGTAGGGCGCATACAAATATATGAATAAATAAACCATCTACTATGGATATACATATATGTATGTATGTATACATGAAGCGTTGTGCGAGCGCGCGCTGTGCAATTTGGTTTTTAATTTAAATGCCAAATTTAAATATAAATTTTAATCTCTCCGAATCGCATAGCCAAATATGAGACGAGCGAGGAGAGTGCGAGCGGGCGGGCGATAGAGCTGCGAAAATAAAAAGAATACAAAATAAAAAAGCAGAGATAGCAAAAAAGAGAAAAGCAGATAAAGAAACTAAAAAATTGCCATTAATAATGCAGGGCTTAAATATTTGAATGCTGGTATGCCGTGCAACGTCTCTCCCGTCTGTCTATCCGTTGGTACTGCCACAAACACAGTGGGCGCTCTAATTGTGTGCCAGTGTGTGTCCGTGTCCGTGTCTGTGTCCGTGTGCGGCTGTCTGTCTGACTCTCTGACTGTCTGCCTCTGTGTGTGTGTGAGCCGCGCTTGGAGAACGCACAAAAGTATGCTATACATTTTTCATGCGGCCATAACAAAAGCAAAAACATACGGAAAATAGTGCGCTTGCCAGTTGGAAAAGCTCGACGATTTTCTTATGCCACAACGAGCGCGTTTTGCTCAATTCAAAGACAGACAGACAGATGGACAGAGAGACAGAGAGACAGTCGAGACAGAGAAGGAGAAGCAGCCAGAGAGAGAGAGAGAGAGAGAGAGAGAGAGAGAGAGAGCCAACAGATAGACGACGGGCTACAAAGTGGATTTGAATTATTCAAAAAATGCGATTGTTATTTGCAAAATGTGCAGTGAATTGAGACGCGCACAGACAAGCGACGACGACTGCGATTCACGTTGGCGAAATAATGTTGTATTTATGAGGATGGAATAGTTGGCTAAAGAGTTGCATAACCGTTGCAGGAGGAAGAGGAGGAGGAGGAGCAGGAGGAGGCGGCACCATGTCGGAGATGCTGATTGAAATGTTGCAAGATGCTGGCAAAAAAAAAACTTAAAGGGAACTAAAGAGTTTTCGCTTGAAATTTGGTGGAAATTGCAGCAAATGTTTCCGCTGCTTCCTTTGAGCATTTCCGCGGAAAACTGCTGCCGTTTTTGTTGTACATTGAAAATCACTTGAAAACACAACAAACCTCTGCAATAATTATGTATATTCCGGAAGCGGTTTATGGATTTGCCCAAGTCCCTTTAAGGTCTCAGCCACAATTGACAGCTGCATCATTTCTCCGAGCCAGAGCCAGAGCCGGAGCCAGAGCCGCAGCTGGGGCGCGCTCTATCAGCTATTTATCATCTGAGTAAGGCTCATTCCCTGGACCCTGAAGCCAAAGTTAAGCCGCCTCGCAAGCCACCCCCACCCCCGACTGGTGCACCGTGCACCGTGCACCGGTGGCACTCCGGTGGCCCTGGTGGCACTGCTGACACTGCACTCTGTCCTGTCCGGCTCTCAGTCATTATAAATGAAAGCGCCTCCGATCCGCACCAACATGCAGCATCCAACATCTACCATATACCATCTATTCAGCAGGAAGTACCACTCCATCTATGGATGCCCATCTTCCCCATCTTCCCCATCTTCGTTCGAGGCACAACAAAAAATAAAGAGAGAAAAGGAAGCAAGCCCAAAATGGTTTTAATCAGTTATTCATGAGACGGAGAGTGCGACGTCAAACAAAAGCCGCTGCCGCTGCCGCTGCTGCTGCTGCTGCTGCTGCCGCTGCCGCCGGTTGACATTGGAAGTCGCATCTGACGGGACGGCAAAAAGATGATGCCGCTGATGACGAGGCTGATTTCAGCTGCCGACTGCCGCCTGCCGCCTGCCACTTCTTGTGCTGGTGGTGGCGATGAAAAAGAAAACAAAAAAAAACAGGAATGCTGTGTGCGAAAAAAAATTTATGAGCTGGAAGAACTCCCGCTCCACCCACTACCCCCACTCGGCCAACTACAAGCGGCAGCGGCAGGGGCAGGGGCAGGGGCAGTGGCAGCAACAACAATTAGCTGCAACTTAAAAGAAAGAGGCGCAAAAGGTTTGTTTATTCTGCAAGCGTTGAGGCAACCCTGACAGCAGGCAGACGGGAGGATGGAGCGAAAGAGCGTAAAGGAGGGGGACAGACGGAGAAGCAGACGGGCTGACACGTCCAGGTGGTTGTTGCATGGTTGCATGGTTGCATGGGTGGTTGCATGGCTCTTCTTGTTCTTCAGCAGCGTCTTCGTGTGTCTGTGCGTGTCTGTGTGTCTGTGTTGATGGAAGAACCACTCCAAACTAATGAGTATGCACATATTGTATGCAAGTGCCAGTGCGAGGGTGGCAGTGGGTGGCAGGCAGAGGGGGGGCGCTGTGCTCTGCTCCCTTTGTTGCAGCAACTCAAAATGCACTTGGAGAGCCAGAGCCAGTGCCAGTGCCAGTGCCAGGTACATAGAACATGTCTTGTGAAGAAGGGCTTGTCGCTCTGTTGTCGCGCTGTTGTCGGGCGCTGATTTTGTTTTGTTCCCCCGGCAAAGAGCCTTCAAATTAGTTGGCACAAAACATAAATGCAAATGAATGCAACTTGACAGGAGGCAGGCAGCAGGCGGCAGGCAGCAGGCGGCAAGCGGGAGGGAGTGCAACCCGTCCGTCCTTCCATCCTTGCTTCTTCCATGCCTCATTAATGCAGGCCTGATTGGACTTTTTGTTTGCTCACACATACACACACACATACACCGATGCACACATGCACGTCTCTCGGCCCTCCCTCTCTCTCTCTCTCTCTCTGGCCCACTCCATTCGGCCATTCCATTCGACATTTTCATTTACATTTACATTTACTTAACATACCCCATGCCACATGCCCCCACATTGCACTTAAGTAGCTTGGTTTTAAACAATTACATTGGACGCCTTTTGCCACATTATGCTCTATCTGCTCCGCTCCGCTCTGCCCTGCCACCTGGCCCCTCTGCCACCGGCCCCTCTGCTCCTCTGCGTGGCGTGTGTCTCTCTCTCTCTCTCTCTCTATCTCTCTCTGTCGCTCTCTGTGAATGAATGTTGTCTGCTGATTGAAAATTCTTGTGCAAAAATGTCGACGTCGACGTTAACGTTAACGTTGTTGCAGTTGTTGCAGTTGTTGCAGTTGTTGCAGCTGTTGCAGTTGCTGTTGCTGCTGCTGCTGTTACTCTGACATGCTGCTGCTCATTACATTAATTGCTTTGGCTTGTCTTTGCGACAGCCACAGAGGCAGACAGCGCAGAGGGCGAAGGGCAGTGCACACGTTGCGTATGCGTATTAAGCATGCGAGTGTGTGTGTGCGTGTGTGCGTGTGTGCATCTCTCCTGCGTATATGTGAGAGGCAGCAGCAGCAGCAGTCGCATTTCAATTTCAATTTTCCAATTTTGGCAGCTGCCAGGTGGCGCTGTCTTTCCAACTGTCTGTCTGTCTGTCTGTCCCTCTGTCTGACGTGTCTGTCTGTCTGTCTGTCTGTCTGCTTCGCCCATATCATGGCAGCAAGCTCCATTTCCCCAACGACCCCCCCTTCCCCACATTTGCCCATTTTCCCAATTTCGAGCCCCTCAGAACCGAAATGCAAAAGCCTTTTTATCGCTTTTGCCCCCTCATCAATTTACTGGCTAACAGATTTGCGCAGCTGTTTCTATCCATCTCCTGAATCAGTATCTGTGAGTGTGAGTGTGAGTGTGTGTGTGTGTGTGTGAGTGTCTCTATGGGTGCATGTGTATGTGGTGCACGGGCTCCTCTATCTCTCTGTCCATGTGTGTGTGTGTGTGTGTGTGTGTGTGCAGGGCTCTTCTATCTGACTGTGCACCCGAAAATGTATGTCGCCTGTCAAATTACTTGAATCTCTGCTGCTGCCTGCAGTCTCCTGCCTCCTTCATCCTGCCTGCTGCCTTCTGTCCCTGCCACTGCCTCGCATCTCAATGCAGTTCGGTTGGACCCACATTTGTGCGCTTGGTTTGTCGTGTCAGTCAAGCATAATATGATTATGTAGATGCTCTCTCTCGCTCGCAAACAGGAAGCAAGAGCGACAGGATACACACACACACACACACACACTCACACAGAAAGAGATCGCATTATACCATTTCCTGGGATACAAAAAACTATCTATCTATCTATTGGATGCACAGCAGCACACACAACAGAGAGAGGGAGATAGTGATAGTGATAGAGAGAGAGAGAGAGAGAGAGGGAGGGAAGCGCTGTCAAATCGTATTTATTATTTCATGTTTTCATTTTGAAAATTGCCATTGCTTCTGGTCCCTGATTCTGTTTCCCCAGCTTCCATTTTCCACCTCCATTTTCCATTTTCCATTTTCCAGTTGCTTTTGCTGTGATTACAGAGAACAAAAAGCACTATCTGTCTATAATGTCCGACTGTCTATCCGATTGTCTATCCGTCCGTCTGTCTGTCTGTCTTTCCGTCTGTCTGTCTGTCCGTCTGTCTGTCTGTCTGTCTGTCGGGGTAACTAATCGACTGTTGTCGGAGCGCGTCAAGTGCCAGGAGTAGTCATGTGCTCCCCTCCCACCACTGACATTGTGTTTGCGGCTGGCAAACACTCAAAGGGAAAGTGGAAGGGAAAGGTAAGAAGAGTGGAGACATGCGGGAAAAACCCCATGACTTCACAGGAAAAACACTTTCCGTACATTGTACACACACATACACTGTGTGTGTGTGTGTGTTAGTGTGTGTGTGTGTGTGTGCCTCAAAGTCCCCTAGCAATCAGGATTTGGTATGCAAATTTGTAAAATGGAATTGCATAAATATTAGAAATCAATATTGGTTTCAATTCAAAGCCAGCATGAGGTGTCTTTCTCTGTTCTCTATTCTCTGTCTCTCTCTCTCTCTCTCTCTCTGTCTATCTGTCTCCCCTCTATTCTGTGTATGTGTGTATCTGTATCTACGTGTGTGTGTGTGTGTGTGTGTGTGTAGAACGAGTGTCGATTAAAAGATAGCCGGACAAAGTGTTCTTAACTTGACTAAATGCTTTCAGTGTCAATTTGCTTAATGCTCCAGTGATGAGACGAGAACGAGAGCGTCCCCCAGTCCCCCACCCCCCCAAAGCTTTTCCCCTTTTTCCATTGGCAGCACTTGAACGTGTGCTTAACATGCAGTCAGGGAGGAGAGGTTACCCTCTGGACCTCTCCGTACACCTACACACACACAGTCCTGGTGTGTGTGTGTCTGTGTGTGTGTGTGGATTGATGATGATGATGATGGAAAACAGTTTGCAACTAATTAAGCTGCACGCACAATCTAACATGCAAGTTAACACAGCCCAGCAGGATGTGGGGATGGGATGGGAGGGGGGCTGGGGCGTGGGCTGGGGCGCACATCAGTAGCAGCAACAGCAGGACACTCTCGAGCAAGGAGAACTTTAACTGGAAAATGGAGGGGTGGGGAGGCCAGAGGGGAGGAACAGTGCAACAAGGAGCAGGAAATTGTTGGATTGCGGTTAAATCTTTGCCCTCCCCCCCCCACCACCCATTTCCATGCCCATCCCGTTGGGATTTCGCATTAACTGTCTCATTATCCGCAAAAACCACATAACCACACACATCCCATAGCCCTTGCCCCACGGTGTTGCCTCCAGCGCACACACACACACACACACACACACACATGCCTGATGTCTTCGGTGTTTGACAAGGTAATATGCAATAAAAACGATACCCTCCAGCTATCAGCTATCAGCTATCGCTCCTCTGTCCATCAAACGTCGCCTCGTTGGTTGCGTGGCTGCGTTGCCACATTTGACCGCAGTTAACAAAGGCACAGGGGCACACAGGCACACGCATTCATGCAACAAACAGATGCAGGGGGAGAGGGAGTGGGAGTGGGAGAGGGGCAGGCACTCACGTGCCTAGTCCGGGTGGAGGGGCACATCCATTATAACCCAATAGCATGGAACAGGAGCCGCCAACAGGCTGAAGCAGGATCTATGTGTATGGCTCGTGGACTCGTGGCTCGTGGCTCGTGGCTCGTTCATCGTTGCTGCTCTAAGGGGGCTGGGGGTGGCTGGGGGGCTGCGGGAGGGGCGCAGTAATAAGTGACGCATTTAATCTGATTTGCTTTATGACATGTTCATGACGAGAACAATTAAAATGTGCGGTTGGCTGGGCATCAGAGAGCGGACGCAAGCGATGCCCCATGCCCATGCCCCATGCCCCAGCCTATGCCCCAGCCTATGCCCCAGCCTATGCCCCAGCCTATGCCCCTGCCCCTGCCTATGCCCATGCCAATGATGATGTTGATGTTGATGTTGGCCGGCGTAAAAAGCAAATTGTTTAATGTGCTGTGAATAAGTGACAAAACAGCTGAACTTTGCGTAGGCCTCACTCTCTGTCACTCTGCCATTCTGCCACTCTGCCCCTCCCATTCGTTCCTGTTCCTGCTTCTATTTCTGGACTGGTTCTGGCCATGGAACTTTATCGACGGACGACGCGTGGCCGCCACATTCGAGATAGGATCTCTGGAGCAGAGCAGCCACACAGGAATGGTAGGGGGGGGGAATGATGTCTGTCCTTGGGGGTGACTTAGTCTTATCGCACGTAAGGGTTTATCCCATTAGCTGCAGTTGACTGGATTATCGGGGAAGGAGGAAAAGTCCTCCGATTAGCCAGTGGATTATTAATGATTGGTTCGTTCTCTTGGTTCTGGCCAAAATGTCAACGATATGCGGAATGGAATGCCATTCGATTTGGCAAACAGACAATTCTCCCAGTATCTCTCTCTCTCTCTCTCTCGCTATAATTGCGACAGTAATTGGACATAATGCGACAAAGCTGACTCTCTCGCTCCTACTGTGTGGCTCTGTCCTGCTCCTTTTCTCCGTTTCTCCTTTTCTCTATTTCTCAAATTGTTTGGCTGTTGTCTACTTACAACACGCCTCACTGGCTCTCGCAGAGTCTCGTCCAACGTCTTGGCTTGACTTGGCTGCTGGTCCTGCCGCTGCCACTGCTCCTGCTCCTGCTCTTGCTCCTACTCCTACTCCTACTCCACCCCTCCCCCCCTCTGACCGCCTTGGATGCCTTCGATGTGGGGCTCAACTTTGTTGCAGTTTGTTTTTACTATTGTTTTGTAATGGCGAAATTATAGACCCAAGCGACCCTTAAGCTTCATTTCATTCTGCCACATCTACACATCTGCCCCTCGCTCTCTCTCTCCCCCGCTCTCTCTCCCTCTCTGCTGTGAGTGGCATAGTCAAGCAGCAACAACAGCAGTGGGGCAGAGTGGCAGGGGGCAGGGGGCAGGGGGGCAGGGGAGCAGACATCCTTCGTTCCTTGTTCATCTTTGGCATTATCTACTTCCGCCATAAACAGCAACAACTTTTCATCTTTTGTGCCAAGCAGCCAAGCATTTTTCGTCTTTGTCTTTTTTACTATCATTCTATCTGCCTCTCTTTCTTCGACTCCCTCTCCCCCCCCCCCACTCTTTCGCTCTCTCTCCCTAGCATTTTAGTTCTCCCTTTCTCTGTGTGTCTCTTCTGGTTAACCACGCGCCATGCTCTGCATTTTTATGATTTTTATTTTGATTTCCTTTAAACTAACTTCCCACTGCCTACAGCAGGAGGGAGGGGGGCAGTGTGCAGAGACTGAGAGAGGAGGGTACTGGAAGAGTGTAGCCAAAGAGAGAGAGAGAGAGCGAGAGAGTGAGTGGAGTAGAAATCGTAGCTATTTTTGCAAATTGCCTACAATGATGGCCGCAAGTTCACTTCCTGTTCGGTCTCTCACTCGCTCTCTCTCTCTCTGCCTTCTCCCTGGTCTTCTCTTCTTTCTTTTTTTCTCAATGTTACGCTTGGAGTAATGCTACAGCCTCCCTGTGTCTCTCTCTCTCTCTTTGTCTATCGTTTGTAGCCCTGTTTTTCCTTTGGCACCCGGAAAATATTATTTCGCTTGACTTTTACAACAGGCCCCTGCCTTGCGCCTTCGAGAGGTTCCCCCTGTCCTCCTGCCGCCCAGTCCCTTCCTTTTGGCTACTTTTATTTTATGTTTTTTCCGTTTAGTTGTTATTTCAGTGTGTGTGTGTGCTTGTGTGTGTGTGTGTGTGTGTTGCTGTTTTGCTGTTCGATGTTTCGGTGCCGTTGGTGGCGACGTCCCGTCCAAAACTATTTTCCTATTTGTTTTTCCCTAACTCGATTTTTCACTGGTTGCCTTTTGTCTGCTTGACTGCTCCTCTGACTCCGACTCCGACTATGACTCCAGGAGACTCCACAGCTCCAGCTCCAGCTCCTCCTGCTTCTGCTTCTGCTCCTCCTTCTCCTTCCTCCTTCTCTAGTGACTCCTCCTGCTCCTTTAGGTCGTGGATGTCCACCTCCTTTTGTCCCACACAAAAACACATTTGACAAAAGCTGAAGGCAACAAAAACAGGCACACTCTTTTCCCTTTTTATTTTCGTGTGTCCCGTGTCCCGTGTCCTGTGTCCTGTGTCTATTTTTGGGATACCCCGCTTCTGTCATCTTTTTTTTTTGTTTTGTTTTCTTGTATCTCTTTCCCTGCCTTTCCGTTGGGTTTCCTTTCCTCTTTCCCCTTGCCTCGACTGCCTCGACTGCCTCGACTGCCATTTATTACTGCTGTGCGACCCCGTTGTTTGGCTGTTGTTGACTGTACCCCGATTTGCCATTTGTGCCATTCATTTCCATTCATTTCCATTCATTCTGTGTGCGGTAATGATTTCCATGCTAATCACAACAATTGACGCGTGGCGCGGAGCGCGCAGCGGCGCGGCGCGGCTCCTCTTTGACAGTCGTCCTGGTTCTGGGCTATCCAGATCCAGATCCAGATAGGGGTTCCGGGGTCTAGGCTCTTCCCCAACAAATGATTGCCATAATTGTATGGGCCTCTCCCTCCACCACCCCCCCCTTTCATCTATGTGTGTGTGTGTGTGTGGACATCCCCATTGATGGATATGGCATAATGGTTTTCTACAAAAGAGATGGCGGGTCCTGCCTGATGTATAGTTTTCGCCACTCTCTCTCTCTCTCTCTCCCTCTCTCTCCCTCTCTCTCCCTCTCTCTTCGAAAGACAGATCCAATCTATCCGCACGAAACGAAAACGAAAATGAAATCGAAATCGAAATCGACGAGCAATCGTTGATTATTTTCCCTGTCTTTGATCTATTTTAATGCCCCGCGCATTACGTTATCATTTATTTGAGAGGAAAATTGAAAGTATTTATCAAGCTGCTAATAAATGGATGCCCCATCGAATGGATGCTGCCCTTGGCCAGCACCCTCCCCCCTCGCTCCCCCCCACATCCTTTCGAGTGCTCCTCCCACCCTAGCACGGGGCAGGACGAAGTGCTGACGAAGGAGCGTGCTAAGCTGCTCAACAATTTTTCAAAGTTGAAATTAATAACGATTTTTTGTGCTCCCCCCTACCCCCTGCCCCTCTATCACGCTGTCGTTTGTCCACTTTCTCATCCGCTCATCCTCCCTCTCTCTCTCTCTCTCTCTCTCGCTCTCTATCTTTTTTTCTGTTCCTTCCATTTTCATTTTGCTTTGCCTTTAATTTTTCTTTTATCTGCCATTGAACAATGGCCAGGCAATTTCTGGTAAAGATTGGAAGGGGTGGGAGGGAGCTCTCGCTCTGCCTCTGCCGCTGCCCTGCCCCTGCCCCTGCCTCTGCCTCTCCACTAGCCAGCATAATAAATTAAGCGCTGCTGTTGGTGCTGCTGCTGCTGCTGCTGGCCCCCCTCCGATGGCTGCCACTTGGCCAAAATAAATTGCACTAAGCGAAAAATAACAACTCAATCCATGGGGCAGGCAGAGGCAGAGACGAAGGCGGAGGCGGAGACAGCGACGGCGACGGAGGAGGCAGCCAGCCAGCGACAAACGACACAAAAAACTGCCGGCCAGAAAATTGAAGTTGAAGCAGAATCAGAATCCCGTATACGGATCCGTATACGGATCCGAAGGAGCAGCAGAGTAGCAGAGCTGCAGAGCAGGAGCTGCTCAACAAATGGAAAAAAGTGCGCAACACAATGGCCCCCCAAAAGGAGAGCAGGACAAAAAGGGATATAAACAGATTACGTCGTTATTGGCGATGCTCTTGCTCCTGCTCCTGCCTGCTGCTCCTGCCTGCTGCTCCTGCCTGCTGCTCCTGCCTGCTGCTCCTGCCTGCTGCTCCTGCCTGCTGCTCCTGCCTGCTGCTGCTGCTGCTTCTGACCAGCACGTGCCCACATATGTCCCCAGGATAGATGGCCCTACTGTCTCCCCCTACAGTCTCTCCAGCATCGCGTATCTATGCATGGCTGCTGTGGCAGCCTCCCTCCCCTCTCCCCTACTCCTGTCCGATTGATTTTGCGTCATCCGCTCTCATGTCACCTGCAGGGCTAAGCCGCTTTCGATGGAAGATGGAGGGTGGTGGGTGGAGGGTGGAAGGAGCCATAGCACTGGACGCAGTGAAGCGTTAACGTACATCGTGTCGCCTTTGTGCCTGTCCAGCTGCCAGTAGATGTTGCCAGCATGCGCCTGCCCCTGCTCCTGCCCCTGCTCCTGCCACCGCTCCTGGCAGTGTCCTTTCTGCATTAATTTATTTCATGTCTGCCGGTGTCCTGTCCACTGGTGTCCGCAGACAATCGTGCAACTATTCACGGTTGCGTTTTGTTAATTAATTTGCTCATTTATTGGCAGGACATCCAGCAGGAGAGTCCGCGTCCCTTTCTGATTGCCAGGGTACAGGACAGGCCAGGACAGGCCAGGACAGTACAGGACAGGACTAAGCACCGTCTTTGATTGCCACAGGACACGCGGCTGGACGGGACAGAGGACCGTCTCTGATTGAGTCTTTAAGGGGGAATTGCAGTTATCTTCAGACAGCAGCTCTCTAAGCGTTTTTCTAGCCTTTTCATGGTGGCTTTTCTTCTGCTTTCCTTTCAATTCTATTCTCGGTATTTTTCACTTTGGCTTTTGGGGATTTTTTCATATTTTTTTATTCGTTTTTTCCCCATTTTCCGTTGGGCTTATGGAAAACAATAACAAAAACATAAATCATGCGAGAGAGGAGGATAATTTCTGTATGGCGTTTGCCATTTCTGTTTTTTTCTTTTTTTCTTTTTCTTTGAGCTGAAAAATTGTGGCCGCATCTGCAGTTTTCCATTTCTGCTGCCCCTAAATGGGGCAATAAGAGAATGAATGAGCGGATTTCCCAGGCTATTATCTGCCATTGTTGCCCCACCAGCCCCACCCCACACCCGAAATTCAAGAGCTGGAAAACGCTCGAAATTGGTGCTGGAGTAACTCTCGCGAGGAGCGCGCTGCTCGCTTCCCGCACAATTTTCCTGCCTCGCTCGTAATCCACCTTTAACGACAAGTAGTTCCAATCGCTCTTCGGGGGCTGGCTGGGGGGTGGGTTCTATCTAATCTCTTGGATCCTTGTTCATCGTTCATCGTTCCTGCGATCCCTCATCCGTAAATCATTTCACCTGCACTTAGGGCCCAGGCATCGAACACTTGCCACCGACTTTGGCCACTAATTTACCATTATGTCAAGTCGAGTTGCCCCAAGATGTCGTTCATTATGCGCCCCATTCTATGGGTGTCCCTGCTCCTGTCCCTGCTCCTGTCCCTGCTCCTGTCCCTGCTCCTGTCCCTGCTCCTGTCCCTGCTCCTGTCCCTGCTCCTGTCCCTGTCCCTGTCCTTGTGCCAGTGCTACTGCGGGGCACTTATTATTTATTGCGCCTTAGGTAATGCCCCCCTCCACCCTCCTGCTGCGTGCCCCATTGCTTTTTGCCTTTCATTCAAGTTGCATTTTTCATGAACGTTCATTATTATCATTGCTGCCACACCCCCCACCCACTCCTCCCTCCTTCGCTCATCATCTGCTGTGTGCCACACCATCCTCATCCTGCCCCATCATCTCTCTGCTTGCCCCCTTGCTGGCGCGTTAAGCTGCAACAGCCGTTGATGATAAGCGACGAAAATGTGCAGAAAGCTGAAAGTTTCGCACAATTTTTTATGCCACACAGAAGGCAAAGGGAAAGCCAAGTGCTGAATGGGGGGTGCAGGGAGGGGGGGGGGGGGGGGGCACAGAATTTATCACTGCAGGACGCTTTTCTTTGGATGAGCAGAAGGCGATGGAGGAGAATGCAGCCGGCCGGAAGCTGCCTCCTTGGGCAAATAAAAGGCAAAAAAAAGAGAAAGAGAGAGAGAGGGGGAGAGAGATAGAGAGAAACTGCAACGCGCCATTCAATTTGATTACTTGCGTCATAAATACCGGAAGCGTCAGGGTATTGAGGCACTATCCAACTATCCACCCCTTGTGCCTCATGCCCCATCATCACTGCTCCTGCTGCTGCTGCTGCTGGTGCCCCATTTCGTGCATCTTATCGTCGTGCCCCATCGCCTTAAGGCCCAGTCCGCCTCCGCCCCCGCAGCCGCCTCCGCTGACGACACCGCCCCCGCCACCGCCTCCGCCTCCGCGCTTGTGCGTGCGTGGTGTGGCGTCTCCTCCGTGAAGAGGAATATGAATGCCACGTCAATGAATGACGGCGGTAATATCCTGTGCCGTCAGCAATTGCAACGCAAGGCCCCCCCCCCCCCCTGGTTGGGAGGGTAACGCAGTGGCAGTGACGCAGCAACTTGAGCTTGAGGCAGGAAGAGGAAGGGCAGAAGGATGCTGCTTGCTGGCTCTCCTTTCGAACGAAAAGAGGGGCTGGGGGAGGGGGAGGGGCACTGCTCCTTTTTATGCACTCAAAAGAATCTGCTTCGGCAAGAAAAGGCATTAAAATGTCGACAGTGAAAGCTGCAACGTGGCAGGGAAGGAAAACGTATTAGTAACAGACTATTGAGACGCCAAGCGGCAAGCGGCAATCGGAATCGGCAGGGGGAGGTGGCAGGGGGAGGTGGCAGGCGGCTGGCAGGCAGGGTGTGAGGATTGAAGGCCGCTTTGCAGCAGCTTGAAGCCGGATGGGTCCGTGCGAATTCTTACAAGTGCCGCCTGCCAAATGACTTATGTGCTACCAGGCAGGGCACTCAGTCAGTGGCAGCACAAGGAAGCAGGCGGCAGGCGGCAGGATGTAGCATGCAGGACGCATGAAGCAGAACCCAAAGATGCAGAATGAAAGATGCGGGACGATGCTGCGGCTCTGCAGGAAGCATGTGGCAGAACGCTTAAGGCGGGTGGGGTGGCGATGGGGCTGCGGCAATGGGGCTATGGGGCGATGCATGAAGCAGGATGAAGGATGCAGGACTCCCCGACGACACTATCGCCAAATCAGCAGCGCGGCTTGCAGCACCAGCAGTGGCAGCCGTGGCAGCCGTGGCAGCAGCCGTGGTGGCGATAAAAACGGGCTGCTGCTGGGGCAGGATGCAGGATGCAGGACCCAAAATGACTTTGGGGCACACACAACATAAGTGCTTATACACATGCATATATATCACACTGAATGTACGTGTGTGTGTATGTGTGTGTGTGTAATGACTGATCGTGTGATTTTTTATGCCACACACACAGTGCCAGAGAGAGAGAGAGAGCGAGAGGGAGAGAGAGTTGCGTTGAAAGACGATTTATCTTGGACTTCGTTGGGTGATTGCCTAGCGCATCCCCCCCCCCCCCCCCCCTTTCCACACCCTACCACCCACAAATCAAACAAACCGAGGAGTAGCAGGGCAGGAGCAGGAGGTGAGGGCAGGGCATAAAAAGTGGCAGGAAAATCAACAAACAAACGAGTTTTTCCTCCTCTGCGGAAAAATGTAAGTTGCGGTTGCATCAAAACGAAAGCCAAAGAGACAGAGAGAGGGAGAGAGTGAGAGACGGAGAGAGATGGAGAGATAGAGAGGGAAAAGAAAAAATAATAGCAAAATATCTAACCAGAGAGAGGGAGAGGGAAGGCGGGGGGACAGGGTGGCCAAGCGGTTGGCAGAGATTAACTTTCGGGTCGCTCAAAGCGACCACAGCAAGTGCTTTACAGTTAAAACACACGGCAATGGGGAAACGGCAAACACCCAACAATGCCGCAGAGCGACGGAGAAAGGAGACACAGAAATGCAGATAGGAAGAGTAGGAGAGAGAAAGAGAGGGTGAGAGAGAGAGCGAGGAGAGGAGAGGAGTGTAGATGGCAGAGGCAGTGGCAGTGGCAGAGCTTGTTAGTGGCCAGCACAGGACAGGACAGGACATTCAGAATCGCAGGATGATGGTTGATGGTGGCTCGGCTCCTGGCCGTTGACAAAAGCGCAAATGCAAAAGCCGCAATCCGCCAGATTAACAATTAGCCGGCATTTTAATTTATTTAATATTTATATAGCCAGAAAGCTACTAAATGTAAACGCAGAAAAGCCAGCAGCACAAAAAACAACCAACGGACCGACAGAGAGAGAGAGAGGGAGAGAGAGAGCGAAAAAAATTGGTTAACTTTGTTATTATTCATTCTCCCCAACATGCATCTATTTCCTCTTGCAACACCCTTAAAAAGGGGTTCGTAAATGGTAGAAAATATTCCCATATTACATATAGAAGCTACGGGAAATAGGAAAATTGTTTTGCTTCATTTAAGCAAATAAAACTATACATTTCCCCGTTTTTCCTTTGCTTACTGCGATATTTTCGGTAGTTTTAAGGATTTTCTGAATAAAACATATCCCTAGCTTCGATATTTCTTACTTTTCATAGTTTCCTGTTTTGTTTTTCCAAGTTTGTGTGCGTAAAAGGAGCGAATGTCCCTGCTGTGAAGCCGATCAAAGGATAAACATGTCCATTGTTCCCTTAAATATTCCATAATCCAAGCTGAAACTTTGGAAATGAGGCATGTTTTCATACGAAAACGCCAGGAAACTAAGAAAATGCTATAATAACATTTTCCATTCAGAATTGTCTGCTTTCCATGCAATGTACATACACATAAACCTGTTTGTTTTTTTCGTTTGTAACTTTCCATCTAATTTTCACTCTCATTTTAGTGGTTTTCCCCAAGTGTGTGCCCATTACGTATACGCATCGTGGAGCATCCGTTCGTTTAGCGGATAGCAGATAGCGTATTCAATGGCAAATCGATGGCTATGGCTTGATGGACCCTTTCCTTTCCTTTCCTCTCACGCGAAACCGGTGCGAAACTGACGATGCCCTTCGCCTACAGGACACAACATGACCGAATGTCTAACAAGCCCAAAAATGTTTGGGCCAACGCTTGTTTTTTTTTCTGCTGCTGCTGCTGCTGTTGCTGTTGTAATTTTGTAGGCCTTGTGAATGGATGTGGGCATGTTGCCCTTGGCTGGATGTTGCACGATATGTACGAATGGTGTACGAGTGTGAATGGTGTTGAATATTTATGTTGGCACGCAGCAAAAGGGAAACGAGAAAGGGAAGGCGTTTGGGGGGAGGGCAGACTGCAGTTAAAGGAAAATAAAACATGAAAATGAATTATGATACATGTGTTTGTTCCAGTTAGCAGTGGCACGAGAGAGGCAGTGGCAGGGGCAGTGGCAGGGGCAGCGGCAGGGGCAGGGGCAGTGCCAGGAGTGGCACTCATTCATTTAAATGCCATTTTAAACTTAAATGAAAGTTTATGGCTTTTTATTTGCAATGTCGCATATGTTTGGCTAAGGCTTCTCCTTCTGTCTGTCGGTCCGTCCGTCTGTCCGTCTGTCTGTCTGCCTGGATGGCTGCTGCTCTGCTGCTGCTGCTGCTGTTGTTGTTTCGTTGTGTTGCATGTTCTGTTGCTGCTGCTACTGCTGCTGCTGCTGCCCTCTAACCCCCAGTAGATCAACACCCTGTAGCAAGAGCAGCAATTCGTGTTCGTTTCACGTTGTTTTATAGGAGGGACGTGTGTGTGCACATACAGAACACACAGCACACACAGCACACGCATATGCCACGTAAAACTCGACACTTTACATTTGCCCTGGCAATAATTTATTTTTATTTCCCTTGTTTTCTGCCAGAAATTCGTTACCTGCCACCAAGAATGGAAAAGGAACAGACCCGAACATCGCACAGCGAACAGCTAACAGAGTGCCCCTTCCAATCCCAAACAGAACCGAAAAACAGAACGCGGGAACACGACATGGGGCAGGTGCAAAAGGCAACATTCAGACATTCAAAGCAGAGCAGAGCAGAGCAGAGCAGAGCAGAGCACAGCAGAGCAGAGAAGAGCAACATACATAAATCAAATTAATTTTGTTGGCGAGGAGTCGGCAGCGGCAGCGGCAGCAGCAGCAGCAGCAACGTGCGCCATTTTGTAGCCACCTGACTGCCGCTGCTTCCATTACGCCTCCTCCTGCTCCTGCTCATCCTTCTCCTCCTCCTCCTTGGGGTGGAAAAGTGCGTTTTAATTGCAAAGATGCCGCCGTTGTCGTTGCCGTTGCCGTCGCCGCGTTTGGCATCGCGATTCGACGCTAATTAGTCGCACAATTGGCACGAAATAAAAAGCCAGAAAAACAAAGGAGCGTACGTGACTATCTCAAGCTGTCGATCCTTGGGTTCCCCTCCCCTCCAGTCGAAAGAGGGGGGAGTTGTGATAAAACGTACTTTTAAATTGTCGCAACGGGTGGGCAGTGGGCGTGGGGGGAGAGTGGTGGCAACCGCATCGCACGTGTACCACCACACACTCGTCGTATTCGTATTCGTATCATCAAATGAATATTCGCTTATTTGCATCTCTCTCAAGAGGTGGTAAAAGATACAGCCCACCTCGTAAACACACGCACACACGCACACAGATGCACAGATACATATACTCTCTCTCTTTCTCTCTCTCTCTCTCCATTCAGATACAAAAGCAAGCATCCCATCTGCCAGGCAGGGATTGATGGCAGTTTTTGGGTGGTGGCTCCTTCCCTGCTCCATTCTGCTGCTTGCTGATGGCTGACAAAATGAGTTTTTCAGTTATTTCTTTTTAGCCATATCTCCTCTGCAACACCCTCGCATCGCACTGAAAGGGCTGCTGCTGCTGCTGCCCCTGTCCTGAATGGGAGGAGGCGGCAGGAGCAGCAGCAGCAGCAGGAGCAGGAGCAGGTTAACCTTTGATTCAACAGCTGGCTTTTAAATTAAGATTTCTGCCCCCTCGCTCTGCTCCAATCTTTCGCTGGGAAAATTTCTCTACTTGGAAATGAGAAAAGTTGGAGTATAGCATCTCCTTCTCCCCCTCCTTCTCCGTTTCCTTCTCCATTTCGTGCTCCTTCTTGACTCCTGCCCTGAAGAGTTGTTTGCCAAGACTTTTCGCCGAGTGAAAAGCCAAGTTTTTTAAAGAGAGAGAGACGGCGAGAGCCACCTGGAAAATGGGGAGTATTATGGTATGGTTTAGCTATGGCTAAACGAGAATATCCCCGTGCATAATTTCAGATGATTACAAAAGCTGCAACATGCCGCAATGAGCAGAAGGAGAAGGAAGCACTCGAACCTGCAGCAGGATTATGTTATTACTTCGCTGGGTAGTAGTAATATTTTGCGTGTGTGGGATGCTCGAACAAGCATAAGTAGTTCTCCATTCAAGAGGATACCTCTACTTGCACACACACACAAACACACACACATGTGAGAATGTAACTGTAACTGTGACTGTGGCATCCTTTGGTGTAGCATTTTGTGCTACTTTGCATTGCTACCTCATCTGCATCTAATGATATTGAATAAGCACTTGAAAAACTCATATAAAGTAAACAATTGATTTCCATTACGTGGCCCAGACCACAGGACCACAGGACCCCTGTAGACCCTGGACCTAGACCCAGACCCAGACCGAGACCGAGACCCTGCCACAGAGATCCGGGCTATCCAGTCGAAGACCTAAGCACCCCACATGGACTGCTGACAGCAGGCGAGGCAGACCTCTGTGTGAGGGGAAAACCCCCACCCCCACCCCACCCACACCCACACCCAAGAAAAAGAACGAGTACAAGTAAGAGTACAAGAATAAGAAGAGGAAATAAGAAATAAGAAAAATATGTAGAAAATGTAGATGGAAATGGAGATGGAGATGCGGAGACTTAACAACTTGCCATTTGCTTAGCCACCGTTTACTTGCACATTTTCCGGTTTTTCCATTGCAGATTTTTGCATATTTCTTGCCCACTTTCCTTGCAGGCAGCAGGCAGGCAGCAGCAGATACTTTTACTCGTATGCTGCATAAGTATTTTCCTTCGCCCGTTGCCCCTTCCTTGCCCTGTGAGTTTTCTTCTTGTGCGAGTTATTTTCATATTTGTTTAAAGTCTATTTACCGCAAGTTGACAGTGAAATATGCGAAACTAGCGCGTAGCCAAATAAGTGCGACAGTTTCCGGTTACAACTGTGTGGCAATGCCACATGCCACCACCGCCGCACCATCGCCGCACTCCTGAAATGGGAATAAGCAGCAGGAGATATCCCACAGGCCCCACATCCTTCCCATCTGGTTGGAGGGGAAAGGCTTCCCTGCATGTCATTGCGGTTTGTTTGTTTGCTTGACTTGCGCCTGCCTGGGTAAGGATTTCATGTGCTTGAGCCACCAGGAGCAGGAGCAGGAGCAGAAGGGCTTCCTCCAGGAGTAGGACCAACCGCAGAGCGCGTCTGTCTCTAGCTCCCTCGCTCTCTCTCTCCTGCTCTTTCTTTATTTCTATCTCTATATCTGTGCATGTCTGTATCTGTAACTGTAACTGTATCTGCATCTGTCCGTGTGTGTGTGTGTGTGTGTGGGTTGCCTGCCTGTCCGCATGACAATTTGTTGTGCATGAAATCTGCCGCTGCTGCCTGCTGCCTGCCTGCTGCCTGCCGCCTCCTCCGTTACTGCTGCAATGTTTTTTGCGCAATTTGCCAAAGCCATGCAAGGCACGAAGCAGATATGCAGAACAGGGCCAGAACGAGCCAAGGAACAGAGCCACAGAACGGCGAAGTGCAGCGCAGAATATCTGTCCCTGGCTAGCGCACCGCAGAAGGCGGCACGAGAAGGAAGGCAGCCAGCGAACAAGGAGCTAGAGAGAGGCACAGGACTTTGGCCATGCCACCGGCTACGGCTGCCGGCTCCGAGAATGGAGGCAAATACTAGTCTGGAGCCATAGCCATAGCCATAGCCATGGCCATGGCCAGGCAAACAAACGGTTATCCCAGCCAACGCTCGCTCGCTCGCTTGCAAGACATATTAGATTTCGCTGCCGTGGTGCCCTACACCCCGTCTCCGTCTCCGCCTCCGTCTCCTGGTGGCACCCTCTGCATCTGCATCTGAAAGTGTAGTCGGGCCTAACCACTGAGACGGAAGTAATGTGTCTATCAAAGCATTAACAACGTACTACCACCAGGAACACCCCGAGAATGGGGACGAGAACGGGAACGGGAACGGGAACGAAAACCAAAACCAAAACGAAAACGTCTTCGTTTGAGATGCAAGTTTTCTTTTTGTTTGGTTGGTTGGCTGGCTGGCTGGCTGGAATCGTATTGATTTCTCATCGGAATTGGGGATTTATATGCGAATGAAGATTGAACAGATGCACGGCAGGAATGTCGGATTAATTTGGATTGAATCCTTAAGGATGAAGTATGTCTGCGCTTTGAGCGGCAGCCTGCGGCATGCCTTAGGCACAGATTGTAATGATTTCTCATTGAAAAACAGTATTTGCAATGGAATTTTACACTGAAAGGACCAACGCTTTTCCCTCCTGACGGATCTGTGATGGTCTCTAATTGGAATTCAAGAATTGTTATATTATTTTGCTGCAGGCTTGACGATTTAAATAGGATTAAATCTCCTCTACCATCTAGGATGCACTTTTTCCCCATATCCTAGTCTCAAAGGCTCCTCAGGTGTCTTATCGGATTAGGGATTTAACTGTCGCCGGGCATTCCACATGCATTATTCATGGATACATCTTTGAATTCATATAAATTGCAACCTCCCCCAGCCCGCCTGCCCCCTGCCCACCTGCCACTTGCCTCCGGAAAACAAGCAAAAAAAAAGAAAATACGTCTGTGTGTTTGTTGGCCCCCAGAATGCATTTTGCATTAAACGCCTTTATGCCAAATTGAACACAAAATTAAATTAGTTGCGGCCAAGGGATTAAGGTACGGAACATTGCCATCGTTACATCGTTCCATGGTTCCATCGTTCCGTCGTTTCATTGTTGTTGTTGTCTGTGTTTATGTACAACTAATTGGCTATGTAAATGGCAGCTGAGAGTGTCCTGGCCACACACACACACACATACGGATGATAGATACACAAACACAAACACATACATATATGCTGTTAATTACGAGCAGAGGCAACCACAGCTTATAGACGATTTGGACGGCTCTCAAGTGTTGCGGTGTGTTGCACTCATTGGGGCAGGGTGAGTGGGTGAGTGGGTGGGTGGGTGGGTGGTTGGTTGGCTGGTTGGTTGGGTTTGCTCAGGCTTGAGGTTGATGTATTCCAAGTTGGAACGCCCACATTGACATTTCGAGGCAGCGTTGTCATGAGACCTTTTGCTAAGGATTATGCAAATCTGCCACTCATCGTGCCACGCACACACACACAGACACACAGAGCGAGTGGGTAGGAGAGGCATGCCTTCATTTCCATTTACATTCAAGCTGAAGATTTGCGCATCATAATTTATGCCCTGCCCCCCCACCGATGCCCCAATCCCCATCCCCATCCATCCTTTGCCTAGAAAAGCCACAGAGAAAAAGAGAGAGAGGGAGACGGAGAGTCACTTCATTCACGATGCCTCAAAAATTGCCCACAGTTATGACGGGAGGCCACAGAATGCGGGGGGCATGGACTGGGGGCACAAGCTACAGCAACACTCTGGTACACAAATCGAAGAACAGTAGTTTGGGGCACAGACTGGAGCCCCGGAGCACCGGATACCTGAAGCAGGGACGAACAGGTGAACTGGCAAAGTCCCTAGCCCGAATCCTTAGTTCCCTCCCCCACCCCACTTTCCTCGCTCACTTGCTTGCCTTTTCCCATAATTAAATCATAAAAAAATGATGGTTTTTTAATGAAATTAGTTTCGGCTTTGGTTTTGCTTTTTTGCTTTTTGCTTTGGCGTTGGCTTTGCTTTGCTTTTGCTCTGCTTTGCTTTGCATGATTTGTCATAATTAATACCCGCCCAAGTGGGCGCGTTTTTGGGGCGTGCCAGTGTTATCTGACATTTGACTGCCTCGCCTCGCCCTGCCTCGCCCTTCCTCTCCTTCTGGGGAAATGGTGCACTTTGGTGGCCACTTGGCTGCCAGTCCACTCTGCAGCTCTCTGGGGGTGTCCAGCCGTTCGAGGTCTGGCCTGGCCTGGCCTGGTCTGGTCTGGGCTCCCATAAAATGCTTATGAAAATCGCTTAAATTTAGTAACCCTTGGCACCCAGGGGAATGGTCGAGAGTAATGCAAACACCGTAAACACCTTTAAAAGCCAGCGAGAGATGGAGAGAGCGAGAGAGAGGGGGAGAAAGGAGCTCTGGACTGGACTTTGGCTGCCAGATCCCGATAGTTGGCTCTGAGAGAAATTTCCATAAGAGTCAGCAGTTTGAGGGGAGGGACAGCGGGGGGGTGGCTTTGGGTTAGGGCATGGAATGGGGGATTTTACAAAATGTGTAGTTTATTTGCAATTTTTTAGCCAACGAGAGGTTTACTTTTCTGTTTGGTTTCTGTGCCACCTCTTGGCCGACCCGCCCTTTGGCCACCCCTTTGCCGCCCACTTGGCACCCCTCCTGCTCTCCATTTGCGCCCCCAGTTTGCTTCCTCTTTGCCGCCTTTTTTCTACCCCTGTTTTCCCACCCAACATTTTCACTCTGTCTGATTCTGTATGTGGAATTTCTGTTATCGCAGAGCTTGCAGCAGCAGCAGCAGAGGCAGAGGCAGGGGCAGGGGCAGAGGCAACACCAGCTGCATCAGTTGCAATAAAATCAGTGGCCAAAGGTTGCAGCATCTGAGGTCAGCACTAACTCTTCCTCTTGCCCCCATATGTGTGTGTCTGTGTGTGGGTCTGTAGGTCTGTGTGTGTGCTTGTTAAATAGAGAACATTTGCAATGAAAATTTGCGCAGGGAAAATTTGAAAATTGTCCGTTTTGTTTGTGTTTCTTTTTCTCGCATTTTTCCCCCTTCCACTTCCCCTTCCCCTTCCCCTACTGTGCCTCTGCCTTTGGTTTTTAGTTTCGTATTTCGCATTTGGAAGGGAGTGAGTGTTGAAAACAGTTTTCCGATTTGCATTTAAAAGGTGTGTTCAAGGGTCCTTGGCCAGACACAAAAAGATACAGCGTTCAAAGGGGGCGCAGGACATGCCACAAATAGCCTAAAGGACACACACACACACGCAGAGAGAGAGAGCGAGAGGAATGGCGAAAGATTTCGAGTTAATTTGGAGATAATTGAGAGAGAATCAGCAAACATTCAACTGATTTCAGCAAAAATATTCCCACAGCCTGCGGGGCATCCACTGCCAACCCCTCGCCACAGGATGCCCTGAGCGTGGGGGGGTCAAATACTGGGGGCAAATGGAAAATGGCCAACACTACACGGAAAATGCAACTAAACAACAATGGGAAGGCAATGAAAAAGGGGCAAGAGGCGGGGTAAATTGTATCAGCAACTGCAAAATGAAAAGAGGCAGAAATTTTGCTGGAAATGTGGCATGGAATGGTAATGGTATGTGGCAGGCTCAAATAAAAATGTTGAATGCTACTGCCGCTGCTGCTGCCGCTGCTGCTGCTGTGGCAACATGAAATTGGCCTGGCAGCTGGGTCATAAATTTCTATATATCCCAGTGAAAAAAAAACCCACACACAGATACACAATACTACATATAGATATAGATATAGAGAGCGAGAGGGAGAGAGCGATCTGTAGAGACAGGAGCTACGCATGCAACTATTAATCATATTGAATGGCTCTGCCCCTGCCACCCACTGCCACCCACTGCCTCCGTTATGGGGTTTTGTGTCTGCCAGAGTTCCAGCTAATCAATCTTTTCCAGCAGCAATCTCTTCTCGTCTCCCCCTCCTCGGCCCCATACCCATACCCATACCCGTCTCTTATCCGGGCGGAAGAAAAATGGCCGCTAAAGTCATTAACGCCTCGCTGGTCACCTGGACAGCAGGAAGGAGGAGCCTGCCCCCATTCACAGGGAGAGAAGGGAGAAGGCAGGAGAGGGAGGAGAGCTGGGGGCAGCTGGGAGGAAGGAAGAGCAGTCAAGGGACTTGGGTCTAAGCCGCCAGGTTTGCCATTTTGCTATTTTGTTTATGGCCATAGCGCAAATCTCTATATAGGGCCCACCTCCTCCTCCCTCTGCCACCCCTGTGCTCCTGCGGGTGCTGTGCTGTGCTGCTGCCCAATGAGGCGGCAGGCGGCAGGCGAAAGCCAAAAGGGGATTAGTTGTAATCAATAACTTGGGCAAGTGTGTGTTGAGGTTGAGGTCCTGCTGGTGGGTCCTGGGGTCCTCTGGCTGGTTCTTGGGCTTCTGTTTTGTTTGCCTTGTCGAAAGTTTTTGCACAGCTTATGGCCGGGCTTATACACAGGCATTTGCCAGCACCACCGACGCACCACCCTACCCCCACCCCTACCCCTACCCCTTACCCCTTACCCCTACCCATCCCACTTTCCTCTTAACCATTTACCCATTTCCCAGGGCCAAGTTATTATTATAATTTTCTTTGCCAATGCGGATTAATTGAAAAGTTTTCCATTAAGAGTTTTGCGCGCTTGGTTAAATCGCCAGCCGCCAGCCGCCAGGCAGCCAGGCAGCCTTTTGTTTCCACCTTTGCCGCCGCTTCCTTTGTGCCACCAGAAGAGGTCCTGCCATTAGCATTACCTTGAATTTCAATACACTCGCAGTGTGCTCGCATCGAAGGATATCCACTGTACGAGTGTATGTGTGTGTGTGTGTGTGTGTGTCCTTATGCTCACTATTTTTGATCGTTATGGATTTTGACAGTTTTCCACTCTCGGGGCTATGATGAAAATTACTTAAAAGCATTTCGCTTCTCAGCCGCTGATTTGATTGATGGCCGTTTATGGGTTTCCTCTCCCTCTCTCTCTCCCACCCACTCTTGCTCCGCTCCTCTCTCTCCATCTCTTTCGTCATTATATTCGCATTATCAAGTGGAAGTGGGAGTGGGTGTGGGGTGAGGGGTGTGGGGTGTGGCGGCAGCGAGTTGTTTCCACACGGTGAGGCGGCAATGAACCATTGCAAATGGCAGTTGACGTCTTTGCGGTGAAGAGCTGACAAAAAGTTGCGCCAATTTATGTCAATTATCGGCAGCTTTACTTCACCTGCCCCAAGACCCGAGTGCCGCACAGAGGCGTTGAATTTCATTTTGGAGGGGGTGGGGCAGGGACAGGGTCAGGGGTTGGGGCTTGTGGCATGGCGAGAAATCTCATCTCGTGAAAGCGAAGAAATGAGGGAAATCCTATCCTGAAAGCGAGAGACTCAGCAGCGTGGGGCGGGGGGGGGGGGAGAAATCTCTTGATGACAGGAGGGCATCGGGGAATGGGGGTGGTAATTTGCTTGGAAAAACAAATAATGGCATTTTTAGTTGTCATACGATATAGCCATCGAAACGATGTTGTGTCCTCCTTTGAATTTCTTTTGAATTCAAATTTGTCACGGTTCAATGGGGAAATATGAGAATGTCCAAGGAGCAGGGCAATTCCATAAGTGGGGACACATTTTCTTTTCAAAGGAATCAAGTGTAATTCTGATATTGTTGAGACTCTATTTGCGAGAACATCTCAAGGGAGAGAGAGAGATAGAGAGAGAGAGAGAAAGAGCGTAATTGCTATGATTAGAGATACTATCTTTCATTTTTTCAGCATAAATAAAACCAATAAAAGATACTTTTTTTGTGCGATTGCTATAAAAGATACTCCATCTATCGTTGATTGTGAATCTTTGATTTCTCTACTAGGAATACTACTCTACTCTGCTTATCGGTTGAGATCCTTTTTAGAGAGGACTGTGAGTAAGTATCTCCATCCATCGCTTGGCCATCAGCCTTCACCTGTTCTCATCTGCTTTCACAGTTACTTCCTGGATACCAACTTTATCTCGGGCTCCTCTTAAAATCTATTATCCCGCACCCGCCCCCGCCCCTGCCCTTTCCTTTGATTCTTTCGATGGCTTTTAAGAAAGATGAAAGCGAACATCATCGCTGAGGCCGCACCCTGCATAGAAATCGTCTAACCATCGGACCATTTAAATCTTAAACTCTTTTTCAATGGATTTCTGCGTACTCTTGAAGCTCCCCCCACCCCCTTCCCACATCTATCGTTAATGAAAAAACCCGTTTGGCTTTCTGTGTGTCCTGTGTCCCCCTGCCTCAGGCCCCGCCATTGGATCTAGAGGGGCTATGCCGCTCATTAAAATCGGGGAAAAACCAAACCAAACCAAACGAAACGAACGACGGAACGACGGAACGGTACGGAACGAAAACGCGTCTAACAAATCGATTTTCGTTTAGTATCGTAATCAACAACACAAAATTTTTGTTCTCGTGCTAAAAATTTGTGTTTTTGCGCTATAACAAGTTCGGGGGGGTGGGCGGAGCTGGGTCGGAAAAGGCTTCCATCGAACAGAACAGAACAGAACCGAGCCTGAGCCTGAACTGAACTGAGCTCCCCCCCTTTTCCATGGAACCATCGCCTCTGCTCTGTACCATGGAACCCCCCCCCTCGGAAGCCGCTCTGCTCTGTGCTCTCCACGCCTGGGCCTTTGCCTAACATGGCTGAATGGAGGAGGAACTTAAAGAGCACTCGAACAGCACTCAGCCGCAAAACACACACGGATACACACACACACACACACACACTCGATATGCATATGTGTGCGGTGTGTGTGTGAGTGTGTGGGTTTAAGTGGAGTTGCTGCTGCAGGTGGGGCAGGGACTCCTCCTCCTCCTCTCCTCCGCTTCTGCAGTACTTGTCAAGATTGAATTTGGTAGGAAATTTCCTCTTTTTTTTGCTTTTTTTTTGGGTAGATGTTTTCTCTCTTTCATTGGTTTTTTTTGGTGGGGGGCGGTGTGGGGTTTCGTTTCGTTTCATTTCTCTTTCTTTCTTTTGGTTTTGTTTTTTTTTTGGCGTTTTTATTGATCAAACAAAACGTAGCAAGTGGCAGCCAGTGAAGGTGTCATTGCTGGGCCTCTGCTACACCTGCCCCGCCACCCAACCAGCACTGCCAGAACTGCCAGAATCAGCCAAGAGCTATATATATATATATATATGGGTATATGTATGTGTATGAGTGTGGCAGGGCCTTGCCTTGCGGAATAGATTGCATGATTTGTTCCACAACTGTCATTCACATTTCGTTTTATGATTATTATTTTGCTTCAATTCATTTAGCATTTGCTGGCAGGGCCAGGCTCTCTTCCTATCAGATATATACGAGTGCGAGTATATATAGGTGTGTATCTGCGATGATTCTGATATATATGGTAGCTATGAATATTCAATTGTTAGAGGCAACTACTTCCAGCAAATTGATTGCCTGGAAGGATCTGCATTTACTTTATTCTTCAGTTTCCAACAAGCAGGAAAATGCAACCTGTAAATAGCCAACACTTTCCCAATGCCAGTGCACATTCGATGCTGCTTTCTGCTTTCTTTTACTTACATAATTTACCTTTATTTTTGGTTCACACTTTTCCGATCTGTCGTATTAAGCCAACGGATCGGCGCATCTCTTTCACACACCATCACAATAAAAAAAACAACAAAAAATATATATATATATGTATATATGCACTGGTTGGGCAGACACTTGTTTCTGTTATTGTTTGTATTGCTGCTGCAGTTAGCGTGCGACAGAGACAGAGACTCGCGTGCGAAGGCTGGCAATGTGTGTCGGCTCGGGGAGAGATCGGGAGTGCCTTGCCGATAGACACTTATACACGATTCAGATATATGTGTGTATATCGTTTTCAGTTAGAAGATTATGTGTACAGATAGACAGTTATGTAAATGGAACTCCCACTTACCGGACCAAACTGTTCAAAATAGCTCTTGACATCCTCCAGGGTGGTGGGTGCCGAGAGGCCGCCCACAAAGATTTTCTTCGTTCTCGTCACCATCTGGAATACACACAAAAGCAGAACGGTTAAAGGGAAATTCAGGAAAATACATACTGTACATAGTGCTAAGAAATACGGAGCATAAATGTTCTACTGTACGTTGCTGGTGGAAAAGAAAAGGTTAAGTGGTATGGCCTGCTCTGGCATTTAAATATGCATTTTATATTGGGGTTACGCAAAAGTTATGACCCCCTTCTTGATACCCTGTCTCCGCCGCCGCCGCTGCCGCCCCTGCCGCCTGCTCAGATGTTGAGTTTCGACTTGCCTTTGAAGGAGGCTGAGAGCTGGGCGCTGGGCGCTGGGGGCTGCTCCTGCAGCTCGTCCTGTAACTTATGGGCTACCCAACTTTCGCTATGAGTCGTTCGACCATTTTGTGCATTTTATGTACTACATGCCAGTGCTCTGTCTCTGTCTCTGTCTCAGTCTCTCTCTCTCTCTCCCTCTCCCTCTGCGTGTCTCCCTTTCACTGTGTGCAGCTGGCATTTTTAAGCTGACATTTTCAAGTGCCAACTTTACGCAGTTAGCGCCGCATGCAGCATGCCCCATGCAGCATGCCCCGTGCAGCAGCAGGGGGAGAAACAGTCGAGCGTCGAGCAGTCGAGCACCGAAAATGATGGCGAGACATGAACGAGAGAGGCAGCAGCCTCCGCCCCATGCAGGCGGCCTGCCTGTGTCTGCGTGTGTTAGGTGCCCTCCCCCCACTCACTCTCACACTCTTTGCATAAGTGTGCGTGTGCGTGTCTGTGTGCTTGTGTGTGTGTAGTGCAACGCCAGCCTTTTTAGCCCGCAGGCAAGCGTAAACTGTTAACGTTAAGTGATGGCAGTTAGGGCACAGTGGAACGGCACAGTGGAACCTCTGCTCACCGACGCAAAACCATACAAATTGTAATAAGAGAAGAAGAAGGCTCCAGTTTTTGGTCTTACGAAGCATTATTGATATCCTTAAAGACGCCATCATTGATCTATAAACTATAGATTGAATTATCTAGGCTGGGACTCTAAGCTACAAATATATAGGCTGGCTATCGACCGATATATCATATATTTAACTAGTTATGGCCACCAGATTTTGAATATTTTGTGTAAAAATGCAGAACATTTTTAGTTTTGTAATTTTTAAAGATTTTAATTCTTTGACCACAAACAGGTTTGATTTCGGATCGATATTTGCTATAAAATCTGTATTCAGGTATTTACGTAATACCTGAGGCCCTGTTCATCGTCTCAGTCGGATATATCCTTTTCTGAGAGACTTTCGTTCAGATCCAGATCAAGACTTTCCTGCTGGCTTTCCTCCCTTTCGCTGCATTTCCAAAGCCAGAATCATAACGCCTTCTGAAAGGCCATCATAATTCTTTATGAATTATCCAAAAACCAAAAAGAAAACTTCTGCAAAGTTTTCTGGTGCTCAGCAAATTCTGAACTTTGTCCCCGTTAAAGTGGAGATATCCCCCCTCTCACAGCACAGCTGCAGCTGCACACCCCCTCATGCCGTGCAGTTCATATGGTTTAAGGGATCCGTGGGCCCATGGTAAGCGTACGGACCCTCGGATGAAGCCGGATGAAGCTGATGACGCTGATTGCACTGACGCTTGCAACAAGCTGCAATTTATGAGCACGGAACAGACAACAGACAACAGACACACACACAAACACACACACACATACACACACATACAGAGGAGCTATGGAGCAGGATGAAGAGAGTTAAGGATCAGCGCCACCAGCGAACGAGGGGAACTGGGGGAGCGGTGGGATGGGGTGGGGTGGGGTGGGGTGGGATATGTCCGTTAAGGAAGCTAACGATATGTAACAGCGGTGCTGATGCTTTCTGCAGTGCCAGCAGTAAAATTCATACAATGTCGTAAAATTAAAACACTTGTGCTGCTCCCCTCTCCCCCTGCTCGGGGAGAAGAGCGAGAGCGAGAGCGGGAGAGAGAGAGAGAGATTTATAGAGAGGGATGGGGACAGCGATTGCAACTACAAAGTTAGTCGTGCAGCTTTTTGGCAAAGGCAAATCGCTTTGGCCCATGGAGTCCCCCAGTCTCAGTCTCAGTTTCAGTCTCAGTCATCGTCTCATCGCTGTTCGTTGTCTACTCCTGGCTCTCAGATATCCTTGCCACTTCCTCCTGGCTTCCCCAGATATATATATATATATATATATATATATATATATCTGTATATCCCTCCTGCAGGCTTCTCTCTTTTTTTTTGCTGCACTTTGCGGCAGGTTAAGTTTTGGGGGCTGGAGTTTTGCGGTTCATTCGGGGTGGGGAGACGGGGGCTGGAGGCATCACCGCGGGCGGGCCCTCTAACAATTTGCAACAGCACAAAAACAGGAGAGCGATAGAGCGAGACAGAGACAGAGACAGAAGGAGAGAGAGGGAGTTAGGAGAGTGGAGAGTGGAGAAGGTGGAGTCAAAATCAAGTTGCAAGCGCCTGCAAGAAAGTAACTGTCTAACAACATGACGTCCGAGACACGGCATCCTGCATCCTGCATCCTGCAGCCTGCATCGTGCACCCTGCAACACCACATAATGGTGCACCATCGCATCATCGCTGGGACAGCCTTCCGGGGTCTGCGACTGGGTCTGGGTCTGGGTCTGCCCAGCCACAAAATGGGGTGCAAAAATTGCAGCGTTGTTAAAAAGCGATTCACGCAAGAGAACTGCAGTGGCCAGCACTTTGTGTGTGTGTGTGTATGTGTGTGCGTTTGAGTGTCGTGTGGCATGTGGCATGGCAACCTAAACCTGGCACTAATCACTCCCCCCAAATGAAGCTACTAAAGCTAATAAACTGAAAGTGGAACTGGAACTGGAACTGACACTAAGATTGGGTCTCGAATTGGGGGAGGTCTTCCGGTGGCAATGTCATCATCAAATATAAATGGCACCCCCCGCCTCTCCTCCCCCCGGCCCTAATGCCAGTGGTAGTGGCAGTGGCATGGAACACGCCCAATGCTGATAGCGTGGGGCATGAATCAAAAGTAAAACACACCCAGGCCGATCCAAAGCCGTAACCAAACGCGACCTCAAGACAAATACACGCACCGCACTCCCACAATCACACAAAGACATACAGCCATATAGCTATAGATACAGCTACAACAATAGATACATCTACATCTACAGATACAGAAACAGAAACAGCTATAGATACAGATACAGCTACAGCTACAGCTACAGGAAGATACAAATGGAGCCGCCGCACACACGCATACTAACGAAGTGACACGGCATTTTAACGGCCACCACCACCATCACCACCACCACCACCACCACCACAGCTGCGGAGCAGTGGAGCAGAGATTAGGGAATGTCAATATTAGCCACAACGACTCCGATGAGCAGCCGGGAAATGCGGTGGGGCACAGCTCCAGGTGGTGGCGGTCTTCAAAGGCGGAACCAGCCGACAACTGCCACAATGTTTGATGGCCATGGGGGCCGTGTCTTTTGGCCGAATATTGCCTGCAAATTTGACAAATGACGTCAGGAGTGGGCGTGACGGCGGGACGGCGGGACAGAGGAGCAGGAGCAGGAGCAGAAGCAGCATAAGGGGCGGTGCCGCTGCTTACAATGCAGTTGACAAGAATGTCACTCGTTGGATGGAGCGATAATGTCAAATACATGGATGCGAAAAGGGATAGGGGAAAGGGGAAAGGGGGAGGCGTGTCCCGACACCACCGCCAAGGAACGTTGGGGAGCAGAAAACCGTACAACAGGAGGACACACAGAAACGAGACGTGACCATTAAATTAGAACGATTGAAAGGACAAAAGGTAAGACAAAGTAAGGTTTGTGACGCTCTAAAAGGGATTTTACTCGTAAATTTAAATAAAATTCCTTCTCAATGGCATTTCTATGGCCCTAAGAATCGGATACCCCTTTAAAGATTATTCGTATTGCATTTTCATATGGAAAACCTCCACTCAGACTGCGCATAAAAAAGAAACTCCAGCCACAAACAGAGTACAAGATAACCATGACCTTGAGGTCCCTTGGTTTCCATCTCCGAATCATCTTTGAGCAGGAGAAGCTCTTCTGAGTATTCCCAATGATAATTAAGTTAAATATAGATTAAAAGATACACATTTTGTAGGGCCCACAAACATCCTGCTATCCTTTGATCTCCAGGAAGACAAGCTACTAAAAGGAATCGCCCCGCCAGCAAACATCTTTGGCTCCTTGGAAGCACCATCCTCCGACAATCCTTCCCATCCTTTCACTCTCCCCTTTCCACTTGCCATAATTCCATTTTAATCGGAGGTAAATTTCTTCGAAGGAATAATACCCCCCCGAAAAGAGATTTGAGATAATTAAAGCTTAGCTTTGTCCTCTAGTTCTCCCCTTGAGATACAATTTGTATTGCATGTATTTCGCTCCCCGAATCACTTGCCCCAAACTGATTACTCAATTTAATGAGCCATAGTTGAAATAAAATTGACACTTTATCAAGGCCCTCCATCGACTCCTCCCCTCTCCCACCGCGGCTTAGTCTCCTCTTGACAAGTGGCACACATATTTCGTCTTGACAGAGCTGCTATCGATAGTAATATCGGAGCGAAAGCGGAGCAGAAGGAGGAGGAGCAAGGCCCAAGCCATGGCTATGGCAATCATCTCCTCCATCATCTTCTCGATGGAGATGGAAAATGGAAAATGGAAAACGGGGAATGGAGAATGGAAAATGCAGAAAGGGATGGAGTGCCTGGCTGGTGATGTCTGGCTATGTTTAGTGGAGGAAAAGGCCAAATCAATTTAACACTTTCAACTAAATTATTCATTTTGCATAATAATTTTCAAATCTGTCAAAAATTTACACGCACACCGACACACACACACTCCGACACACACACACTTGAGCATATTGCTGTGAAGGCTTTTAAAGGCAGCATTTCAGCGGTCCTTCAGCGGCGTCTGCACTTTCACACGCTCCGGAATGAGCCCCCAAACAAAGGTGGCGGAATGGGAGCAGCCATGGATCGGGGGCACTGCGAAACGCTTCCCAAAAAGCACTCAAATAATTCCCGGGCGTGAGCTAAGCCATCGCAAAAGTTGCTGCCGCGAGAGGCAGCACAATAGCACAGCAAAACGGAAATTGGGGTAAGGGATTGTAAGGCAAGAGACGGGTGGTGGTGGGGTGGGTATGATTGTAAGGGAATCCAGCTAAGTGGGGGAGGGAGCGATGGAGGGCTAAAAAGTAAAACCCTTTAACCGTGCGTAGGCGCCGACGTCCGTCCGTCCGTCCGTCCGTCCGTCGGTCCGTCCGTTCATCCGTCCGTCCGCGAAGCGTCACAAATTCTGTTAAGCGAAAATTTCATCAACGGCAAAGGCACACAATTTTCATCCGCCATTCAGCGCCCGTCCCCGCCCACTCGCCACCACTACCTCCCCCTCTGGCGCTGGCGCTGGCTCTGGCGCTGGCTCTGCCATGGCTGTGCGGCCCGGCTCGTTCGTTGTCAAAATGAAAGGAAAATGTCTCATAAATCCTTTTAATATTAAATGAGCTCGTTCTACGCGACAACCCATTCCAGACAGCAGCCGGAGGAGGGGGCCAGGAGGAGCAGGAATAGCGGCGGCGGCAGGAGTGGACCCACAGCATGGGGCATGGTATGTGTGGGGGGGTATGGGGGGCATGGGGCAATGAACACACTTAAAATTATGTGGCTAATGGGAGCAACTTGCCTGGAAATTGCGCCAGGCACCGGCACCGGCACCGGCACCAGGCGCGACACATGTTCCACGAACTGCTGCGGCGGAGGCTGCCACACACACACACACGCACACTCACTCAGAGAGAGAGAAAGAGGAAACCCACGTGGAACCAGGACACACAGGTTCTCCAGGAGAGCAGATAGAGCGGCATGGGGCATGGGCATGGGGCATGGGGCACTCTCTGCACTCCGCCAATTGTCATTAAATGTAATTTTTAAACCTGTTAGCGCATGTGTGCCATAAAATGTAACGTTAAAAAGGGTTCGGGTTCGGGTTCGGTTTCGGGCAGAGGCTCGGGTTTCTGTTTCCCCCCCTCCCCACACACACACGCCCAAAAAAGCCTCCCTAGGATGATGTGCCCTTTTTTCCATACAACATTTGCTTTTATTGCGAAATTAGTCGACACAATGCGGCGAGCGGGGGTTTATTAAAGTTTGCCCCGAAAATACTTGATGCGTTGCCTACTGCGGGGGAACGGGGGATCGGGGGATCGGGGGATCAGGGGATGAAGCTGGGGCCGGGGTCGCTCTCATTCAACGACAACAATTTGTAACATTTGCCGCACTTCCCGCAGAAGAATTTTCCTGCGGTAGAGGGGTGGAAAAGCCTGGGATTCCTTGTAACCCACTCGACAGCTGAATAAAACCAAAAGGAGAGGCTTCTTCAGCATCATTCAAAGTGACAAATTATCCATGCAAATTTTATACAACAACAAAATATACAGAAATACACAAAAAACAGAAATACAGAGAAAAAAAACAGAAAAAAAGGGGAAAACCTTTTGGCTCGTGGGAAAAAAAAGTGTTGCATACTTATGACCCCAGAATGGGAGGGAGAGGGAGCGGGAGAGGGAGAGAGGTTGAAATATGAGTATTGATAGAAAGTTTGACAAATGCCAAAAAGATGCTAAAAAGGGAAATGGAAAGAGCTGGCTGTATACAGAGAGAGAGAGAGAGGGAGAGGGAGACAGAGAGAGAGAGAGAGAGAGAGAGAGAGAGAGTCCGATGTCATGTCTGCTTACTCAAGCATTATCTTTTGCTCATTTCCCCTTCACAATTCCTGGGTTCCGGAGCTCGTTGTATGCATAATTCGATATGCTCCATCAATGGAGCACACCCCCCTGCCGCCCGCTTGTCCTTGCCATGTTTTTGTCTTGCTTTCAATTAAAACACATACACACATGTCTATCTGTGTATATGTGTGTGTATGCGCCGCAGCTGGTGTCCTGCTGCTGCTGCTGCTCTGGAATCCTGTATCCGAAAATTTGTGCAATTTCCTTTACTAATACTTTTTGCGGTCAATTTCCTTGGAAATTTGCTTGGGTTTTCGTTCTTGCTGGTTGATTTATTGCCTCCCTCACAGCTGAGGGCATCCTTGTGGCTGCTCCTTAATTTCGTTGATATTTATGCGGCAAATGTGCCTCAGAACGTTGCCAATAAACACGTTCCCTGCCACTGTCACTGACAAGGGATAATGGGGCTGCCTGCCCCTGTCCCTGTCCCTGTCGTCCTGCCTTCACCATGTCTCATGGAGAAATCAACATTTGAATATGCCCAAGGGAGCAGACAGACGGATAGATTTCTGGCAGGGATTGAGGGATTGAAATGGCAGGAGCACTGCCACTGCCACTGCCCATCAAAGGGAATGCAAATGTCTCTCATTCTCTCTCGCGCCCATTGCGAGAGTCTTTTTTCCCAAGGCTTAAACTTGTAAATCAAATGAAATATATTGCCAGAGCACACAAAATACATTTGTCGTTGGCCCTGTGGAGGGGAGGGGAGGGGAGAGGAGCGGAACGGAACGGAGCGGAGATTGATGCCCAAAAAACAAAAAAAACACAAACAGAAGAGTTACAAGAGAGACAGGAAAGCGGCAGCGGAGAGCGAGAGAATTGTGGCATTTTAATGAGCTTCATAATGCGATAGGGGGAGGGGGAGGGGGAGGTGGATGCATGCAACACAAAAACTAGCAGCCGAATGAAATCGAGGCGAAGAAGGGCGACGAGAGAAGGGACGGAGGCAAGGAGTCACCTTATTTATGCAAAACAATAATGAATATTATACAACAAGCCCCGAAATGTAATTCTGTGTAATTAATTATTAATTTATGCGCATACATTTAACTCGCACGCATTGTCGTCGACATCAGCAGCAGGAGCAGGAGCAGGAGGAAGGAGGAGCAGCAGCAGCAGCAGCAGTGCCAGGACCAGTACCAGGACATACACACATGTGTGTCGTTGTCGTTGTCGTCGTCGTCGTCGTCTGTTTCTCCTTCCTCTCCCTCGCTTTTGGCATTGGCATCCTGGCACAATGGCGGCTGGCGGATACGGAAACTGTTTTGCTGCCTCTGCCCGTGCCTCTGCCCGTGCCTGTATGTGGATGCTTTCTGGCATAGAGAACAGGCAACAGCAGCATCCTTTGTGCTGCTGCTTCTACCTCTTAATTGGTCGATAGGGGTAGATGGGTTCCCACTTGCACACACGTATATATGGTAGTATTCCGTGCATTTAAGAGCTATTAAAGTGTTTCCCTGGCTAGGACACTCCAAGTTCTCTCAAATGTATAATTTGTTGGAGTTCTTTCGGTTGTTGCTCTTGCCGCAAGGAGCGGGTGCCAGGCATAGCATTTCTCTGGCATTCGGAAGGGATCCTTTGAGTGAAATATTGGAGTAATCAAAGTACTTCTTTGTCGAAATACTCATCGAAATCGTTCAAGTGCGAATGGCATTAAAAATGGACCTGCATGTCCAAGGAGTCTCCTCACTTAAGCAACACCAATAGGTATCCCCTGTTCGTGTGGATGCCACCTTTATCCCCGTTTATTGCCGCTGCTGCAGCGACTAACGACCAACAAAGTCGTTTCTGCCTGCTGCCTGCCTGCTGCTGGTCGCATGTTGCTGCTGCTGCTGCCTGCCGCCTGCCGCCTGCTGCTGCTGTCGGTTCTAATGTTAAGTTGAATTGTCATTAAAATTGTCGTCCATAATTTCGACATTAAATACACACACACACACACACACACATACACACGCAGCCAACGACAGGGAGAGAGAGGGAGGGAGGGAGGGAGGAGGAAGGCATACGAGGCATAGGAGATGATGATAGTCGTCGTCTAAAGCTGCTGCTGCTGCTGCTGCTGCTGCTGCTGTGTATGTAAATTGCGTGTGTGGCAGGAGCAGCAGCATCAGGACTGCCCTCTCCTCTCCTGTCCTCTCCTGGCCTGTCCTGTCCTGTGTGTGCAACACTTTTATGCGACTACAGCATAAATGCTTGCCTCAGCTTCTCAAGTGTGTGTGAGTGTGTGTGTGTGTGTGTGTGTGTGTGTGTGTGTGGGGAGCGTGGTTAAAAAGTGCCAACGCAGCATGTTTTCAACATTGTTTAAATTTATTTGGTAGACACACACAGGAGAGAGTGCCAGAGACAGAGGGAGAGAGAGATGGAGATGGAGAGCACACCACTTACACAGGACACAAAGGACACATAGATGGGGCAGACAGACATCCTCTGGATGGACCGCAACTTGTGCTTAAAGTTCTTAAATTTGCATAACATTTGCAGGACAGCATACGAGATGGGGCAAGGGGCATAGCATGGGGCAAAGCATGGGGCATCGCATCCATCCCTGTGCTCCTTATATCCCGCACTCATGTCCTGCCGCATATACTCCTCCTTGTGTTGTGTAATTACCAGGCTCATAAACTTCCAGGACCCAATCATCATTAGGAGCCCGACAACGATGACGACGAGGACGAGGACGACAACGACGGTCATTACATAATTATCGCAATCACAACCGTTGCAGGTAATTGAAATTGTGATTCCCCGATTCCAACCGATACTCCCCCCCACCCCCACCCCCCATCGATTCCCCCCGCACCGATTCTATTCCATTCCATTCGGGTGTCCATTTGGAGTCGATTTCGGATAAAGTTTTCGAGAATAGCAGGACAGAGGAGAGCAGAGCAGAGCAGAGCCTCTGCCATGCTGCCTCCGACTGTTTGTGGCTTCCATTTAACGCTAATCACTTACAGTCACACAACACACCCCTCCACCCTCCACCCCCCATTGCCCCCCCCCATTGTGCCCCTCTATTGCCTCATTTCTCTGGCCAAAGTATTTCTGGCCAAATAATTTGTCTTTCCCATTTCCGCTGCCAAGAAGCAGAGCGGGAGATTGAGCGAAAACTTTCCTTCTTCTGTGTATGGTTTTTGGGTTCTAGATTGTTTTTGGCCAAGGTCAAAGCAGAAGAGGGGCGGGGCGGCACAAGGGGCGGCACAAGGGGCACAAGAGGCGGCACGGATGGAGGACTAGGTGACGGTTTTGCTTAATTAGAACATTCATTAATCAAATCAAAACCATTTGCCACCCCTGGCTTTAGGCCCAGTAACCGACAAAATGAAAGACAGAGAAAAGGAAAGGCAGAAAGCGAGGGAAGGAGGGGGCAGGAGGGGCAGAGTGAGCGAGAGCGAGATACGGGAAAAGAAAAGAAGTAAACTTTTGGCGAATGGCGGATAAACACGCACAGGGTGGCCCAGTCCGGCCCCCCCTCAGCTGCCGCCTCTGGAGAGGTGGATAAAAGGTTCGAGAAATAAATTCAGTCACATAGAAGAAAAATAACCAAAAAAAAAACAGCACGACAAACGGCATAACAAAGCGCACAGATTCAGGATCCAAGCCACGCACACACACACACACACACACACACACAAACGCACACATACACAAGCGCACACACAGACTAAGAATTAGCGGAAAAGCAACAAGAAAGGACGAGCCGACCATTAAAACACATTTGTATATCTATTTTTAGGGCGAAATAAAACCTCAAACTCCCCAAAAAAAATAGAAAAAAAAAAGAAAAGGAAAGGAAACTCCAACTCTAGGCGGACCAGCGGGCGGTGAGCGCGAATGGCCACAAAAACCCCAAAAGCACCAAAAAAAATCCCAACAATAGAAGGCGCACACACACACACACGCACACACACAACAGAGAGAGAGAGAGAGAGAGAGAGAGAGAGAGAGAGAGAGACAAACCCGAAAATACTTAAAACTACTTTAATTTATGGCTCACGCATTTCTGTGTTTAGCTCTTTTCTGCTTTCATTGCTTCTGCCCCCCTGCTTTCCCTCTCCGACGTTTTCCGCTTTTCCGCTCATTTCAGTTACTATTCATGAGTGGGAGGATTGGCCAAAGGATGGAGGGGACTCTACTGCCAAAGCAATCAGTCAGCAAACAACATGGCTTTGACTCGTCCGTCCTCCTTCTTCCTCTCGCCCTCCCTCGCTCTTCCTCGCTCTCTCTCGCTGTTTGAGTGGCATTCAAAGCATATCCTTTTGCATAGAGGCGATGGCCCCACCAAAAGCATAGCATCTGGGAAACACCAAGAGATCCAAAGGCTTCTTGAGACGCCTCAAATGGTGTGCTGTCTGTCCGTCTGTCTGTCTGTCTGTCTGTCTGTCTGTCCGTCTGCTGTTTGCTGGGTGTGTTCTGGTTTTGGCTTCTTTTTCGCATAGGCCACACTCAGCTCAGAGCTCAGAGCTCAGAGCACAGAGCACAACGTGCGCTTTTCCGGGGGAAATTAATGAGAAATCATAAATCAGAAGATAATTTTTTCGGGAGAGAGCCGAGCTCTCTTCTCTGGAATCTGGAGTTGCGACAAGTTCTTGTTTTTTTTCTCTCTCTCTCTCTTCTCTTTGGGCGGGGGCTTTACAAAGTCAAAGCGATATCTCGCCTCTGACTGGGACTTCTGCCAGGGATCTCTCTGTCACACTGTCACACTGTCACACTGCCACTGCAGTCATCTGGCACACCGCCCCCTACTCCACCCCCTTCCTCACTCTCTCTCTCTCTGTCTCTCTGTCGCTCCGTCGCTCTGTCTCGCTCTCTTTAGTGCTTTCCTGCTGCCAACTGCTGAGTGGGTAAATTATGCATAAGCGCACTACCCGGCCACATTATGACGAGGCAGGCGGACGTCTGATGCAGAACGCAGCTGCCTGGATTATGTATGAGCCAAGAGCCAAGAGGCGAGAGGCGAGAGGCAAGAGCCAAGAGGAGGGGGCAGCAATAGGAGTAGGGCATGGAGGCAGCTCACTTGTCAACGTGCTCATCACATTTCTAAACCCCCCCCCCCCCCCCCCCTCCCATTCCGTGGCACCCGCTTTTGCCGTTTATGCGCACCAAGGCAAACAAACAGCACAAAATATTTGTATGCTAAGCCAAACACATGCCACGTAGAAGCCGAAGCTGAAGCACAGCCAGAGCCACAGCCACAGCCAGCCACTTCAGCCCACGCCCCCAACGCGGGGCGCAGGCGGAGGCGCTGGCGGAGGGGGATGGGTGAGGGCTCAAGTATTTTGCATTGCTAAGCAGAAATTATAAATCAGGGCAATTGTTGAAGATTTGTGCAGGCCGCACAACTAAACTGTCGGCAACGGCAGCGGCAGCGGCAGCAGCAGCAGAATGGAAATGGGAAATGGGAAAAGGGAAGAAAGGAGAGGAGAAGAGGAGAAGAGGAGGGGAGCGCAGGGGGACAGTGAAACAGGAAAACAGGGAATAAGAGAATGAGAATGAGGATTGGGATTGCGGCACGCACGCCTCGCTGGCTTCCCCGGTAGAACACGGTAGATGAGGCGGTTGCTGCCACTGCCACTGCCGCTGCTGCTCCTCCGTGATTCTGCTGTTGACTAACTGACTGGCTAACTGACTGACTGACTCGCTACGTCCTCGTCCTGGTTCTGGTTCTGGTTCTCGTCCTGATCCCGGCTCTCTCTTCCCTGCTCCTGCTCCTGCTCCTGCTTCAGCGCACGAACGTGCACAGGCAGTCGAAAATATTTTGCAAGGACGAAACGTGAACAAAAAATAATACAACAAAAAAAAAAAAAAAACAGTCCACACCACGAACAAAATATGAATGGAAAGCCAGTTTTGTGGCTTGAAGCCTTGGATACCCTTCAACGATGGATCTCGTAGCTCTGGAATTTCAACGATTTCTCATATAATTTCGAGATTTAGCAAAGAAAAGAAAAACCATACGAAGCTACAGATAACAAAGACAAATCCGTACGTAAGCGATGTAAATCCGCAAAGTTTATTGGCATTTCTCTATGGAAACAACGGAGGTTTTCCCAGAGAACTAGTTTCCGATTGATGATTGCAATGACAACTGGGTTCTGATATCAACAGCCCATCTAAAGATCTCTGAACAGATCTTTGCTATCTCTGAGCTCTTCTCAAGAAAACAAGGAAGATTTTGAATGATCGGAAAACTATAAATCTCTCTCCATTGGAAAGTCTCAACTAATGAAAATCGCAGTACCCTCGGGAAGGGTGCATAAAAATGAATTTAACGAATATGAAAACAGACGCGAAACGACACGAGGAACAAGGAACAAGGAAGATGGAGCGCTAGGACTCTCTGGCTCTCAGTGAAGTCGTCTCGCTTTTCGGAGGAGCCAGAGGGGGGGAATGGAGATGCCACGAGACTGAAATCATAATTTAATTTAACGTATTTTTCGTTGCCAAAAGACAAGACGAGAAATCACATACAGCCACAGCCACACACAAATAGAGAGACAGAGGGAGAGAGAGAGAGAGAGAGAGAGAGGGAGTGAGACACAGCGACAAAAACAACAGATGCCATTGGTGGGCATTGGAAAACCGTATCTGAAGCCGAGAGCTAAGGCGGAAAAGTGGAAACTCACTGCCGCTGCCAGACAGACTAAAAGCAGCGGAAATAACATGCTCCGCAGCGCCGTTTAAAAGTGTAAAAGCCGTCAAGACGAAGAAGAAGAAGAAGAAGAAGCTCTCCAGGTCCTGCCACTGCCACAGCCTCTGCCTCTGCCTCCGCTGCTGTTGGTGCTGCATGAAGAGGACACACAGTCGCAGTCAGTTTTTCTTCGTTTTGTTTTTCCTTTTTTGTTTTCTTTTTTGTAAGGTTGAGTCACTTTTGGTAATAGAATCGCAACGCGTTTTGCCTGGATTTTAATTTTAGTAATGGAAGACAATGCCCAGACGACGGTGGCAGAAGGGGCAGGGCAGGGGACGACAAATAAGCTTAGGGGAAAAGAGGAGGAGAGCCAGCAAGAATGAGAACCCAAAGATATGCTGAGATTTATTGCCACACGTTGCAGCAGCAGCAGCAGCAGCAGCACTTGAAGTTGTCGGCAAGATTCCCATTCTTTTGCTCCACCCCTTACCCCCCACCACCCCCTCGCACACATAAATCAATCGACAGCAATTCTTGCAGCAGGAAGGCAGAAGAGCAGCGCCAGTGTGGCCCAGGGAGGAGTGCAAATTTACACATGATTTTTTATTATTTAATGCTGCTATTGTTGCTGCCTCCTCTCGCAAGCTGCATGCTGCTCGCTGCTTGCTGCATGCTGCATGCAGCACCGCCTTCTTCCACTTTTGCTGCTGTCGTGTGGTTTTTTAAACGATTTTTATTAGTGTTTCGGGCAGGAAAGGCGGAAATAACAGCCACGCGCCGTAAAGTAGACAACACATTTCCCCCTCTGTGTGTCTCTCTGGCTGTGTGTCTGTGTGCCTGTGTGTGTGTGTGTGTGTGTGTTTGTGTGTGTTTGTGTGGAATGCAACGCTTTTGCATGGTGTGCACGTAAATGACCGCCGACTGGCGATTTAAATTGTTACGCCGCGTGTCCTGTCCTGTGTGTGGGCTGTGTCCTGTGGCCGTTGTCTGAAATCAAAATGCATTACGTATACGCAATAAAAATTACGTATACGTACACGTATATATATCTCCGGGCAGCACTGGGCTGCACTGGTCAGGGCTGGGTCGGCGGGGGGTGTGGCACATGCATTTTATGCGTGCCGCGCATTATCATTTAACATTTCCTGTTTCTGCCACACTGAATACAGCACAGCACGGGCCAAGGGGCCCAGGGGCCGAGGGGCCGAGAACGTGTAACAATTGGCTAAATAGTTGATTGTGTCTGTGTCTATCTCTCAGCGTGTGTGGCAGAGCGTCAGAGCGGGAGGGAGGTGCGGTAGGTCCCTCGATTGATTGGCCATTGAAATGGCAATAGACTCCAGCGATTGGCGGACGGGGCACGGGCCCCGATTTACTGGCAGGCGACAGTAAATCATGAAAATTATACAATTATTGCCGGCTTATTGTCATGGGGATATTAATGAGTAAATTGCTGCGGCTTTTCCACTGTCGAACGTATGCAAACTTTCCGAGAGTACTTTTGCCCTTTCGAGTGTGAAAAATCCCTTCAAATGAGTGGCATATGGTGGAGGGTGGGGGTAGGTGAAATGTCTATATTGGGAGCATCAATCTATGACTTCTTCTCAGGGCATCCAAGGCAGGTGGCATCACAATCACAATAATCGGAAAAATTTAAAACAACGATTCTCCTTTCATTTCAAAGATTGCCTCTTGGAGATGGCCTTTCATCAGCGAACGACTTAAGAGTTCCTCTGGAGAAAGCGCTTCCACGGAATGCCGAATGTTCCAGAGCCTCGTTCCCACTTTTAATTTCCCTTTCCTTTCACTTTTTTTTGTGCCACAATTTTTGGCTCTGCAAATATTTGCCTTTTCTTTCTGCTACTTGCTACCTTTTGGAGTCTTTTTTCTGTTTTTTTGTTTTTGCCTCCATTCGACTGAAAATTGCATTTCCACTTTCCGCCGGCCCCCCCTTGGCTCCTCTGTCAACTAATCATATAGAAAGCTTTCCTTTTTTCCCGAATGCTGACCGTAGCTGGTGCTGCTGCTGCTGTTTTCCTTCATTTTTTTTTCCACAATAATTTACAAAATTATTGCGCATACGCCGCTCGCGTGTGTTTGTCAACGTAAAATAAAAAGCGGCTGTGGAAAAGCAGTGGAAGCAAGGAAAACTTTTACAATATTTTCCTCTTCGAAGTGGAGGCTGGAGGCTGGAGGGGGAAGGTGGGAAGGTGGGAGGCCAAGAGCGGAGGTTAGAGAGGTTCAGCCAAGAGCTTCAGCTCATTTCCAGCTCAAATAAGCGTAAGTAAATTTATAAGACAAACAAACAGAAGGCGGCAGGGGGCTGACAGGGGGATGTGGCAAGAGAATGTGGCAGGAGCATCTCAAAACCTGATGTTGATGTTGCCAGCAGGTGGACAGGTGCTCCAGGAAGCCCTCCAGCCAGCAGGTCTGGTCTCTGTCTCTCATCATCAGAGGGGTAGCGTGGCAGCAGAGGCTGTGGTAGTAGCAGTGGCAGTGGCAGTGGCAGCATCTCGCTTTCCCTCTGAAGCCAAACTCAAGCCAAACAGCTTCAGGGCCCCACAAGGGAAAGAGTCGTCGTAGTCGTTTCGCCTTCTATTTCTGGGGCAATATTCCTTTCGGTTGCAAACAAACACGCAGCAGCAGCAGCAGCAGCAGAAGGCAGCAGCAACAATGGACGCTGCCATTTGTGGGGCAATCCAACGCCTGGCAAGAGCAATTCTCCATCTCCCATTCCGCCCATGCCCCGTGCCCCATGCCCCACCCCCCACCTCTCCGCCCTTGTGAATCTCTGGACTTAGTTGATGAACTTCGTGTTCAAGTTGTAGCACAAGAGTTGACGCCTCGCAGCCAAAAACTGCGACGGCTGCTGCTGATGGCTTCGAGGAGGAGCAGCTGGAGAGGAGGCGCCACTGCCAGCTGTAACACTGATAGCAATTCCAAGAGACAACAACAGGAGAGGCAGCAGCGGCAGCAGCAGCGGCAGCGGCAGCGGCAGCCACTCCTTAAGAGGTGGCTTTTCTTTGCTTTCCGTGAGTTTTTGTTTTTCTTTTAGTTTATTTTACTTTCGTGTGCCATGGCGTCGGCATTTTCACTTTGGGTTTGATTTTATTATGTTTTTCTTTGGGACCGCGCTGCCGCACTGCCCCAGCCCCATGCCCCAACCCCATGCCTCGCCCTCCAGCTCTGAGTTTTCTTTCGTTATATTTGACTTGGCCTCTGGTTGGCTGGTGGCAGAGAGGGATGTGGCGACGGGAAGTGGGGGATTGTGGAGATGGGCAGATGGGGAGTCAGGAGATTCGACCTTTGGCCCGCTCAAGTCCCCGTTACAATATCAAGTTAATTGTTTGAAATAAGTGTTGGGCCCCCTGCCACATGCCCGATGCCACATGCCCCCCTCCCCCCCACTCAGTTTCTATCTTTCTTGTTGCTGATGTTGCGGTTTCTTTTGTGTTTTGTGCCGTCTTTTTGGGGGCAGCACAGCTACCCACATTTATAGTGTTGCGGTCGAAGGCAGCAGCAGGAGCAGCAGCAGCAGCATGCCCCATCTTTTGCTGGTTGTCAACGCCAGCCGCAGCATCCTTTCGGCCCCCACCCCCCTCTGGAAGTTTAGTTGCCTCATTTTCTCGGTTGCATGTGGGCGTTTTTTCAACATCTCTTTGACTGTGCTCTGGCTGCAGCTTCCACTCTTCCGTTCTTGCCGCAGAGTCTGCTCTTCCTGAAGTGAAGTTCTCTTCTCTCAATGTTTGGAGTGCACTTTGCCCTGCAACTCTTGAAATGAATCTAATAACTTGGCCAACACGCACACACGTACACGCACACAAACACACTGACACACACACACACACAGACAGATACAGATACACACTAAAACTAGAAGTAGTTGAGTTTTACTTCTTTCTTTCTTTTTTTTGGTTTTTGTTTTTTTGAGGCAAAGAAAAGCGGATTTTGTTTTGCAAGTTGTTCGAGTGCTTTGGCGGTTTCTTTCCACTTTTCTTTCAGCTTTTCTATCATCTCCTGGCTTTTCCCTTCTCCCTTACCCTTTACGCTTACCCTTGCCCCGGCTTTGCCCGCCTGAACTTCCTTCCCGTTTCCGTGCTCCTCCCCTCGCTTCTGCATTGTTCTTCTGGCAATTCAAATATTTTACTTGAAGAATTTCTAACCAGTTATAAGTTTTTCCCTGTCCCAGCATGCCCCCCTGCCACCATGCCACCATGCCCCGTGCCGCGTGCCACACTCCTCCTGGTGGCTGGTGGCTGGTGGCTGCTGCCAATGTTAACAGCTCTATTAGTTCAATTTATTTGTCTGGCCGCAGTCGTTGGCAGTAGGAAAGGGCGACAGAGGGGCGAGGGCTGGGGCTGGGGCTGGGGCAGTGGGGAAAACAACAATTTTCCAATGCGAAAAACCCCTCTGGTGATGGTGGTGACATTTGCCAAAGACAAAAGTGGGCGGAGGGAGGAAAAGTGTGGCAATGGGAATTCGAATGCGAATGCGGATGCGGATGGGAGTGGATGGGGGTGGGTGTGGGGGTGGGCGAGAATCCAGATTCAGGACAGGATTCGAGGGGAACCCTCTCTCGCTCTCGTCCTCTGAAAGTGGAATTCAACGTTGATTGTGTTTGCAATTTCATAAAATAACAATTCCGCCTTCGTCTTCGGTCCTCGGTCTTCGGCATCTTTCATCCTTGTTATTGGCGCCCTCTGATTGCCGCCGGCGGGTTGTACGGCTTGTCCTGCCTCCTCCCGCTCTTGGGTGCTCCTGCCTCGTCTCGGTTTTGGTTTCCTCTCTGAAGGTATGGCACGGCTGTGGCATGGAATGCGTTTGTAAATAGCTGCCAAGGTGTGGGCCAGGCATGTGATGCCACCAACGCCGCCGTTGCCGTTGCCGCTGCCCCTGCCGCTGCCATGAAGTCAAGTTTCCCCCTCAGCTCTGAAGTGGCAGGGATCTGCCCATCCCCCCCCACCCCCCTCTTTCCTCTCCCCCCCCATTACCAAATTCAATTCACACAAAATACCCGTAATTCAACACCCCACAGGGAGCAGGGATAAGGAAGAGCGGATGGAGATGAATGCCACTCCACTGACTGATTGCTTTTGCCTCCTCTCCACCGAAGACACACAGCATTCAGCCCCCCTACCCGCACAGCCCCCCCACCCGCACAGCCCCCGCCCCAAGGGCGCATTGAAATGAGTTAAACCAAAGTCCTGCCATGGCACGGCTTCCCCAAGTTGTTCCCTCTTTTTCCGAGAGATGCTGCCACAGCCAATGCTGCCGCCTGCCTCAAGTTTTCATCTGGCGGAGATGCTGCCTGCTGGCACTGCTGTTGCTGCTGCTGCTGCTGCTGTTGCTGCTGCTGCGTGTCTGAGATTTCAGGCGACAGCCAGCGACATCATCGACATCTCAAGCGACTCGTTGACATATTTGTATTGTATTCAATCGATGAATTTCTGCAGCTTCTTTCGCCCCTCACTGGCTCGCTCTTTCTTTGGCATTCTGTCGCCTTCCTTCGTCCTGGCCTGGCCTGGCCTGGCATTTCCCCATAAGGGAAAATGACTTATTTTGCTTACGCACACATTGAAGAAGTCCTCAAGCAGGACCAGGAGCAGCAGCAGCAGCAGCAGAAGGAGCACCAGCTTGCCTGCTGCCTTGGTGCCTTGGTGCCTTTCTCCCGGAGTTGATTGCTTGCCACCAGCTCCCCCATCTTGCCGCTGCCCACCCCCGCCTGTCTCTGCTGCTCCTTCTAGCTCCATTGACATTCGTCCTGTTTCGCTCGCTTCGGTGTTCCTTGCTGCTGCCAAAGTTTGCGCTACACATTTTTTACTTGGCTGCGCTGCCTGTCGACATTCGCGTGGATATTAAAATTTTAATAAACCCTCAGCAGCACGTTGACTGCGGGGGAATCTTCAGCAGGCAGAAGGCAGCAGGCAGCTGGTGCTGGCACGGCTTATGCCCCAGCTGGTCTCGCTCTTGCCACCACACAGCTTGTTGCACTTGACGGAAACGCGTCAGCAGTTGGGGCTTTCCCTTCATTCAGACATTCATTCCATCCATCCATCCATCCATTCGATTCCATTCTCCGGCATTCGCGGCAACGTCTGGGCTGGGGGTGCCATGCGGCAACGAAAGTGCCATAATGCCACACACACAAACACACACACACACACACTGACACGACGAAGTTCTTGCCACCTCACGCACACTCCGCGATGATTTCTTTTGGGCTTTGTGGCAGATGGAACACATGGAAACATGTTGATAAATCAAATCCCAATACGCACTCGAATGCCACTGCCAATTTCGTTGACAATTGCTTCTGCTTCCTTTCACACCCCCATCCCCACCCCCCTCCCCACCCCTCTCTTTCACCCACTAATTGTTGATGAAAACCACCATTCATGCAACTTCTGTTGCATCAACTTTAAGCCAAAAGCCAGGACATCGGGCCGTTTGTAATCCTTGTCTCTGGCATTCCGAAATTGGCTCTTGCGGCTAAAAGTGAAAGCCTTTCGCTCTGCTCGCAAAAATGAAATCAAATAAAATAGTTAGTAAATAATAAAAGAGAGTCGAAGGCACCAAGGCAGAGTGGATTCAAGGATTCAGCGATTCAAAGGGACATTTAATGCCCGCTTAGGCCGCCGCTCACTTTTATGGCCCAGCGAATGGATAGCCGAATAGACGGACACATTTTACGTCCTTCCGTAGAGGGTGGGGGGGGGCTGCTGCACAGGCAGTCAACAAACCATTAAACTCAAGTGTTTACCACAAGAGCGACTCACTAGACGACACAAATCTAAAATGGCAGTTAGTCGAAGGCAGTCCAAGAAGAAGAAGTCCTGAAAAGCCTCGTGGGAGCGGGGGGCTACGCGCTGACGGGCTGACGGGCAGACGGGCAGACAGTCCCTGTACCAGCTAATGTGGTTACTTTTGAGATGGAATCTGAGTGCCTGAGTATCTGAGTATCTGAGGAATAGGTGCTGCATCCTCCGACGGCAGCTGCCATTTTGCTTGGTTGCCTGATGAAATGCCTCCTGCTGGCTGCCTCGAAAACTTTAAATTGGTTTAGAACGCGCGCGGGCGGTGGTACGGGGGGACGGGGAATTTCTACGAGTACCAGAATTCCTGCTGTATCTCTATCTCTATCTGTATCGCCTTGGAGGGTCTGGGCGGAGCTCCGCAAATGAAGCCATGTTCGATGCCATCATAACATTCATCAAAAGCGCTAGAGGGGAGGGGGGGGTGTTGTAACCGCACTATAAATATATTTCAACTTATTTATGGCCACTTTTCGATGAGGGCTTATTCGCGTTTACAGCCGGGTTATAAAATTTATGGCCGCCCCACACCCCCGCCCTAGCAAGAGGCCAGAAGTCGAGGGTCGCGAGTCCGAGTCCGAGGATCGACGGCCTGTCCACGGAGTGAGAGACACGCGAATTCCGGTTGCTGCCCAGAGAACGTGCCGCATTTATTTTCTTGGTGCGTAATTATTTTTATGACATTTTTGTTTTTTTTTTTGTACCTTCTTTCGCTTCCTGTTTGTTGTTTTGGGGCTTGGGGGACACCTAATGGGGGGTGGGCACAAGGCGCTGGCGCTACAGCTTTGGTCCTTCGTTTTTGTCCGTGTTGAAGTGTTGGCATTTGCCAAACAAATTAAAAGCAAATTATAACGAAGCAACGAAAATGAAATGAAACGATATTATCAGCCCCCGAAAGGACACACACACACACACACACCAAAAGGACAAAACTAAATTTTAGAATCCCACTGGCACTCCTCCTGCTCCTTCCTTCCCCTCCCCCTCCCCCTGCTGCTGCTGCTGCTGCTGATGATGATGGTCGTTGGAATTTTAATTTCTGTGTTGTGCTTTTCACTCGGACGGCGCCAATGCTGCCTGCCACTTAAAGCGATTTACTTGCAAATCTTTGGTAATGGATGGCCCCCCCCCAAGCCGCCCGTCCCGCACCACGAGCCAAGGTGAGAAACGTGCCCGAGGACCCCAAGGAGCAGCAGGCAGCAGGAAGCAAGGAGCAGAGGGCAGCTGGGCAATGGAGAGGACTCGAGTGGCAAGTCGTCGGGCGAAACGTGCCTGACGCTGGACATAAATTAATTTATTGCGTGCGCGGGACAACAGAAAAACAAAAACACAAGAAAAAAAAAGAAGCAAAAAAAAAAAAATAACATGGCGGGGGAGAGGGCAAAGGAAAAGAAAAAGGAAAGGAAGAGCAGCTATGGCCATAGGGCGGAGAGGGGAGGAAGGAATCGTTGAAGCATAAAAATAATTCATTGCATACTTTTCTGCGGCGCTGGGATAGTCGTCTAAACTTTCAGTTTAATATCGCTAAATAATTAAGAAATGAGACACTGAGATCCAAAGATAACAGTTCGGTTGTAGGTGACTGTTATATTTGCCAAAGAACATCAAAAGGGAAATATACGATGAACGAGAGGTGGGTGCGCAGATTAATTGCATACTTTCGGGCGGCAGTCATTAAAGTGTCAGTATGGAAAAAGGGTTACATTTGTGGCAAATGCGGCACGAGATAGGTAGATATATAGATAGATAGATAGCTTATGGAGCAGAGTATTTTGATATTTGATGGAAAAACTTACAACGAGTTTTTTTGTTGGAATTGTGGCGGCTGCTGTCGTCGACAGCGGCGTTCCGGCTGCAACGTTCACGGGCGGACTAATCGCCTTGATAGTCGCCTGCGGCGCTGGCGGCGGTGGCAACGGCGGAAGCTGCTGCGGCGGCGGCGGCTGTTGAAAATACTCCGCTGGCTGCTTCACGTAGAACAGATTTACTCCAAAGTGTGAAATCTTGATCGGTTTTATAGCAACACTTTCGACAGGAAATGTGATTGGATGGCCGACGATGGGTACGTCGGTCGGTCGCTAGATCTGTTCGGCTCGGCTCGGCTCGGCTTGGATCGGCTCGGATCGGATCGGCTGATGGGCAGGCAGATCCTTTCTTTTTTATTGTTTAGCAAATGGACTGGGTGTCGCTTTGGCTTTGAATTTCACTGATGTTTCGCCTGGAGGTTTTTCTCTTCTGTGTTTCTTCGCTGCGCTTGGCTTTTGTTTTCTTGTTGGTTTTTCTTGGTTTTTGTTCACAACTGTTTTGAGAAGCTCTTTGGGTTGATTTTCCTTGGATGTTTCCTTCTGATTTGTTTTTGTTGATTGGTTTTTGGTTGTTTTGTTGTTTGCTTGTTTGCCTGGTTGCTTGTTTGCTTGTTTGCTTGTTGGTTTTTGTTTATGTTTTTGTTTGGGTTTTTTACACACTACTAAAGCTCAACGTTAGACAGTGCGACAAATGTCTTGCTCCTGCTCTTTGATTGCGCTTTGCACGTTTCAAAAAAAATTCACACTAAAGTCAATAAAACACTCAGGACTCGGATATCGCCGCTTCGAAAAGGTAGAAATTTCCCTCGGTTTTGATCGGCTTGATAATATTGCGGAAATTTGCAGAGATTCAAAGATTCAAAGATTCTGATTTGGACTTGGATTCTGATTCCGTGATTCCGTGGATGTGATGTGGCCGCTCGATTGCGTTTGTTGTGACTGCTCGAGAGACGAGAAATGGTCTGGTATGGTATGGCTTTCCTTTCTGGATTGCCGCTGGCGTTGGCGTTGGCGTTGTGGCTCAGTGACTCCTGTGGCTTCTGCGGCTCTTTGTTGGCTGTTGGCTGTTGGCTGCTGCTGCTTCTGGTGCTGCTGCTGGCTTCACTAGGCTACTTGCACGGAGGAGGACTTTGAGACTCTGAGGTACAGAACGCAACGACTGCTGGACTCGCTTGTCTGATAACGACTGAAGGACTCTCGCGAATTGCGTAGGATTTTTAGCAACAGCCAAAACGCAGCAGGAAGCAGCGTCTCAGTCTCTGTCGCTGTCGCTGTCGCAGTCGGCGTCGCCGTTCTCGGTATCGTCGCCGCTTCGTTGGCTTTGGCTTTGGCTTGGGCTTGGGCTTGACTCTTGCCTCAGTCCGAAGTCCGGAGTCGGCGGCAACAGCAGCAGCGGCAGCAGTGGCTGTGGCAGAGGCGGAAAAGGAGCGCAGAAGCATTACAACAACGGAAGTAGCTAACAGCAGCAGAGAGCGACAGAGCGACAGAGCGAGAGCGAGAGAGAGAGCGAGAGCGAGAGGCAGCGAGACAGAGGGAGAGAGAGAGAGGAACAGCACAATGCACCCCCACAGGCTCTGGAATGGAACTGTCGGCACTGGCACTGGCTCTGGCACTGGCACTGGCACTGGCTCTGTTAAGTGTTGATGCGGGCCCCCGGCCAGGGTTGTCGAGTCTGTTAAATGTTCAACGCTGATAGGAAAACCAACAGGAGGAAGCCCTCAAAGTGGAGGATGACAGTGTGAAGTGATCTTTGGGGTTTCCAAGGAGTTTTCTTTTGTAAGAACATTCTCTATTGCTGCAAATAACACTGATCCTTTAAGCCGTTTCCTTGGAGTCTGCCACTCATTTTACAATGTTGCTGGCAACAACATTCACTTTCAGGCAACAGCAGCAGCAGCAGCAGCAACAGCAGGAGAAATCAGTTAACAGAGAGAGCTCTGCTATGCCCCAAACTGCAGCAGCAACGCCACAGATAGATAGAGAGAGAGAGCGAGAGAGAGAGAGAGAGAAAGAGAGAGGGAGCTCCACTGCCAGAGAGTATCCACAGTAGCCGCGAGAGAGAGCGCGAGTTCTCAAGTGCTCTCATGTAGAGAGAGAGAGCGAGAGAGAGAGAGAAAGAAAGAGAGAGAGAGCGAACGAGCGACCAGCCTACGCGCGTCATTGTTGCACCTTTATGTTTGTTTTCGTGGGTGGCCAGCACACACACACACACACACACACACACACAGTGGGGCCCAGCGGCAAGGAGCAACAGAGATGGGGCGATGGATGGCTCTAGCGATGGCGCAAACAAACAACAATAGCAAGTTGTCGTTGTCGTTGTCGTCGGTGGCAGAAATGCCCATGTAACCTCTACAGAGGGTGTCGTTGTGCGAGGCTCCTGGCTCCTGGCTATGCGAGACTCCTGGATATGCAGGATGCCAGGATGATGGTGAGTATGGAAACCATATTAACAGGTGTATCCTAGCACTTCAAATGACTCTCTCGAACTCTCAAGAGCTCTCAAGAGCCTTCAAGAATCCGAAAAGTAAAGAGTTACAGAGGGAAAGCTATTCCAAAAACCGATTTCTTGTAAGATTTCCCCAGTTTCCACTTGCGAAAGAGTAGGCCTAAACATCGTCATCACCGTCATCATCGTCATCATCATCATCATCGTTATCGTTATCCTTTCCCGCTTCTCCTCGTTTTCTCTGCGGGATTCTCGGGTACAGTGTTCATTCGCATTCGCATCCTCATTCTCCTCCATTGTCCTGGCTCGGTGCTGGCTCGATGCTGGTTCTCGGCCGTGTGTCTCGTGCGTTGGTGAAAGTGTCAACTTGACATTGCCTGGAGTGCACGCGCCATCGCCGCCATACATTCGCACACGCACAGACACACACATGCACATGCACACCTACACACAGCAGTGGCTCTCTCACATGCCCACACACTCACACACACACACACACACACTGACATGCCCCGTCTGTATGTGTAGAATTCGCTTGCGTCAAATATTTTTGCCTCCTGCTTTCTGCTTTCTTTGCCCCCGGGGCAGTTTTCGCAGCAAGTGGCTCTCTCTCTCTCTCTCGCTCTCCCACTCTCTCTCTCTCAGCGCACACTCTGTGCGCCACAGAATTTCCCCTCTTTTGTGTTGGAGCCGCAACAGCAGGCAGGCAGCAGGCAGGCAGCAGCAGCAGCGTCGACTGCGACGCAACGTCTGCGTTGTCGGCATCGGGGCATCGGCGACTGAGGCTGCTGCCATGGCAGCTTTATCAGTGCTGCCATGAAATGTTGTTCCCGGAAAATAACCCAAAGGAAATGCTGCACACACGCACACAGCCTCATGTGTGTGTGTGGGTGTGGGTGTGGGTGTGTGTGTGTGTGGGAGAACAGCAGCAGTGAAGCATTGAGGCAGTGTGGCTGTGTGGCAGTGGCAGCAATAACTGTGTACATGTAAATCCTGGTTTGTTTCATTTGCCGATTTGGAGCCACACGCCCCCGCTACTCCCCTAGCCCGCTTTCCCCGCACCCGCACCCGCCCCGCCCCCGCTGCTGCCTCTGCTGCCTGCTGCCGCCGGCACTAACTTTGTACGCTTGATGATGATAATAATGTTGCCCCTTTTGCCTTGCCACACGAACCATAGAAGCATTGAGAGCCAGAGAACCCACAACCTCTGACCCCCCGCACCAGCCCCCATACAAGCCCCAACTCCAACTCCAACTCCGAGCCCGCACCAATCGAATACCCAAAAACCCAGACATCGTCTATGGAAATTCGTATGCCGATTTTCGAGCGATTGCAATTGATTTGTAATGTATTTCATTGTTGTGTATCTGTATCTGTAGCTCTGTGTGTGTGTGTGTGTAGGTTTATGTGCAGATATACAGGGGGGTGGGGGGAATAGGGGGGTGACCGAATGGAGGTAGTATAAAATTTGTATTGATTATTTCTATTGCCTTTTGTTCCATCGACAAAAGAGAAGAGTCGATGCTTTGTTCCACCATCTAATGATAGCATTGGGGGCATTAAAAATGTCATACATGCCACATGCCCCGTCCACCGCCATTCTCCATAGTATGTGTGTGCGTGTGTGTGTGCTTGTGGGTGTGTGGGTGGGGGGCTTGTGCAACAAACCAAAAAATCATCATAAAGAGAGCAACTTTAAGAGCAGGAAGTGGAGCACAGGACAGCCCACAGCCCACAGCCCGCAGAGCGAGTGGCAGTGGAGGCAGGTGCATGCTGCTGCTGCTGGATAAATTGTAAACTTTGGCCGCCGAAACGCTGCCTAGACACGCACCATGGAATGCAGGGAATGGGGGGGGGTATGGTGGGAGTGGTGGCTACCATCGGGGGAATTGGCATGTGTACAAGTCAATTATGGGTCAAAATCCACACAGGAGTTGAGACTCTCGATTGGAGTCGTCCTCCATGAATGAGGAGATGAGTGGCAAACACTTGAAGGATGATCGGGAGCAGTGGCAGTGGCAGGGGTTCAGGGGCAGGGGCAGGGGCAAGGGCAAGCAGCAGCTTCTGCTTCTGCTTCTGTTTCCGTTCAACGCACATTTTTATGAGTTTTTCTCCATTTTTTTTTGCGTGTGTGTGTGTGTGTGTTTGTTTGTTGCAAGATGAAGGAAAATCCAAGGAGGTCTAAGCATCCATCCAGCAGCCAGCCAGCCAGCATCGAGCATCGAGCATCCAGCCATTGGCCATTGCAAATGAAACATGTTTGGCTTTATCGCATTTATTGACGACTCCTATGGGACGCTTTGCTTGCCACACACACACACGCACACACACACAGATCAAACAATGCCTCATGGGAGAGGGGATTGATACGGGACAGGGAGGAGCAGGGGGAGATCTGCCCCCCACCGTCAAATTGCGCTATCGAGCACCAAGCACCAAGCACCAAAAACGGACTTATAAAAACATTATTTAATGTGTGTGGCAAGGAGCAGAGGCAGCTGAGGGGCGGAGGGGGGGGGGGGGGGGGGGAGTGGCATAGATGCCGGAGTTAAGCGGCAAACAGCAAACTAAAATCACTTAGAAAAGCATTTCCAGAGGGGGGGGGAGGGAGAGAGAGCAATGATGAATGCGGTAGGATCTCCTGTTCCTGCTGCTTTCTACTTTCGACTTTCTCCTATTCAATATTCAATATATTAAGGGGAGTTTTCGCGCAGGGGAAGGGGGGAGAGGGGGGGAGGGGTGTGGAGAGGCTATGAAATGGAATTGAACGGCTATTGTGGTAGGCTATCGATTCAAAAATGGCATAACTAATGAAGTTTTTGCTAAAGTTTTTCCTCGCGTGCATAATATTCATACTTGATGGGAAATGAATAAATTATGAATGAAATGGAAACTACTACTTGGGAAAGGAAGCGCCAGCCTCTTGCCGAAGATTTCTACCCCCGAAAAGAGAGAGAGGCCTTACCACACCCACACCCGCACCCGCACCCCCTTCTGGAAGCCACTGTTCTTTCCGCTTCAAAAGCCACTGCTATTGCCCCACTTCCATCTAAGGCTCCTGCTGCCTGCTGCTTGCTACCTCCTCCCCGTCCCCCCCCTACCCCTCTTTGAGGTAGTACGTCCGGCCACATTTAAACAATTTTGCTTGTTAAAAGCTTACGCGTCGCACTTTACTTTAAACCACACCAACAAATGCCACTTCATTCGCTTGATATTTGTGGCATGAAGAAGCAGGACAGGCACGAGAGGCAGCGGCAGAAGCAGCAGCAAGAGGAGTGGGAATGCCGCACACAGCAGCAGCAGCAGCAGCAGCAAAATCACACACATCCTTTTGCCATCAATTCTCTGAGCAACAAACAAACACACACGCACACCCCTAGTTAAGAGACACGCACACACACATAGAGCGAGAGCTACAGAGAGAGGGGGGGAGGTGGAGGTGTAGAGGGAGAGGGGGTGTAGATGCCACAACACGCAAAGCTCTTTTCACTACAAAACGGAAGTACATAGAAGAAGTAACCAGGAACCAGCCAAAAAGTAAGAACAAGGGAAAAAAGCAGGCCAGCAGAACAGTGGAAAAAGCTACTGTGGGAGAGAGCTAGAAGCGGTATAGGGAGCGGGAGAGTAAGGGAAAACGAGAAGCTTAGAGTAAAAATACTGTGGCAAAAACAGAATCATAGGTGGGTGCATGGCGTGTGGGGGGGGGAGGGGAAATGGCGGCTTTTGGGCAGGTGGAAACGGGAGAGCAAAAAGATATTCATTCTATCGTAAAATAGCCATGGAGGCAGCGGCAGCGGCAGCATGTGGCATGTGTGTGAGGCAGGCAGAAGCAGCAGGCGGTCTCCCGCCTGTCCGATGCGAGAGTGTTGTGGCAGAGTAAAAAAAAAAAAAAAATAGAGAAAAAAACAAGCGCCAAGGCACTCCTCTGGTCAGCGGATAACAGAACATAAATAATAACGACAGCGGGAGGAAGCCAGCGAAGAAGATGCCTTTGCCACACACACACACATGAAGGGAGGAGAGCGGACGGGGGCGGGGGCGGAGGCGGAGGCAGAACGGGATAGAGTATGATTGCCAACTGGGTGGGTGGCAGCAACAGCAGCACCTCGCTTACATTAGCGAGGGAAATCAGTTGCCACTTTCCGCTTTTCCAACCAAAAATATCCCTCCAGCATTCCCCAGAAATACTCCTCTGAAGGCGGGCATCCCTTTCTCCAAAGAGACTCCCTAGCTGTTCCCAGAAATCCCTGCCAATCCCGGACCCGGACCTAAAATTAGCCACAAAAATAATATGAAATAATTCTCACTTTCTTTCCCCCCTCCGATCCGATCCGGTCCGATTCGATTCCATATCATGGCCGTTCTCTGTTCAATTGAAATCGAGAATCGTTTTGTTTTTTTTTGGTTTTTTCGACAGGGGGCCCCAGCTGGTCGACTTCCTGGCATATCCTTAATCGCCATGTCCTATCGGTTTCCTGTGCGGCAGCAGTAGCAGCAGCAGCAAACCGGACAAATGCCGAAAACTGCCAACTACAGCCAGGGGATAACCATGATCCCACCCCTCCCCCCCCTTCCCCACCCATGCCAATCCATGAGGCCCCCCATGGGGGAGAACATTCTGGCGCCGAATAATGGAATGGTATGTGAACGCGTATATAACTCATTTATTTATTTATTTGTGCGATATACAGATGTACAGATATACAGATATACGGATATACGGACGTGTGTATTTATGTGGCTGTGTGTATAGCCAGGGGCGTACCTCAGAGGGGAGTGGTGGGTGGGTCCTCTGATGGGGAAATATTTTTATTCATTTTATAAACTAATGTTTGACCAACAGATGAAAAGGTTGAGTGTTTTTCTAGCCTTAAAGGAAACTCGAGAATATTTCTGAGAATTTCCCCCCTCCTTGCCTGACCAGACTATGTGACTGTGTGCGTGTGCGTGTGTGTGTGGCTGTATTGGCGTGCATTGAAGCTTGCGTTTGATTTAAAAGTTTATTAAGATACGCGCGCACAGCACCGAGTGCAGATTAAGGCGAGCGAATTTGCTTTGCGGTTCGTACTCCACTTCCACTGCCACTCCCCCCGCCACCGCCGCCACCCTTCTGAAGCCCATCAGCACTACCCCACCAGTCCAGCCCCTCGTCACTAGCCACATAACTACTATTACCCCTCGAAGGCCCCCGCGCCACTCAGCGCCAACCCTAGACACTTAAATGCGACGACCACTGGATTTTGGCTGTGGTTTATGGGCTTGAGCTGGGGCATAAATAGATTTTGGGTTTTCGCGTTGAAGAGAGAGACAGAGAGCGAGAGAGAGACATAGAGAGAGAGAGAGGCAGAAGAGAGGAGAGTGGAAAGAGGGAGGAGCATTTCGGGTGGTGCTTGGGGGCGGTGGATAGTCTATAAGTAGTCTTCTTATGGAACTGTTAAATTCTAAAGAATTTCTATTGAAAGCTTCCGGTACTGAAGCGAAAGAAATATTCTTTTGTGCCCGATTTTCATCATTTGTATGGATTTTATATCTCGTTTAGTATTTATCTGGCATCGCTATGGGTTTTCCAAATATCCGTATGGATGCAGACATTGCTGGGATCTGATGGGAATCGAGTATATGTTGGATGCAATTCAACTCATGGAACTGTCGAAATCTTATTTATTTCTAGTTCGGCATTTGTTTAGTATATATCTGGTATTTTAACGGTATTAAGCACATTTTTAAATCTTAGCTGAAGCTTGGGATATTGAAAAGGCGGCTATAAAATGTTCCGTTTTTTTTTTTTTTTTTTTTTTTTTATCATCCAGTAATCTTTCTGAAGAGCGTTTGATGAACATGTTATACATAAATATTTTTTTTTGTATTTATATGCCTATGCATCAGATTTTGTTATACATTTCATTTTTGTTTTTTAAGTATTAAAAAGGTATTTTATTGGTATTTACTAGGTGTCTTTTTCAAGATAAAGGCCGCAGGCCGCAGCACAGAAGTTGTTTGTTCTTTTAGCAATTATTTGGTATTTTTTGTTATTTATTTGATATTCTCTCGTATTTTGTGTGGTAGTTTTCATGCCACAAATCCGCCCGATTTAGGGATTGGCTAGAGTCCTGCCTTCAAAAAAAAAACTGTTGCATTCGACTGAACACACGTGAATGAAATTCGCAACCGCGCGTGCGGTTCAGAATATTCTATGGCACTTCTCTCGTTTAGTATTTATCTGGTATTAATGTGGTATTTATCATGCATTGAGTATTTATTTTCCGATTTATCTCAATGCTTTTCCCCGACCAATGCCCCCACCAGTGATTGCTTCATTTTCATTGGCAATTTGTTGCACGCAACACAGACACACACACACAGAGAGAGAGAGAGAGAGAGAGAGAGAGAATTCAGAATCCAGAATCAGAAAGCGAGACGCCACGCGGATGCGAGAGATGAGACGCGAAACGAAACTCATTTAAAAAGCTCATAAATTAATATTTTCACGCTTTAAATGCCACAACATTGCAGATCGCAGACACACACAGTCACACACACCCAAACACACACACACACACACACAGACAAGCAAATACACGCACATTACGGGTGCCGTGTGGATGCTAGACGATTAAAATGGCTGTTAATGACAAGTGAATGTTATAAATTACAGCAATGAAGGAAATTTGTTCCATCCCCTCCCAGACACACACACACACATTCGCAGGACTCCCTCCTCTTCGTTCACCCATTGGCGGGCTGTCATTGGATGGATGATGAAGGATGGAGGATGATGGGGCTGCTGCTGCTGCTGATGATGATGGCAACTTGATGGGGCACTGTGTATGTGGGATGTGTGCGTGTGTGTGTGTGTGTGTACGTCTGGTGGAGACACCGAAGACTGCCTAATTATTTAAGATCAAGGAGGCTGCCATACAAGGAGGGGGGGTGGGGCTGCCATTTCAAGTCAACGCCAAATGCCAAACAATGGAAATTAAGGGCCAAGTCCGAGTCGAGCTCTGATCTAATGATGTTGTCTCACTTGGCCCTGTTTTCTGTTCGCTGTTCGCTGTTCCCTGTCTCCTGGCTCATGTCCTTTGGCTATGTTTCAATGTTATTAATGATGCCCTGTATGACACACATAAACACAGATACACTGCCACACACACACACACACACACACACACATAGACACCTCTTTTTTTGGTTTGAGTTCTGGCATCCATTGCCTTTAAATTATGCGCCATATTTTCTGTCAGCGTTTTTTGGGGGGGCCCACCCTCTCCCCTCTTTCTCTCTCTCTCTCTCTCTCTCTCTCTCTCTATCCACCTCACGCTCTTCGTCACGTTTAGGCAGATGTCGGATGTGGTATGCTTTTCCCCGTAATACACACACTGAGGGGCATAGGAAAGTTCCGGGGGCAGGCCATAGAGGGCGGTCGCGAAATGAACGATTGAACCAACAAACAGCAACAGCAACAGCAATGACTGTGTGGCAGTGGCAGTGGCAGTGGCAGGATGACGATGATGCCCCAGCCAGCACACGGTGAAATCAATGTGTGTGATTTGCCAATTATGTGGGTTATACGTGTATCTGTGTGTGGGTGTGCGAGTGTGTGCGAGTGTGGGTGGGGGATTGGCCTCGTCATTACCGCTGTTTCCATTTCCGGCAGACAGCGCGAGGCACAGGCTTCGATGTCAATTTCATAAGCAATTTGCGCAGACATGGAGTCAAAAAGAGAGGATCCGAGGAGACGCGGGGGGAAACGCGGGAGAGGGCGAGGAAGAGGGAGAGAAAAGGTGAGGGTGGGGGTGGAGGTAGAGCAAAGAGGGAGAGGGAGAGGGAGAGAACAAGAACCAGAATCCCATTCGATTTGCCAACTGTTGAAGTGCTCCCCCTCCCCCACCCCCGCATGCATCACATTTTTCAAGTGTTTTTTTTTTTTTTGTCGAAGGATAAATGGTAAATTCCCGTTTAAAAGCCGTCGGATAATTAACTAAATTTGAGTTCAATGAAAGTGGGAGAAAGGGAGAGAGAGGGACTCTGCACTCTGCACTCTGCTTTGGTCCTAATTATTGTCCTGCCATAAACAACGGCAGAGATACATCCGAAAAAGGCGGGCAGCAGAGGGAGTGGGACGAATCAGCAGAAGGAGTGGCAAAGTAAAGGGAGAGAGACAAAAGTAATGGCCGCTATAATTCACAGTTACTTATTGTTTATCTGTTCGTTTTGGCCAGCTCAATGTGGGCCATAACTTAAATGGTGGCCAAAGCAGCAGCAGCAGCAGCAGCAGCAAAGGAATCTTTCGCCTTTCCTTTTGTCTGGGTTTCCCGGCGTTCGATTTTATGGCAAACCCAAACAGCCGCCCACTCCACCCTCCCCGCCACCCCTGTGCCACATCGAACCCCAAGCCATTCCTCTGCCTCATTGTGTTGTGCCCCATGCCCATGCCCATGCCCATGCCCATGCCCCAGCCCAAGCCCCTTCCTCCCCCGACCAAGTGGCATGGCTTGTCTGTGATTTAAATGATGCGAATTAATTTGGAGAATTTTCAATCTACCCCTCCAGCACGCCCCTCTCTCCGGCCATACACATTTGCAACCTGTGCAGCAAGGTATGTTGCAATGGGGTGGGGGCAGGTCGATAAAAGGGCAAGGACAGCTTCAGATGCTGCAAATCCCTTAAGGATTATGGATTTCTGTAGAGACTTCTGAAGGGAGAGACAGTGGGGGGCTGTGCTGTGCTGCCTTACCCTTATAATCAATATACCTTTCCATGCAACAATAGCCAGGGATAAAGAGCAGCAGCAACACCACAGAAACAAAAAAAAAAATAAAAAAAATGAAAGAGTAAAAAAAGGAAAGCGAGGAAAACAATTGCCAGGCTGAAGCGAAAACAAGGCCAAGGAAAATCTCAGTGTACACATAACCGAAAGCCAAAATCGTGGCCATAACTATGTGCGGCATCCTCAGAGAGAGACAGAGAGACAGAGAGAAAGAGAGAAGGAAATGGCAAACAGACAACAAAATAAAAAATACAACAGAGAAAACAAGAACAGAAAAAGTCAAAAATACAAAAATAAAAACAAAAGGCAACACACAAAACAATGCAGTTCGAAGGGTGGCAGGGGTAGGGCCAGAGCCAGGCGGAGGGGGAGGGGTAGGGGCAGGGGTTTGCTACAGACCAAAAGCAGATTGCATAAAAAATAGTTGAAGAGCCGGACAGCAGCAGCAGCAGCAAGAAGAGGCAGCCACCACATTGGTGGCAAACATCTCTTTTGCGGGCGGCGGGGTCTTTGGTCTTTGGGGAGGGCGGGGAAACCGTATTGGAGCGTCATGCGGGGGGTTGTGTGGTGCGGTGGGTGGAGCAGCAGGAATTGAGTGGGCGAAAGTTTAAACAACTATTTATTATAAAATAAAATACAACAAAATAGCCAAATGAAATAAAGGAGGAAGCTGCGGCAAGGATCTCTCTCGTATCGACTGATGGAAGACCTGGAAAACAAATAACTACAAACAACTGAAGGAAACTTCCTTATGGTCCATGCCATGCCAAATAGTAGCATAGTTTTCTGCTCATTTCGGGATTCATTAAAGGATAAGCCGTGAGAAATGCCAGGAGCCATACCAGAAAAGGCCTACCATAAACTTTCCACGAATACCCAAAGATTCGTACGACAAAGGACATTCAAAGCATTCAAATCGGTTACCGATCATCGGTGGCCAAAAACTGGTTTCTTTTTGCGGGAAATCCAAGGGAAACTTTACTTTTTTCACTCGAATGCAGATTTCCTATGGTCCTATGGTTCCAATCAAAGGCCCATAAAATCACACAAACTTTCATGGAAATGTACCCTTTCCTCTAGATAGACATAATTTTACAGGGTATTAAAACTATTTAACACATTCACACACACACACACACACAGACGCAGAGCGGGAGACGTAGAGCGGGAGCGGGAGCGGAAGCGGGAGCGAGAGTGAAGGATAAATGGAAACAGACAACAGCTGAGCGTGAAGGTGGCACGGCATCAGCGTTTTTTACTTATTTATTCTTTTTTTTTTTGCGGGACAGCAGGGGGCCTCTGGCCAACACAGACCACAGCAGAGGGGCAGGAAGGAGCCGGAGCAGGAGCAGGAGCAGGACCAGGACCATCCAATCCATCCATCCAGTACACAGATGAGAGAGCACACAGCGGACGGAGCCTTCGCTCGAGAGCCAAAGGAGCAACTTTTACGTGAAAATGTTCAAAATTTAATCAAATTAAAGTGAATGCGCCGCAGGCGAACATATTTCGCACGCGTCCTCTGGATGGATGCTGCTGCTGATGCTGCTGATGCTGCTTCCACTGCTGCTGGCAGAGGGAAAGAGACAAAGAGATATCCTGCTGCTGCTGCTGCTGCTGCTGCTGCTGCTGCTGGTGCGAGAAGGAGGAGCGGCAGGAGGAGGATAACAGCTCTGCTGCGGCTACGGTCGCTACATTGCTGTGGCGTAAGTTTAATATGTAAATTGTTTTTACTCCGCCTGTGCCCCCTCCCCACCCCCTACACACACACACTCGCTCCACCCGCCCACCCTCTGGCGTCGCTGCCACTCGACATTAAGTGGTTATCATAGCCATTTATGAGGCTGTTAAAAAGTATCTCATTAAACATAAATGGCCGCCCGCTCAACTAGAACAAGAATAGATACAGCTACAGATACTCGCACAAAATATTGACTCTCTCGGGCGCGGCGGAGAGAGCAAGGCCCCGAATCCTGAATCCTGAATTCTGAATTCTGAATCCCGAATCTAAAAGCGGTCGCAGATGTTTCAGCGGTTTTCATATGTGGCTTGCATGTATGCCATGCCCCATGAGGAAGGCCCCGCCGTTCAATTCCAATTTTATCCACACACTCGCACACTCACACACACACACACACGCATACATACGTGGATATTCTACCGAAATTCCGTTTACCTGTCAAACTTTTGCCATTTGTGGCCAACATATTTTGAAGTTGGCCAACAGCCCTCTCCACCTCTCCACTGCCACCCAGCAGCAGTAGCCACACACACACAGAGCATTCTTGTCAGCCCCGGCCGTCCCCTTCCGCTTTTACCATCCAGGGGGGGGCGGGGGGTGGGGGATAGAACGTCCCTTCCTCGCTGGAGACAGAGCCCGAGCCCCACGTTTATGCCTAAACTTTGTCAATTATTTGCGGATTTAACATTTTGTAGCTGGTGCGGATTTTGATTTTTGATTCGAGTTTAAAACAGACGAACAACAATAACCATAACCGAAGAGGGGGCGAGGGGACGGGCAGCAGCAAGGAGCGGGGCATCCTTAGATGGAACTAAAGTGTATCTCATGGCTTCATTTCGGCTGGCAAATACTCACAGAGAAAATATGTACTCACCGACGACCCCATCCGAAGCGGGGTGGAAGTTGACTTTGATGAAAATTCAAGAGAAAATTAAGAGAAACATTTGAAAATTGAATTGAAGAACTTCCAGTTAACATTCTTTTGGAAATTCGCATTCAAATTTCATAAGAAATTGCACACGAAGTGAAGATGCAATCACAAGTCGAAGAAAAGCTGCAGATGTCAATGTATCAACATGAAAATGAAACTGAAAATGAATATTGTAGAGTTCCAAGAATTGAAATGTTTGGGAATTTCTGTCCAATCAAGATTCGAAGCTAACCGGACGTACATTGAGTGGCCATTCTCCGCCAGAAATATGTCTTCAAAGTGCATTTTCTTTACAAATTTCTGCAGAAATTTAAACTTCAATGAAGGAAAAGGAAATAAACATGGAAATTGTAACGGAATGAGAGCTTAAAATATAATTCCAAAGAACTGCAAAGGCCACTGCAACTGCAGGACACATTTTGAAGGAATATTCTTATTAAAATTTCATCATAACCTTCAACTTTTCCACTCTTTGCCAACCATTTTCCATCGTTTCGAAGCTGAATTTGGAGCTAAGGAAAGGGAATTTTACTTCTCATCTTTTAAGATGTCTCTAAATTGTCTTTCTCTCTTTAAGACCTCTTCATTAGTTCTGTCTCTCCGAAATCTTTATTAAATGAGTAACTTTCTATTAAAGCTCTTGAAAATAAATAAATTACTTGTGAAATTTAAGCCTTTTATTTATGCATAAAACGGAACCTTAAAGAAGAACTTTTTTTGGCTGCACCCTTCAAAAAAATGTAACCCCC
>OZ018401.1:54636800-54654839 GCA_963969585.1 Drosophila helvetica | reverse complement strand
CAACACCCCTGAGATCCGCATCCGGAAAGTTCCACTATCTTGAGGAAGATCTCAGACCCACTCGCACCTCCAGCTGTGGATAATGCTGGAACAGAGTCCCTAAGACATCCGCCCATCCATCCAGCAGGGTATTCGCTTAACAAAACATTTTCGGGCACAAAAACCACGGCACAAAGGCCTCTGCGACCGGGCCATCGGTCTCTGGTCTCTCCGTCTCTCCGTCTCTCGGTCTCTCCTTCGCCTTCGTCTTCATCCGTTGGTAGGGGAAGGGTCTCTGGCTTTTGGGTCGGCGACGGCGACGGCGACGGCGTCCAAGTGCTTGTTAGTGCGCTTCGGGATTTTGACGTTGACTCTCTCTCTCTCTCTCTGTCTCTCTCTCTCTCTCGTCTGTGCTGTAGCCAAGGCTTAGAGAAGTGCCAGCCAGGCCTCCGTCTTGGTCTTGGTCTCTGGCGGAGTCTCCATTTCTCCATTTCTGAGTTTCTCCCTTGCTCCATCTCTCAGCTTCAGAGCTTCAGAGCCTCTTGAGTCGCTTTGGCACCTCTTGTTCTCCTGCCACCAATCTGGGGCATACACCCCCTCTCCCTCTCCCACCCCCACTCGTCCCCACTCGTCCGCACTCATCCTGCGCCCCCGCAATGTCGTCTTAAGTTGCATTTCTTTTCTGCAATTGTTCCTGCTGCTGGGGGGAGCGTGGCAGGGTGGCGGGGTCGCAGGGTGAGGCATGGCTTTTGTTTTGTTTTGTTCTGCAAATTTTTACACGAAAAAGTCATTTGAATATGCGTTGCCGCCTCTCTGCCACCCCATCCACGTAACCCGCCCAACGCCCCCGCCCCCTGTCCCCTGCCCCCTTCTGACATCCATTTCGATGGAGGGATTGAAAGTTTTGTTAGCTGTCAGCTACTTTCATTCGTTCCTGTCGTGCTGCTTGCCCCATGCTCCCCAGGCCCCCTCTGTACCCCCTCTGTGCCCCCCCTGTCCTGTCGCTTTACGTAAGGTTGAGGGCATGGCTTGCGGCTTTTCTGTTGCTTTTTAGAGCCAACGAATAGACAATATAATGTTCCACTTCCCATTTTCAGCCTTGACTGCAACTTGCAACAGTATCAAGAGAGGGGCGGAGAGACGGGGCGACGGGGGGACGGGGTGGCGAGATGCCTGAGAAACGGAGACAATTGTTTTCTTACTTCCGTTGAATCTTCAAGAGCAGTTCTCCCAGTAGTTTGTCATTCGAAATGAAAGAGATGCTGAGAGCTCGACAGAGGCCCAAGAGGTTGTGGCAATTAAAACGGAGTAGAGTGGGGAGGCGGGGCGGGGAGGGAGCAAGGGACACGGTTCATCAGGGGTTACCTGCAGTTAGGAGACACTCCTTCAAATGTGCATATCAAATGGGAAGGAAAAACCATAAAACCAATCACCATTTTCCCCCAGGTAATCTCGAGTACAAGTCTCTCCCATTTCCTTCCCCCTAGGGACAGAGACAGAGACAGAGAGAGAGAGAGGGAGAGGGAGAGAGAGATCTCTTTAGTTGGAGATTTTGGTTATTGCCTTGCGGTGGCATAGCATCAGCTTCAGCCTCCTCCACGTGAGTGTCCTTCGGAGCATCCAGTACCGTCCTTTAGCTGCTCCCAGATCTATGCTGCTCGGACATATGTTTGTTGTCTGTGCACCTCCCCAAAGCACCTCCCCACAGGCACCCAAATGTTGCTATTACACACAGCACACACAGCCCCCTCCTAGGGGTGGGGGCAAGGCGAGGGGGAGTGGTGCAACACCTTGATGGTTGAACTTTGACCGTTTTTGGTAACTCATTTGGGGAGATTATTGACGGTAAGCCAAGACGCAAGACGCAGGAAGCCAACCGCAAACTTAACTGCAGGACGAGCAGATAAGACACGCTCCCCCTGCAGTTCTGGTGTGTGCTGGAAGGGGGGTGGGGGGGGGTTGGGGGGCTGCCATGCGAGCGAGTATCTATGTATCTGAGTATCTAAGGAATGGCTAAATACATGCACAGGAGCTGTGTTTTGCCAAATTGTGCGTAAGCTCCAGGCAGCAGGCAGCAGGCGGCAGGACTCCTGTTGTGTCCTGGATCTCCTTTTGGTGGGGAGTGGGTGGGTGTTAAAGTTTCCCAACTGCCGCTCAAGCTGCAAGCTCTGCTGTTGCCTCAATTCAAATAACACTTTTATTTTGCTTTTAGCAGCACCTCGCACTCTCCTCCCCCGCGCCCCCGCTCCCTCTCTCTCTCTGTCTTCGATGTTTTGGTACGTGTCTGCGGTGTTTTGTATGTGTTACATGATTGCCACGCCCCCATCCCACCTGCCTCTATCATACCTGGCCCACAGCATGCCTCTGGCTGTGGCTCACCTGTCGCAGACTCACCCTTTTTTCCTTTTTGCTTTTTGCTTTTTGCTTTTTCCTTTTTATTTCTTTTCTCGTTTTCGTTGCTGTTTTTGTTGTTGTTGTTGCCACAGGTTGAGGCAAGCAGCAAGCAGCAAGCATCATCCTTGGCTTGTGTGCGTGGCGCTCATTAGCATTCTGAAACGGCTTTATAAAATTCAACAAGCAACCCAAGTTGCATGTACACACCCCCCATGCCCCATGCCCCATGCCACACGCACACACTCGCACTCACACACACCACCCTCCCCCCCCCGAAAGGGGGCAAGCCTGAATGTCTCTGCATTTCTCTCCCTCTCTCTCTCTCTCTGGTCTCACACACATTTCTGTTGTCATCCAGAGAGCCTTGCTCTCGCTCTCTCTCTGTCTCTCTCTCTGTCTCACCCTCGTTGGTGTCTCTGTCCTTCGTTTTTGGGGCATGTGGCAGAAGGAGGAGGCCTGGTGGCATGCTGGCATGCTGGCATTCGGGGGCTGGGGAGGGGCCTGGCGGGGGTCTTGTCTGCCTCGAGTTGCATAAATTGAATCTGAATTTGTGAGTAAATTGCACACAGGAGACACATTATTTTTGAGTTTTGCCTTTTAAATTTGTGGCTTTTCACTTTGAGAGTCTTTCGCTCTCTCTCTCGGTCTCTCTCTCTCTCCCCCTGTCAGTGCAATCCCGTATCTCTAGAGCAATTGCAACAATCTCTGTCCTCAACTTTGTGGCACTTTCCCTCGACCTCTGCTGCCGCTGCTGCTGCTGCCGTTGCTGCCTCCCTGCCTCCTTGCCTCACTGCCTTGCAACGTTTTGCAATTTTGTGTGACCCACTTGAACATTGGATTGAAGTTACGCCTACGACCCTTACAGTCCACCCAACCACCCATAAAATACATATAACCACCCCCCCCCCCCCCCCTACCCCATACACCCATACCCTCTCCCACTGCTGTGGGTGGGGACGTGGGAGGGGGATCCCCCATTTAAATCAATATTAATAGGTGCACGAAAGGATAGCAGGCCTCTTTTTGCTGCGCAAATTGCACATTGCACACACACACACACACACACACACACACACACACAAACACACAAATTGTTGTTCGATTCGATGTTCTATAAATATCACGATAAAATGTTTATTTAATGCGAGAATATCAGAGTACAAGAGTACCAGACCGTGCCCCGTGCCGTGGCATGCCACCAGCACCCACAACAGAAGCAGCAGTACCAGCAGAAGCAGCTGTACAGGAATTCCTCCCCCTCCCCTCCCCTCCCCTCCCCTCCCCACCCCTACCCTCAGCAGAAAGAACCACCTGCCCCCGACCGCCCCCAATAGCCATCGGAGAACTACTCGTACAATAATAATAATAATAATAATAATAATGACTCTCGATTCTCGTTACTCGAACGGCCAAATGGAAAGCCAAATCATTGGGAAAAGGCCTTTTCCTCTTCCATATGCAAATCTTTTTTATAAATTTCGCAAACAAGGAAATTGTTCTTGTTTAGAGATTTGTTTGTATAGGCAATAGAACTAAGGAATTTAACGGAGGGGAGGAGCAGAGAAAGAGAGAGAGAGAGAGAGAGGGGAAGAGTGAAAACTGTTGGGAGCGGAAGCTTAAGGAATGATTAAGTGCGGACTACCATATAGAGAGATTAAGGGGCATATAATGGAAGGATAATTGTATAAATCGATATAGAGATGGCGGCCAACATTTTGGCAAGGAATATTGTCCTATAGGGGCTAATGGAGAAGGCTAATTGCAGTAGAAACTTGGCTAAAGTAGGGGGAAAAACAGTCATTTTATATCCTAAATAAAGGACACCAAACAGAGGGATATACGATGGATATAATAGACAATTCCATGAGTTTGTTTGTTTAGAGAGGGGGCACAGAATGTTCTTTTACAGGGAATATTCTGACGCCAAGGAAAGCCACATGTGGATAGAGATCTATCATTTATATAGATAGATCAATCAATCAGTTAATATATAGATAGATAGATAGATAGATAGATAGATAGATAGATAGATAATAAATAGATAGATCAATCAATAAATTAATCAGCATTCCAAAGATTATGGGTATTGAATGCCAATCTTCTATGATGGAAAATACATACTCGTAAAAGAAAATATTCCATCGATAGATAGCACAGTTTATCATGCATCGTGTATCGTATCGAAGTCCATCATGAACTACGTTAAGCCGACGTAAATCGTAATCGTAATCGGCTTGGAACTTATCGATATTGGCTTGCAAGCAAATTGGTATAATTCTACGTCCAAGTGAAGTATTGAGTTCAATTCATGATATCCTATTAGGGTTGTCTTTGTTTCTTTTTCGTTTCGATTGAGTGCGTATTCCATCGATTTGTCGCCAGTTATCGATTCGCCAGGTCTATTGGAAGACAGATCACTGACAACTGATCAAGTGCTATTGGAAGATGAGTAGGTAGTGGGAGAATATTCCTTGAAAGAGAATAGAAAACCCAAATATCGTGGAATACTTATGTACATGGAAGGTTAAAAGGTTAAAAGGAAGGTTTCAAATGGTTCAAATATAGATGGAACTTAAAAGAGCTATATAGAAAAATATGGGAGAAAAGGGAACGTAAAGGAATCCTGGAAGAACTCTACTCAGAAAGGGAAAAACAGTGCTAAGAGCCACAAACTTAGGGCTTACTCATTATATGCCTCTAGGTGGTACCTCCGATATCCAATAATAGAACAAAAAATACATATATAGGTACATGTAGTTCTCCCCTGGCCTCTGGCTATCATTTTGAATATCTGTGGCACTTTCTCTGCGGTGAGTGCTGTTGGTGCCTCCTTCTTGGGCTTCCTCTTCTAAGAACCGTAATCATGTCTACCATTTTCCATTATTGATATGTAATTTTCCACTTTCGAAGAGTCCTTAGCACAGAAAAAATGGCATGCGACTTAATGCACCAGAAGCCACCATACGAATGCCAATCAAAACAGAAAAAGGGGCCCAAAGGATGTGAATCATAGTAATTCTAGTACCAGTTGACCATTTAGACCCCGTAAGTTGTTGGATGGTGGTGGCAGGACTATTAAGGGTAGTGCCTCACTGTGACCTTGCATGGGCATGGGCATGGATATGCAGAGAGTCATGGAGTCCTGGAATCATGGAATCATGGAATCAGTACCGTAACAATTGCCACAATTGCAATAGAATCGTCGTTAATTACTGTCTGTGCTTGCGGTTGCTCTTCTTTGGCTCTCCTCTCCTCTCCTCCTCTCCTCCTGGATTCCGATTGTGGGGGGTAGGGGCGGGCTGTCCGACTAAGGATCAGGGGTGACGTGACTGTTTGGGGGGGGTGGGGGTGGTGGTGGCACGATTGGGCTTAAAAGAGCAAGACAAATACGAGCGAGCATGTGTCTGGGCTACGGCCTGTACTGTGCGGTGGTGCGTCTGAAAGAAGAAGGCCAGGAGGAGATGCCTCGTTAAGCGTTGCTGCCAAGTGGCAAAACTCAAATAAACATAAACGTGCCACACACACACACAAGCACACACAGAGACAGAGGCAGAGGCAGAAGCAGAAGCAGAAGCATAGAGCTTAAAGGGAAGGAGTGGCAGGTGGAGGAGGTGGAAGAGCGGCAACGGCAACGGCAACGGCAGTGCCAGTGCCAGTCACAGCCAAAAATCTCTGAACTGGTTTGTTGTCTTTTTGCTGCTGTCTGGGTGATGCTGCCTCAGTCTCTGCCTCTGACTCTGCCTCTGTGCCTCATTCTGGCTGTGGATTGTGCCTCTGACTCTCTGATTCTGATTCTGATTCTGACTCTCGCTTCTCGCTTCTCGCCTCTCGCTTCTGGCTCTGGTTTCAGCCTCCGAGTTTCAGTTTTTGGCGGGGCATGGGAGACTCATTAAAATGCAGTGCGAGATAATAAGCATTTTAATTAAATATTTAACAAGAATAAGTTTATCACAACACGAACGAAAGACAGAGAGACTGGGAGAGAGAGACTGGGGGAGGGAGAGAGGGGCAGAGTGTAATGGCTTGTAAGCGTCTGCCGTTAGCGGCTTCGAACTGTTCGGCAAAAAAGGGGATCCAGGAGTGACTCTTCCCCCCCCCCAGTGCCCGCCTGCCTGCCTGCCTGCCTCTCGCTCTCTCTCTTTCTCCTCTCTGGCAATATTTTGATGTAATTTGAGCGCCTAATTGGCGCACGTGCTAAACTGACGATGGCAGCAGGTCCCAGGCAGCAGGCACCCCCTGCCCCTGCCCCTGCCCCTGCCAAAACCCCTTGCCCCGTTCGTCTCCTGGCTGGGTTCTCTCGTTTCCGTTGATTCAGGTTCAGTTTCAGTTACTTGGCTCTCGAGGACGTCGCATCGTCTCCGTCCGTCTCCGTCTCCGTCTGCTTTTGGTTGTGCAAATATTTGCTGGAACTTCTCTCCAACATCTCTCCATACCTTTCTCTCCCGCTCTGCCGCTCTGCCGCTCTCCAGCTATCTATCTATCCATCTATCTATCTCCTTTTTTTCTGTATGTTTTTGTCGTTGCAGAGGCTTTGGCTTTGTCACATTCAGCGATCCAAATAGCGTGGATAAGGTACTCACCCAAGGCACACACGAGCTGGATGGCAAAAAGGTAAATGTTTGAATGTTTATAGACCCCATATGCCCCCTGATATACCGCCCCCCCTCCCCTCCCTATCATTACCCCCCCAAATAGTATCACCCTTCAGCCTAGTATATCCTTGAGTTATATCCGTATTTTCACTATTTTCCACTCTTTTTTTTTCCGTGTGTGTTTATTTTGGCATTTGGCAAACAAAAAACTCCCCACTTGGGGGAAAACTATGCAAAATATTTGCTCAAAAGCAGAGGCGCGACGTCATTTCATCATCAACATAAATCTCTCTCCCTCCCTCCCTCTCTCTCTCTCTCTCCCTCTCTCCCTCTCTCTCTCTGGCTCTCTATGGCATATGAAGCCTCTCATCTGCTCTTTATTGACAGCAATTAGAAAGTCAAAGCATAACAGTGTCTCTGCCAAATAAAAACAACAGCAACAGCAACCATAAAAAACTTTGCCAAAAAATGAAAAAGAAAAAAAAAAAAAAAAGAAGGAGGAGGAGGATGAGGAGGGGGAGTTGATAAAGGAAAGGGTGATGTAAAGGCCAAACAATTTTTAATTACCTGAAAGAGTGCTGGAGAGAGAGGAGTGGCGGATAGAGGGACTGAGGGGGTGGCAAGAGCACATCAAATGAGCTGCAATTGAAATTTGTTTGTTTTGCTTTGTTTTTTGTTCAAGGCAGAATATTATGATTAGTTGATGAAATTTCGGATGCCATCAAAAGTGTCTTCCTGGTAGTAAAAAGTCGGTAGTTTCAGGACACTGCAGCAGAGCGAAACATTAAAAAATCTCTACTAAATAGTATATAGTATATTATATTATAGTAGACCCATAAAAATGTACAAAAGTTTTTAAAAGCGGAAAGGAGTTACTTTTTATGAGTCATTTCGGCAGCTAAAAATAGCAAACAAATCAAGCTTAACGCCTAGAAGGGTTTTAGAAATGGTTTATATTGCAAACTTAATGTAATTTAGTATAAAATTAAATTTAAAAATAGAGTCAAATCGAGACAACAATTGGGGCACAAGGGACTTCGTCTCCGCCTCAATATGAATGGCGGAATGGTGACCACAGGCCAGAGTCCAGAGTCCACTGATCGTTCCCTTACATACTCGTAGTTTCCAGAAATGCTTGAATTTAGTTTCAGTTTTAGGGAATAATATTTTATTTTATTTTTTACTTCATTTTACTTGTGATTTTCAACTTGTGTTTTTCTATTTTACTTGTGACTTTGTACTTCTGTTTTTTTATTTTACCTGTGACCTTGTGAACCTTTGATATGTTTTTTTTTGTATACTAGTAATATTTCAAAGGGATATAGCCTCCAAGTCATGCCATTTGTGCAGTTATTCGTTTAGCTTTTAGTTCTCCCTTAATAAGGTTTTTTTTTGCTAGAAAAAAGTACTGTTTTTTGCTGGTCTTAATCATTTCCCTTTGAAGGACAGCTAGTCCACAGATGCCACTCACTCATCTCACCAGCAAGGATCTCCATTCAGCTCGCAAGTACTATCCTGCCATCCGCATCCCCTGGGAGCAAAAACAACAACAACAACAACAAATGGGACTTTTGATTAGCCAACTGTCTGCCCAATCCAGTCTACCAGTCTACCAGTCGTACAGTCAAGACTCTCCCGTAATTGCATTTCATACGCATTACGCATACGCCGCATTGGCATTAGCCTAATTAAGTGAAGCTCCTCTGTTGGCGTTGCCGTTGCCGTTGCTGTTGCTGGATCCATCGCTGGATGGATGTCCTGCCATCCGATGACCATTTGATCAGCCTTTTTGAGTTCCTTCCCAACTGTAAATAAAATGCGCCTTCCCCTCTCGCATTTATGTATGTGTAATTTTTGCAAAACTGCACTTACATGCATACATATGTACATGCATATGTATATGTTGAATATCTGTTGGATATATCGTATATATGTGCAGGATATATACTCCCCTCACTTCTCGGTCTGCTTGATTTTTTCCTGAATGGTCAGGGATTTTCCGTGTTTCCGTTTGGCTGCACAGCAACGAAAACGAAACGAAAATGAATTTCATTTCATTTCATTTTACGTTACGGTTTTTCGGCCTGATGTATTTTCCACCGAAAAACGGCAGCTCACACCCACTTTTTCCCACTTTTCCCCACTTTTGACTCTCCAATCTCCCTTTCTCTCTCCCTCTCTCTCTCTCTCTCTCTCTCTCTCGTTCTATCGTGCGGCACTCAACGCTGATTAGTTTTAATTTTAATCTAAAAATCAATTTCCCGCCATGCGGCTGCCGTTGTTTTTCTCGTTTTCTGTCCTGCAACACAGGAAATCAACACGGCAAACACACACACACACACACACATATACACATACACATACACATACAGAACAGCCCCCGCCGTCGCTGCCTGCCCCATGTACTGCCTAGGTCCTAGTCACATTCGTGTCCTGTGACAACTTTTCATCTGTGATTTCGCCAGAGGATATTGCGTTGCTTCCTTGAGCCCATTTTCCCAGTGATTTTCCGACCACTCCCCTCCCATCCCCCCCTCATTGGCTTAAGATACTGCAACAGAAGCACTTCAGTTTGGCTGAGACTTAGTCGCAGATCCCAAGGATACCCCGCCAACCCCCATCCCGCCTGCATTGAAGGGGGGGGCGGGGGGATAGGGACCTGTCAAGACGAGCTGTCTCTCAGGCTACGCCCCCACTAATGTGGGGAAGCCACAAGGAAAAACCAAGCCAGAGACGAAGAAAACGAAGGAAAATCAGAGGAGGAGGAGGAGGAAAAAAAAGTGCTTAAAATTGAATTTTTATGATTTTTAATTATTTTTAATGACGCTGCTTATTGGCGTAAGTCGCAAAGGAGAGAAATCTCTCGCTTTTCTCTCTACCTCCCTCCCTCCCTCTCTCTCTCTTTGTGGCAGTGTCCTATCCCCATATCCGCTATGCCCCGCCCACCCCCCATTTCTGCCTTTTGCCCGCTGGCCGAGCAATTTGTTACGCGTTAATTCGTGCGTGCTCAGCTTGAAGAGCCACCCACTGCCACTGCCACTGCCACTGGCACAGCGGCAGCCACCCCCCCGTGTGGCATGATGCCTCCTCTTTGGGGCAATTTCATTTAATGTGCAGTGCAGGGCTTATGCAAGATTTATGCTACGCTATTAATATGAAGAGTTGCGCGAAATGTTCTTTTCATTTAAATGTCATTAAGCATACGATTTTCCTCCACTCTCTCTCCCTCCCACCCTCTCTCTCTCTCTCTCTCTGTACCATTGAGGATATGGAACTCCCCATCTCCCACTCGCTCCATCTTTATTTTTCTCTGACGTTTGCCTCTCTTTCTGTCTTTTGCAGGTCGATCCAAAAGTAGCTTTTCCGCGACGTGCACATCCCAAGGTAAGTACCAGTCTTCTACCAAAAATACAACAACAAGAAAATGGGAGGGAAAGTCACAAATTCTAAAGACGAAGTGTTGTATGCCCTATAAAATACATTGATTTTCATTCAATTTTGTATGGGAATGGATTTTTCTTTAGAAACATAAATGTAGAACAATAATGTCTCAAAAACCTAATAACTAATGATTCCCATAGTATTTTCTGTATAATATATGATATATTGGGGTCTGTGAAAAGTTTCAGATATCATTAAAGAGGCGGGAAAATTTGGCTTCGAAGATTTCTTAAGAATATCAGAAGAAGAGACTTCTTGCTTTTTTTTTTTGGGTATTTGTCGTTGCTCTTCGATCTACGCGGCTTCGTTTGCTCTCGTCCATAACAAATGCTCTCGCAATTGCTTCGCTCCATTGCTCTCTCAGCAGCAGCAACAGCAACAACAACAACAACAAGAACAACAGTAAAGCCCGACACTCGGCTTCAGCTTCCGAGCTGCTGCGATTCTTGCATTGTGAGCATGTTCGTTATCTCTCTCTGTCGAACATGTCCGATCATGTTCACTTCGTTTGCGAGCTGTGCTTAAAGCTTGCTCTCTCAGCAACAACAACAAGCCGCCTTTGGCTGCGATGACGGACTCCCGCTTGTAGCAAGCGTCAAAGCCTCGTTTGGGGCGAACGTGACTCTGTGTTGGTGCGCACTTTCGGTGTTTATTTTAGGCAAATTTATAAATAATTTCTATTCTCGTCGATGTTGTCTTCCTGTCGCTGCTCAAAGTCGTCATAGCCTCCTGCAAGAGTATAATAATACCAAAAAAAAAGAAGATAATTTATATAAGAAAATGAGAAAACAGAAACAGAAATACCAAAAATGGGACAGATACAGATATTTCTGTGGAGACTTTTTCAGAATTCAGGTTATGTGAATTGGGTGGGTGGGGGGTTTGGGTCTGCGGATTGCCCTGGTGAATGGAGTGCGGGGGACTGGTGGTTGAAGGGGGGCGGGACCGCGTCAGAAAGGATGTGTCATAAGTAGCAGTAAATGGCAGATGAAATTAAAAACGGAAGATGACAACAACCTCAGGAAAAAGCGAGGAAACACAACAACGGAAAAAGCCTGCAAAAACCGCGTAGAACGGTGAACGTGGGTGGGGACGGGCGGGGGAAAGAAGATAACTTTGTGTCTGACAGGCGTCGGTGGCTTTGGCTTTCCCTGTCTACAGGACTTTACCTTCTGCGTCACCCAATACCCACCATTTCTCTCCCTCTCCCTCCCTCTCTCTTAAAGTGATGATGACAACAAAATTTCGCCAAAAAGTAAAGGGGCGGGGAAGTGGTGTGTGGAGTGCTTCTGTCTTCAGGCAGAGCTCTACCCTGTCTTATTTATTTTTTTTCTTTTCGGTTCTGCCTTTCTCAATTTCTCTCACACGCACATTTTTGGGTGCTCCTGGTCCTGCTCCATCTCCTGAGACCGGTTAGACAGCGCGTTTCAAGTGTGCCTCTGTTTTTTGGGGGTTTTTCCCCCGCTCCCCACGCCCTTACCTTGTTGAGACACAATATTCTCTGCCAGAAAAAAGGATCCTTTGGCTAGCCGGAAAACGAGGGAAATGCTGAGGGAAATATGTGGGGTAAGAAAAGTGCGCAGATCACGTGTCCAGCGCCATAAACTAATTTCATTCGATTTTCCCTTTTCTACGTTGCATTCAAATTACAAAAAAAAGCAAACAAAAAACATTATTATGTTTTCTGATTTCGTCGACCCATATTTTGATTAGTTCCCCCCCCCCCTTTTAGGCCTCAATCGAGGTCAATATGGGCATAATTCGATTATATAAAAGATAAATAAGCAACACCAAAAATAAATGCGTTGGGGGGAGTATTCAAGGGAAATTAATTAAAGCCAAATTCATGCATTTTATTACAATTTGTTTTCAAATTATCGCAATTAAGGGAATTATTCATATTTCGCTGGAAATTCACATTCTTTAATTGTTGGGATTGATGTACGCAGGTATGGTCGTTGGTTGTTGTTGAATTTTCTAAACGAAAGGATTTAAATGGCAATAAAGTACCGCTTTCATTCAATTTCCATCGAATCTAATCGATAATACTCCCCTTGTCTGCCCGGAATCACTTTATACAATCAATTGCAGACACTGAAATGTGGCTATATGTATATAGTACATATAGTGCATTGGAAATTCTTGAAAGTGGTCTTATGTTATATTCATAGTATATTCCGCCGTTCGCCTAGCGTTTACGTTGCGATATTGAAGCATTTTCCTGGTACAACAAACCGCAAAGCACACCATAATACGCACGCAAAATGGCACTCACCTAGACACACAGACAGACGCACAGATACAGAAACAGAAACAGATACAGATACATTGGCAGAAGAAGGAAACCAGCTCGAAGAAGGCTCCTGCTGCTCCTTCGAATTTCTATTTCTGTTGCTGCCACCCGCATGCCTCCTGCTTCATGGCCCCTGCTACAAGCTCCAACTAGCCCCCCTCCTCCCGTGTCTCTTGCTACTGTTTCTCCTTCAACCAACTCCAACCTCCTCCTCCTCCTCCTCCACCAACTCCTCCTCCACAGAGCAATGCGTGCTTATCAACACGCAGCTGATTTCCGTTGCTATTCCAGAGGCGCGTGCCTGGCACCCTGCAACAACCACCGAACCCACTCAGCAGCCTCTCTCCTCCCTACCCCTCCCTCCGAAGGCAGAGCAGCCCCTCGAAGGCAGAGCAGCAGCAGCAGCCAACAATTATTTACGTAATGTTATTATTATAATATTTTTTTAAACGCATTCTCACTGGATTTGCGGCGCGTTACCAAGAAACGACAGCCAGAAGCCAGAACAAGAAGAAGAGGAAGAGGGATAAGGAAGAGGGATAAGGAAGAGGGAAGAAGCGCCAGCAAGGATAAAGATGAGGCTACGGATGCGGCATGGCTGTGGCGAGGGCGAGGGCGATGGAGAGGGAGAGGGGTGGCAGACTAGCACCACGATGGCTATGCGGCATTGCGCCGAGTGGCTTTGTGTTTTGTTGGGAGGGGGGATTCAGGCAGCAGCTACGCGCGAATATCCTCTCGCATATTAAAAGGCGTTTAAAAACATAAATCCAACGTCTAACGGCTGCTTATGAAAATTACGAGGAAAAAATGACTGACAGAGCGAGACAGAGCGAGGCGAGAGAGAGCGAGAGGGAGAGGTAGAGACAGGCTTAGTGCGAGGCAAATGGCAGAGACACCCAAAGGAGTTCTGCCACGCAGGAGGCAGCAACAAGAAAAAAAAAAAGCAAAGGAAAGAAAGCTGCAAGCGACATTCAAAAAAAAAAAAGAGAAAAGGCATAGGGAAATGGCGCAAGGAAAAGCGAGGTAAAGAGGGTGAAGATGGGCAAATGGAGGTAAAGGAGAGGACAATTTCTCGCACCGTTTGCTAAGGACGAACCAGAACCAGAACGAGAACCAGGAACCAGGACACAGAAGGATTGCCCACAAAATGTGGCCCCAAAAATGCTTGCGGTTGCAGCGAAAGTTAAGAGTTTTTCAAAATGAGAGACAGAGAGAGAGAGAGAGAGAGAGAGAGATGGGAGATGGGAGAGGGAGAGAGCGATCTGGGTGAGGTAGTGGTGTGGGGGGAGGGGAGGGGTAGATATAATGAAATGAAGCATACTAAATGACGCTGCTCCAAGTTTTCACTAGAGAAAGGTGGCGCAAAGAGAGAGCGGGGGGCCGAGAGAGAGAGAGAGAGAGAGAGACACACGCATACAGTACGCGCCATAATGAAATGCGAAAAAATGATGATGATATTTTTTTTTTGTTACCATAAAATGCAGATGAGCCGCCGACTAAGCGGAAAATAGTGTGGAAAACCCATGGAAAACTCTCTGCGAGAAAGAGGGAGCGGAAAGCGGGTGCTAAGTAGGCCTCTGCCCCTAATCCCCTGCCCTTCCCCTGAAGGGGGGCTTTTCGCTACACATGTCCCATCGACTCTATCGCTGCCAGCTCTTTCCACACTTTTCCGGAGTTAATTTCTTGGCTTTTTAAGCGCCTCACCATGAATATGAAATGTATATTTGAGTAAGCTTTATATGTGGCCAAAAAGGGGAAGCCGAAGTGGCCGAAAGGGGGTGGCCAAACAGGGGCACATATATGACCAGGAATGGAGCAGAAGCCTGGCCCATATATGACCCGAAGGGGGGCAGAAGAGGGGGCCATTTATGACCAGGAATGGGACGGCAGAGAGGTTCATATACGACCCGGAATGGGACAGCCGAGAGGACCTTATTTAGCCAGCAAGGACCATGTGGAGCAGGGGCCACAGCTAGCCAGAAAGAAAACCGAGGGACAGCGCCGCATTCCGCACTGCCCACAAACAAACAAAAAAAAGGCGGAAGAGCCAGCCACATTTGGCCAAAAAGAAGCCAAAAAGTGGGGAAAGATGGGGCTCCAGCGCCAGCTCCATCGCCGGCTCCAGCTCTGGCATACATATGTCATGTAAAAAAGTTCGCTTTTAATGTGCAAAATTTTGTACGTCGACGGCGGCGGACTAGAGCCATAAAAGTGCATGAGGAATAAGTGAAATGGATTTCTTTTTTGGGGCACGCTGCTGTGTCCTGCCTGCCCCATATAAGTGCCACATAAAATAAAGGAAAGGAAAGGAAAAAAAAAATGGAATCTACAGAATGCTGGACCCCCGAAAGCAGATACAGTTTGAACTTGGGGCTAGGATTTATGACTGTTTGTTCGGAACAAAAGAAATCGCATGTGCGTGTGTGTGTGTGTGTGTGTGTGTGTGTGTGTGGGTGTCCTTCCGCGCCCCCTCTCCAACGCTTTCGTGCTGCGGAGCTGCTGTGTGTGGAGTGCGTGCATGGAACAAAAATGTCGAGTGGGGAAAATCCTTTAATGTCGGAGTTGAGGTGCGTACAAGAGCCTGTCCTGCCCTGTCCGTACGGCTGGGCTATAAGTGGATTATATACATAGATTTCGACCAGTGAAGTGGAGTTACAGCTTACGGCTTTCGGCTTACGGAGGGTATACTCGTACTTTATGGCGGCAGATAAACTTGTTTTTCCCCAGCACTTTTCCACCACGGATAAGTATGGCAGGGAAATTCATGCAGCAAAATGAGTTGATTACCGTCCACGGCCCATAGAACTCTCTCGTTCTATCTATCCATCTATCTATCTACCATCTATTGCTCTGGCGATGATAGTTTGGGATTTGGAAGAGGAATATCACACAGAGGGGATGCCTGTGTCGAGCAGGAAATAAAGCTATTCTCGAGGATTATGATTAAATGGTTCACTGATATTTCTGACTCTAAAAAAGGAATATACTATATGTTATATGGTATTTGTGATTATCGCTAGATTACTGGTAGCAACCTTCTCAGGAGAGTCCGTTCTTCTCTTCTTTTCCTTTTGGGGATGCCAGTAGAGGTACTCACTGGAGAAATGTCCAGGAATTCCATGAAAAATACACGATTACAGCTTTATACCTTCAGTTTTGGGGGGGTGGGGAAATTATAGTTTCTGCCACCCCGAAAAGCAGCCACAAAATCTCAATTCGGAAGTTCGCAAGCTTCCATTTCTTTGACAAATTTCGTGTCTAAACACAGACACATTTCCTCTTCAAGCCCATCAATGCCCCTCTTTGCTCCGGCATCGTTTTCCATTAAATTAACACGCTCGAATGTGCTTCCTACCGTCTATCTATCTGTCTCTTACTCTCTCTCTCTCTCTCTCTCTCTCTCTCTCTCTCTCTCTTTCTACGTGTGTGTGTGTGGGTGTGTGTGTGTGTGGCATGTGGCAGAGTTGGGTGGGAGTTGTACACTTACATTGTGCAAACTTTTCTAATTTAAACCGGCAGTTTCAGTCAATTGCCACAGCTTACCGCTTCTCGACATGAGTTTTACTTTATTTTTTTTTTTTTTTTTTTTTTTTTTTTTTTTGTAATACCTACGGGTGCTGTCTGCCACACGGATGCGATGTTGCAGCATTTCACAAGAGAGCAAGGGAGAGAGAGTGAGAGAGAGAGTGAGAGAGAGAGAGAGAGTAGGGGATGCCAAGTGAATTTCCAATACATTAAAAAGTTGTGTCTGAATACAGTTCTTGGGGCAGAATCCCATTATAACGGAAACAGACATGAAAGCCAAGCCATAAATCTAATAAATACCGTGTATTTCTCACACGTCTACACCACTCCCTCCCTCGCCCCCCCCTCCCCCCGCACACACTCACACACACCTCTGCTCTCCACATTCCATTCAATTTTCTCTCTCTCTCTCTCTCTCTGTGTCTGTGTGTGTGTGCAATAACTTGTAAAATATGTAATCAATCAAGATGAAACAGTCGTCGAGAGGCAGCCAAACTATGTCGGAAGTATGCGTCTGACTGCAGTTTCAGTTGCTGCGGGTGGGGATGGGGGGTGGGGGGTGGGCAGAGTGGCAGGAAGTACGTACTCCGCCTCCTGCTACAGGCGTGTGGCATGCCCTCGATTAATTCAACTTTCCCGTGCAGACAATGGAACTCGAGAAGGAGTGAGAGATCGAGAGAGAGAGAGAGAGCGAGGGAGGGAGAGAAGCGGCAGTCTAAAAGTTAAAAGTGCAATTTTGTCGTTATTATTTTACATTTACAACAAAAGAGATGTGCCACGTGGGGCACAGGGCAACCGGCACCAAATCAAAAAAAAAAAAATTCAAAAAAAAAAAAAAAAAACGACAAGGAAAGTTCTTCAAACTATTTTATGTGGCGGGGCAGAGCAGTGCATCGCTCTTGTCCCTGTTGGCCCTTCTCCCTTTCACTGAGACTCTCTCTCTCTCTCTCTCTCTGTCGCTCTGTCTCTCCGTCTCTTTCCGCAGTGTGTGTGTAATTGTCGAGTTAGTTGCCGCCTGTCCGACTGTCCGCCTGTCTGTCAGTCCGAATGTTGAAATTAATTTATTTCAATTGAAGTTTGAACTTTTCTGTGGCGTTATTACTTTTGTAGGAACTTTCTCCGGGCTTTCTACGCATAATAAACGGGGCACACAGAGACAGACAGAGAGAGAGAGAGAGAGGTTGATGCAATGCCAGGTGCTGCCTGACCTCCCCACTTCCTTAACCCCACTGTCAACCCCTTCTGCATATATATTTATTTAGCTTTTTGGCAAAATAATCAAATTGGAAAATTGCTAGTGGTGTGGTGTTGTTGCCCCATCAACTGTCAGCACTCATCGTCTGTCTCCTCGCTTTTACTATCTTTGTCTTGCTCCAACTAAACATATATATATAGTTCGCTCTCTCTCTCTCTCTCTCTGCTCTCTTTCCCTGTTAGTGTTCTTATCGGTCCTTCGGTCTATATATTTCATTTCATTCGGGAGTCTCTTTTACGAGGACAAATACCATTGAAATTGGCGACTGGGGCTATGCGATTCTTGCAATGCACATGATGAAGTATTTCCGCTCTATTATGTATATTCCTCACCAAAATCGTATAGGAACTATCACTATATATCATTGGTTCGTTTAGAAGCAATCACTCTCCAAGGGTATCGAAAACTTCGAACCCCAAACACACCCCAACCTTCCTATCTTATTTTTTCCTTTGTTTTTTTCTGCTCAACTTTTCATATATATATATATATATTTTTTTTTTGTGATTTTTTATGCCAATATTCGTTGTCCAACAGACAACAACTGTCTCTGAAAGGGG